>UESW01000005.1:0-370019 GCA_900491605.1 Calamus simplicifolius | reverse complement strand
TGGATCAATTAGATATGAATCTAGATAAGATTTCCTTAAAGATCAAAGATTTGAAGGAATCTTAGATAAATTCTCCTTAGGGTTTCAAATTCATTCTAATGGATCACAAATACCTAACTCTCCTCTAAGATAACAGAATCTTTCTTCGTTTAAAGGTTTAGTAAATATGTCAGCTAATTGTTCTTCAGTGTTAACATAATCAAGACATATTTCATTATTTGCTACATGTTCTCTTATAAAATGATATCTGATTTCTATGTGTTTGTTCTTGAATGTTGAATTGGATTTTTAGTTAGATTATTGCACTTGTGTTATCACATTTTATGGGTGTCTTATTAAGTGTGATACCATAGTCTTCAAGTTGTCGCTTAATCCATAGGATTTGCGCACAGCAACTTCCAGCCGCTACATATTCAGCTTCAGTAGTTGATAATGCAACTGAATTTTGCTTTTTGCTAAACCATGAGATTAAGTTACTTCCTAAGAATTGGCATGCACCACTTGTGCTTTTTCTATCTAACTTACATCCAGCATAATCAGAATCAAGTATGCAATCAGATTTAATGTGGAGTCTCTAGAATACCATAAACCTACATTTTTTGTTCCACTTACATATCTTAGTATTCTTTTAACAGCAATTAAATGTGATTCTTTAGGTTCTGATTGAAATCTAGCACATAAACATACAGCAAACATAATATCTGGTCTACTTGCAGTTAAATAAAGTAGGGATCCGATTATACCTCGATAATATTTTGATCAACCTTTTTACCTTCTTCATCTTTGTCCAGCTTGCATGAAGGACTCATTGGTGTTCCGAGGGGTTTCATTGATTCCATACCAAACTTCTTTAGGATTTCTCTTGTGTATTTTGTTTGGTTGATGAAGATTCCCTCTTTGCTTTGTTTGATTGGAGTCCAAGGAAGAAGTTGAGTTCTCCCATCATGCTCATCTCAAATTCTCCCTGCATCAACTTAGCAAATTCTTGACATAGAGAATTGTTAGTAGCACCAAAAATAATGTCATCAACGTATATTTGTACTACAAGTAAATCTTTACTTTTTCTTTTCAAAAATAATGTTTTATCTACATTTCCTCTTGTGAAATCATTTTCAATTAAAATTTACTTAATCTATCATACCAAGCTCTAGGTGCTTGTTTCAAACCATATAATGCTTTGTGCAATTTAAAAACGTGATTTGAAAATTCGTGATCTTCAAAACCTGGTGGTTGTTCAACATAAACTTCTTCATTTATAAAACCATTTAAAAATGCGCTTTTAACATCCATTTGAAATAAGTTAAAATTCATATGACATGCAAATGCAAGTAAAAGCCTAATGGCTTCTAATCTAGCTACTGGTGCAAAGGTTTCATCAAAATCAATACCTTCTTCTTGATTATATCCTTTTGCAACTAATCTAGCTTTGTTTCTAATTACTATGCCATTTTCATCTAGTTTATTTCTATATATCCATTTTGATCCTATTACTGAATGATTTTTAGGTCTTTCAACTAAAGTCCATACATTATTTCTTGTAAATTGATTTAATTCTTCTTGCATTGCTAACATCCAATTATTATCTTTTTCAGCTTCTTCAATAGTTTTAGGTTCAATTTGTGATACAAATGCAAGATGATTACTAATATTTCTCATATATGATCTAGTTCTTATTCCTTGAGATGGATCACCTATAATCAATTCCTTGGGATGACTATGAGCATATCTCCAGTCTCTTGGAAGATCTATATCATTATGATCAATATTGACATCATCGTCCTTATGTGAATCATCATCTTTAGCTTCTTGCTCATGATCTGAAGATACTTCAATATTAAGTTTTTCAAGATCTTTTTCAATTATGTTTGTATCTTCCTCATCATCAAGCTTTTCAGAACTAGATGCTAAAGACTCATCGAAAACTATATGAATGGATTCTTCAACTACTAAGGTTTTCTTGTTAAATACTCTATAAGCTTTACTAGTTGTTGAATATCCTAAGAATATTCCTTCTTCAGATTTAGCATCAAATTTGCCTAAATTGTTTTTACCATTATTATGAATAAAACATTTACATCCAAATGCATGAAAGTATTTTATATTGGGTTTTCTTTCATTCCATAATTCATAAGGTGTTTTCTTTAAGATTGGTCTTATTAGGGCTCGATTTAAGATGTAGCATGCTGTGTTAATAGCTTCCGCCCAAAAGTACTTTGGTAGGTTACTTTCGCATAGCATGGTACGGGCCATGTCTTCTAGAGTCCTATTTTTCCTTTCAACTACACCATTTTGCTGTGGAGTCCTAGGGGCTGAAAAATTATGATTAATACCATTTTCAGTGCAGAAACTTTCAAATAAGTGATTTTCAAATTCAGTTCCATGATCACTTCTTAGAGATACTATGGTAGTGTTTTTCTCATTTGTGACTTTCTTGAAGAATTTCAGGAATATCGAGAAAGTCTCATCTTTGTGAGCTAAAAACATTACCCAAGTATATCTAGAATAATCATCTACAATCACTAGACCATATTTCTTTCCTCCTAGACTTGTGGTTCTAGTTGGTCCAAAAAGGTCCATGTGAAGTAGCTCTAATGCCCTAGAAGTTGAAACAACATTTTTAGATTTGAAAGAACTTCTAGTTTGTTTTCCAAATTGACATGCATCACATATTTTGTTGTTTTCAAAAACTAGTTTAGGTAAGCCTTTAACTAAATCCATTTTAATTAATTTTGAAATAAGGTGTGTGCTTGCATGACCTAATCTACGATGCCACAACCAACTAATTTCATTTATATTAGCATTGTCAGCAATTAAGCAATGATCACTCAAAGATAATTTTTCTAGATCAACCAAGTAAACATTGCCATGTCTATAACCAGTAAATACAATGCTATTATCAATAGAATTAGTTACAGTGCATATAGAAGATTTAAATGAAACATTAAAGTTTTTATCACATAATTGGCTTATACTAATTAGATTATGCTTCAAACCATCAACATAAAGTACATTATCAATAAATGTAGATGGAGTTATACGAACTTTACCAAGGCCCATAATTTGACCTTTACCATTATCGCCAAACGTAACAACTCCACCTTTCTTTTCTTCCAGGGTGATGAATTCATCTTTGTCACCCGTCATATGTCTTGAGCAGCCACTATCAAGGTACCACTTTTTCTTTGATCTTTTGGCTACAAGACATTCCTGCAACATAATTTAAACTTTATGTTTAGGTACCCAAGCTTTCTTGGGTCCTTCATGGTTAGTAGCAATAAAAATTGTTCCTTTCGGAACCCAAATTTTCTTTCTTTAGTGTTTAATTTTTCATTATTACTTATTGTTTTGCACTCAAAGATTTATGTCCTTTTTGATTACATTTAAAACAAGTAATATTACTTTGGTTAGCTTTTACAAAAATATTTTTCAATGATTTTTGTTTTCTTAATGTGTTATACCCTAAACCTGCTTTGTCAAAAACTGCTTTTTGACTATCTAAAATCATATTTAGTTTAGTTGAGCTTAGAGTAAATTTCTCAACAATGTCTTTATACTTTTTAACATCTTTCTTTAGAAAATCATTTTCATTAGAGATTGATTCTTTTTCTTTAATTAGATTTTCATTTTCAGATTTTACCAAATCAATCTTATGAACACAATCATTCTTTTCATTAAGAAGTGTTTCCATTTTATCTTTTACATCTTTAACTACAAGATTTAATTCATTTTTCTCTTTAATTAAATTTAAGTTTTCAGTTTTCAAAGATTTGTGTTTCTTTTTCAAAGCCTTGAAATCAATCATCAATTCATTAAATGCTTCAAACATTTCATCAAAGTAAATTCATCATCGGGGGTTTCGGTACTTACCTCTTCGTTGTCGTCCGCCATGAAGCAAACATTTGCAACTTCTTTTTGTTCTTCTTCTTCGGAAGAAGACTCTTCACTGTCAGTCCAAGTTGCCATGTAGGCCTTTTTCTTTTTCTTATAGGCCTTCTTAAGTAAAGGACAGTCATATCTAAAATGCCCTGGCTTTTTACATTCATAACATACTAAGGGCTCTTTCTCTTTGTCCTTGTCCTTTTTCTTATCCTTTTCTTTTTCTCCTTCCATTTTTGATACAAATCTCTTCTTGTGGAAGGGCCTCCTTCTTTGCATAAATTTTTTGAATTTCCTTGCAAGGAGGGCTGTCTCATCATCATCATCCTCTTCATCATCGCTGCTGCTTACTTCCTTTTCCGCAGCTTTGAGGGCGATGGTCTTCTTCTTTCTTGACTCATCCTCATTGACATGTTGTTTAACTTGAAGCTCATGAGTCATCAGCGAACCAAGAAGCTCTTCCAATGGTAGGATGTTCAGATCTTTGGCTTCTTGTATGGCTGTCACCTTGGCTTCCCAAGTCCTTGGAAGTGACCTAAGAATTTTGCGAACAAGCTCAGAGTTAGTATATACTTTTCCAAGACTTTTTAAACCATTCACAATATCAGTGAATCTAGTGAACATGCATGTGATGGTTTCATTTTGTTCCATGGTAAATAATTCATATTTATGAACCAAAATATTTATCTTTGATTCTTTTACTTGGTTTGTTCCTTCATGTGTTATTTCCAACCTATCCCAAATTTCTTTTGCGGAATTACATGTTGAGATTCGGTTGAATTCATTAGAGTCTAAGGAACAATACAAAATGTTAATGGCTTTAGCATTTAGTTGTGCCATTCTCCTATCATTATCATTCCAATCCCTTTCGGGCTTAGGAACAATAGTGCCATCTTACGTGTGTGGGTGTACTAGGTCCATTTATTATTACTCCCCACAATTCATAGTCAGAAGCTTGAATGAATATTCTCATTCTAGCTTTCCAATATGAATAGTTGGTTCCATTAAATAAAGGAGGTCTATTCGTAGAATGACCTTCAGCAAAACATGAACCACTTTGTGTTGCCATAAGGATCTTTAGCCCTTGATCGTGAGATCAAATTCTAAATGAGCACTTGCTCTGATACCAATTGTTGGCCCAGATGGCAACCCAAGAGGGGGGGTGAATTGGGTTCTTAAAAATTTAAGACTTTTTGAAATGTTTTAAACAAATTAACTCAAGATGTGCAAGTGAGAGAAATTAACTTAGAAGCAATGCACAAACAGAAATATAAGAAAGATAGAGTAAGAGACAAATGAGCACGGCAAACACAAGGTTTTATAGTGGTTCGGTGCAACCAGCACCTACGTCCACTCCCAAGATTCACTTGGGTCCACACTATAATCTCCCTAGATTACAGCCGAGTTGTTTTACAAGCTCACAACTCAAACTTGTTGTTTTCCCGGGATCACAACGAACCCAGCCGGTTTTACTCGGGCTTACCAGCACAAAACCCAACTCATTGTTTTAACGGGGTCACAACGAACCCAAACGTAAGCTATCCCAAGCTTACAACGAGGTACAACTACCTCCACTGATTCAATCCACTTGAATAAGTACACAAGAAAATAATTCATGTTTAAATACAAACAGCTCCTCTAGAGCAGAATAATCAAAATAAAGTTTAGGTTTAGAAAGCCTGATTGAATAAGCTTGAATGCAGGCTTGGCTTCTTTGCTTCTCTTCTCCAACTCCTTTGAAGTGTGGAATCAGGCCTCAGCACAGATTCTCCTAGCTTTGGGGCTTTTGGATGTTGGTTGAAGCTTTTCTTCTTTTCTTTCTAGGTTGGAAGATCTTGATTTGCTCTTGGTTGCTTTGGGATCTCCTCTTGAACTTTTGTAGATTGTAGCTCAGGAGCACACGAATCTCTCTTTGATTTCACTCCTTTTGAATCTCTTTTCTTGACTCAAATGATTTTTCCAAATGAAGCTCTGTTTTTCCCTCTTTTGAAAGATATTATTTTCTCTCTTTTTGATATATCTATTGATTATTTTGATTTGAAAAGAGCTCCTCTATTTATAGATTTTGCAAGAATATAGCCGTTAGAGACAAAGAAAAATAGCCGTTAATCAAAAAACTTACCGTTGGAGCTGAGTTGGCATCCGTAAAAATTCCGTCCAGATTTGCTGGAGTCGACTCATGCTTTTTCCGAGTCGGCTCGAGCTCGTCTTACCATAAATAGAAATGTTATAAAGGTTAGGGTCGACTCACCAAAAGTAAAGTGTCGACTCCTGAAAGTCGGGAGTCGACTCATGAAAAGTTGGGGTCGACTCGCGAAGTGCTCAGAAAAACACTCTTCTGGTGTCTGAGCGGAGTCGACTCGCACAGTCATGGAGTCGGCTCGACAGAATCAGGGGTCGACTCGACAAATTTCGTGGGTCGACTCGAGACAGATGCACATTTCTGTACACTGAGCGGAGTCGACTCTGAAACTCAAGAGTCGGCTCCGGAACGTATCAAAAATCAGAAACTTTTCTGATTGACATTAAAATCGTTCCAGATTCATTTTAATTCATTGTTTTGACTTGAATTCAATAAAATTGACATTAAGAATTGATTCAAGAACTATTCCAAAAATTCATTGAATAAAACATGAATTATAAAATTTCTTTTTGAAAGTTTAAACATTGAGCTTAAAGTACTTTCAAAATTGATTAAAGTCAAACTTTAACATTCTCATTGATTGTTCAAAATAAATTTATTGCTCATTTAAATAAACTCATTATATCTTTTAATGAACTCAATGGCTTTTAGTAATCATCAAAATCAAAAGGATTGGGTCATATGATTTTTCAATAATCTTTCAACAAATTACCCCTGGCGACGAGGATGTCGCCTCTGTTAAGGGGGGTAGATGTGATGCCCCTCCCAATTGTCCCACATCGGATAATTGGGAGTTGGTTAAGTGGTTTATACGTAGTAAAGTAAGAAGGACAAGGCACCAATTGGATCCCTTTTTGGGCTATGGTGGCCCAAGTTGGTGTGGAGCTTGTCCGTCTTGCTTTCTTGTAACGAAACGGGCCCGTGGGCCCGGGTCGTTACACCTGGGTAGGACCTCCAATCGACCATTCGGGCAGGACCTCCAATCGACCACCTGGGTAGAACTCTGACCTAGACACTCGGGTAGGACCTTGAGTCAACCACTCGGTAGGATTCTTCATGGGGCCCATCTGTATGACCCCATTGCTCACAGCTACCCATACGATTTTTTCACAGTCCAGAATATCTACAGAGACGTGGGGGACAGATTCGGCAGATTTCGATCGCTCAGGCCCAGCAAATTCTGCCAACCTGACGATGGCCGCTTGGGTCTGACAAGCCTTGCCAACTTGGCGACGATCGCTCGGGTCTGACAAATTCTGCCAACTCTGACATGCCAAGCAGGGGATAAATCATGTGATTATAGACACTTTGGCCCTGCCACACATGCTCTGACATTCGGTTACGTCGCGAGCTTCGCTAACCTTAATAAAATGGGTAAGAGAGATTTTCGATCAGGTAAAACATATGATGCTCATATATACGCTCATACAGAGCATCTCTATCTCTCTAAGACTCTTGAGTTTTTCTTCAAGTTTACGGCTGTTGTCTAGAGCATTAACTTGAGCGTCGAAGGGCTTTCGTCAAATTTTTAGTTTAAGAGACTTTTTGTAGGCTTTCATTCGAGAGAAAATCCATTGAAGAATTCTTGACTCGCTAGAGAAGACGATCAAATGCTCGCAGATGATCAAAAAAAAAAGGTGATTCAATGACAACACACTTTATTGTGGACTTCTTGTTTAAAGGGATGTGAGAAATCGTGTGCTGGAGTGGCGATCTTGGGCTTGACAAGACTCACCTTAGCAGAAGCTTATTGAACTTGTACCATATATGGGGCAACATATTCAGTGTTGGAAAAACATAAATATCTTTGGTGATCGACTGTGATGATCTTGTAACCATCGGAGCGGTTTATGAACTCCTGGAGAGGAAAGGGGAGGCCAAGATCTGATCCACGAGCTCCTGGAGTGGAGAGGAAGGGACCTGACCCACACCCGATTCGTTACTCCATGCTTGTTTGTTTGTCGCTGAATATGGGAGATCCGCAGCGATGAGTTTTAACATCAACCTTACGATAGCTCACATCGACTATAGGGATATAAGTGCGCCTTTAACTGCAGCTAGCGGCCATCATCACGTACCCTCAAGTTTGAAAGGACAGAGAATACGAGTCAGAAAAGAACAAGTGGAAGAAAATACTATCACAATGCGTTTGAATTTTGATTTGTAGGATCTTAAAAACTTCGAAAACGTAAGGCTTATATAAAATAAACGAATTTATGAAAAAGCCGAATCAAAATTTATTTGATCTATAATAAAATTTTTGGTATTCCACCGAATACCATTGAACCAAAATAGTATTCCTTTCAAATCTTATATCAAAACATCTCTACTTCATTTTGCTCTTCTTTTTTTTTTTTTTACTATCAATCTCAAATTTATCCGATACCATGCTCATTCTTGTTTCCTCTTTTTTTTAAGGCTATCAATCTCTACTAAGGTTCAGATTAGTTCAAAATATCATTTTTACTACTATTATTTTTTTTAGTTATCAAAATATAGTTTTATTTTTTGATATGATCTTACTATATATTTACTGTAATCTATGTTTAATATTTTAAATTATCAAAGTTTAGGTTCTTTTATCTTATAATTTTTTTTATCTAGTAAAATGATTATTTTCTATATTAAAAGTAAAATAATAAAATTATTTTATGAATTCTATTTTCATATTGATTCCAAAAATAAAAAAAGAATTCAATTATGTAATTTTATTAGAATTCAAATATGAGAATTGAAATTTCATTCACTGAAAAACATTAAAATTATGGAATCTAAAACTTATTTATGTTAGAATTGGTTCCAAAGAGGCTGTACAATTTGATCTAGCAGAATTGAAGGAACATAAAGCAAACAAACTATCTGAATATGAAAAATTACGGATTGAAGACTTCACTTTTATAACCCATACATGCATATTTATTGAGAACGCTAGGCATCAAAATGATTGAACTAAGGCTACTAGGCTCTCATTTTAGATTCATCCTCGTGTGCCTTCTTATGCTCAAATGTTGGATGCAAAGGCTACGAGGCAGAGTCCTTTCAATCTTCTCCATTCTTTATTACTAACATTCTTTAGCTTTGGCATTATAAGTTGATGTGCAGTGGGAATTTTTTTCCAGAACATGTCAATTGCCAAGGCTTATATGGATGCAGACTTTCAATCCTTGATCATAAGGGTGGCAATTTCAGATCTAACTCAAACCCAATATAAAGTTAACGTGTTTGGATCGAAGATAAATGGTTTTGGATCAAAATTAAATTAAATTTATTTTACATAATTAATAAACAATAAGATCACAGATTGATTCATTACCTTAAAATTGATTTATAATTAATTTAATTATTAAACAAGTTAATCCATGCAACTTGATCTATTAATTCGATTATAACCTATTAAACTTGTTTATTTAAGTTAATGCCACTTTTAGTTAAATATTAATCTATAATAATGATTCTATGCTTGATTTTATATTTATTCTTTTTGTTGAATAAAATTTTTTATTTATGCTTTAGTTATAATTTTAAATATATAATTACTTTATAAATGTATTGATATTTAATTTATTATATATGCATACGGGTTGCATGAGCTATATGATTATATGAGTTATGTATGTATTCATGAGTATGATCTGACTATTAAACAAATTATATTGGTGGGATTGTGCGATCAATATAATAATTAAATTTAAATTTAAAATTTTAATTTAATTAATTAATTAATTATTATATCAACTAGTTCCGTTTATGATCCATTCTTATGATCTGCCACCCTGCAGTCAGCCGCCAACAATATGGTTTTTAATCTATAGATTTTCCGCACCAGTGAGACTGCAGGTTTCCTTTCGGCGAGAGCACTTTGAGATAAACCGTAAATGATGGGGCAAACTAGTCAACGTATATCTCTAGGTAGTTTGACTACCAACAAAAGTTACCATTACCGCTGCCCAGTGGACCCGACTCACATCTCAGTTCTCACATCCTCAAAAAGGAAATAAAAAATAAAAAAGAAAATTGCGTCTCATCCATGTGGAAGGGTGCATTTTAGTTTCCAAGCAAGTTCGTTCCCTTATCTTCATGTGAAGTCTTTTTTTTTTTTTTGGTACAAGCGGATGATCACACCAATCTAGGATGAGTCAAACCGAGATATCCGAATACAAAATATGTGACAGGATGAGAGGACAAGGGTCACCGAGCATCAACTCCAGAACCCTGAATGATAGGCCACCCTGGCGGCAATCCAATCAGCCACAGAGTTGGCCTTCCTGTAGATATGTCGAATCTGGACGCTGATAGCTCCCTGAAGGAGATAATGGATGTCGCTGATCAAAGGAATGGTCGGCATGTGGACATAGGACTCCTGACGGATCCAGCTAATAACCGTAGCTGAGTCTCCCTCTATAATAAGCTTCGTAGTACCCAGGCTCTGAAGGGCGTGAGAAATACCGGCCCAAGCCGCATATAGCTCAGCAAGGGGAACAGAAGAATCCAGAGTCCCAAAGCCGCCGGCCGCAAGCAACGACCCCTCCGGCCCCCGAATCACAAAAGCAGAACCCGCACATCTCCCACGAACACTCCCATCAAAATTGATTTTGATAAACCATGGAGGAGGGGGCTCCCAAGAGATAAAGACCGTGTGCCGGTGCGCTGCAGAAGCAGCATGGGAGTCCCAGAGGCCAGGGCTATCAACACCAATAGTCCTCTGATGTAGAGTGTACTCAGCATATAAGGAGACAGCCGTCCTGACAATCCGATAAGAAGGAGTGAGCACGTCCGAGAACACGAACTGGTTACGGGATAACCAGATCTGGAGAGCAACATAAGCCAACGTCAGGCCCACCTGATGGTTCCCCCCCCTTGACCTGTCTGAGCAGCCTCAAGAAGGATAAACGGTGGGAGTCCAAATCCTGCAGCCAAGACCACGCACCTAACCTTTGCCAAATCTGTCTCGCTCTGGGCATGAAAAGATAGCATGATCCACAGTTTCCTCTCAAGGCTACACACCGGCAAATAGGCATGATACGCATCCCTCTCCCAGAGAGCAAAGAACAGGTAGGAAGCGCATTCCAAGCCAGCTTCCATATAAAAAGGCAAACCCTCGGATGAATGGGAAGATGCCAAATCCAAGCCGAATCCATAACTTGCAAGGGCGAAGGCCTATAGATATGCAGGAGATCCCCGATAGGAGCCCGAGATGAACAAGATCTCCGCCAAACCCTTATATCAGTAGCATGACTCGGAATGAGAGGAATAGAAGTAATACGGTGATAAAGCTCACCCCCGAAGAAAGTAGAAACCAAAGAATGGTCCCAGACAGTGTGGTCGAGGGAGAGAAGATCACAAACTCTCATACCATTAGGGATATCTGTGGTCACAAAGGTTGGCCACCGAGAAAGATGCTGGTCCGCAATCCAAGTGTCCTGAAGTACATCGACTGAAGAACCATCACCAATCATCCAAGAGGTGCGGTCCATAACAATCGAAGCATGCCGACAAACCTCTTTCCAGAAGAAGGAGTGCCCACGAGAAGATGGAGAAGAGATAGAGTGATTCCAATCTCCGTATTTACCATATGAAAGCGCTCCACAAACAACGCGGATCAAGCAAGAATCGCGAGGCATGCCTAGCAATAAGAGCCTCCCTCCTAGCAACAAGAGATTGGATACCAAGACCCCCCTGAGCAATCGGCAAGCAAATGATATCCCAGGCAAGAAGATGGACTCCATGACCGTCCTGGCTCGAGGCCCAGAGAAAATCCCGAAAATGACGTTCTATCTTCCTTAGGCACGTCACAGGGATGGCCGCGTTAGATAACAGATAGAGCGGAAGAGAAGAGAGAACCGAGCGCAGAAGAGTGATCCGAGCCATCATAGATAACCCAGAGACCTGCCAACCATCTAAGCGATCGCAGACCCTCCTCTCAAGAACACTGAAGTCAGAACGACGAGGCCTTCTACCAGTGATTGGGATCCCCAAGTAGGATAGCCGATCAGCCTGAGAAGTAATACCCATGATATGCAAGATAGAATCCCTAAGCAGCTGCCATCTTAGGACTAAAACATATCAGAGATTTACTTAAATTAACTTTCTGACCAGAAGCCCGACAATAGGTCTGCACTATGGCCGCAAATATGGATGCATTACGAATAGTGGCCTTACCCATAAGGATGCAGTCATCAGCGAACAGTAGATGGGAGAGAGTCGGCCCAGTTGGACTCGCAGAGTATGGGGCAATAGACAAATCCATCTGAGCCTGAATAAGAGCCCTGGACAAAGCATCAGCAGAAAGGATGAAGAGAAAAGGGGACAGAGGGCAACCCTGCCGCAAACCGACCTCAGAGTGAAAATAATCCGTTTGACCCCCGTTGATGATGAGAGAGAAGGATGGCCGAAGAATACATGCCATAATCCAGTCGACAAAGCAATCATCAAACCCAAACTCGGCTAGCGTATGTCTCAGAAAATCCCAGCTCATTCTATCATAAGCTCTCTCCATATCAAGCTTAACAGCCATGAGGCTATGACGTCAAGAAGCACGCTGAAGGTCATGCATGAGTTCCTGTGCTAGAAGGGCATTATCAGTAATGCTACGTCCCCTAATAAAAGCGCCCTGCTCTAGGGAGATGAGGCGAGGGATCACCGGAGACAAACGGGAGACCAAAATGCGAGCACACACCTTGTACAAGGTGGAACATAGGCTGATAGGCCGGTAATGCTGAGGAGAGGAGGCATCAGGGCGTTTGGGCACCAAGGTGATAAGGGTCCTATTCCAATCAGAGGGGACAGAGTGAGAGAGAAACACCAGCTGAATGGCCTGCACAACCTCCTGACCCACTATATCCCAATAGAAGCGGAAGAACAAAGGAGGAAACCCATCAGGACCAGGGGCTTTATCGGCACCAAGATCCCAAACAGCCCGCTGAATATCGTCCGCCGAAATAGGCATGGTGAGACGAGCATTTTCAGCAGTGGTGACCCTAAACGGGGCCAGAACAGGAAACACAGGGAAACCCACTCCAGTATGCTCCGTCCATCTAGACTGAAAGAACTGATATAACAAGGTCCTGATAACCTGAACATCCTCCTGAATCTCTCCCTCATTATCAACTAAACGCCTAATGCGGTTCATCGCACGATGCTTCAAAGTGGCCTGATGAAAGAATCTAGTGTTGCGATCCCCCTCCCTAACCCACTGGATTCGGGACCTTTGTCTCCAAAAGGTCTTCTGCTACAACAATAGAGAATGGTGCTCAGCCAAACAGGACCTGAGAGACGAAAGGTCAGACTGATTAAGGAACCCCTCCTGATCCTCTTTCGACTGCAGGGTAGAGATGGTAGCCTCAGTCTGCTCAACTTGTCGAACAATATCCCCCACCTCTCTTCTGTTCCATCTAGAGAGTCTACGACCAGCAAGAATCAGGCGCCGAGACAGCCGATAGGTAGCACTCCCTCTAATAGGTAATCGCCAAACCTGAGAGATGATTGACCTAGCAGAAGAATAAAAGGTCCAGAATTTCTCAAATCTAAACATCCTGCTCTGATGAATAGTGTTATCAGTAGAAACAAGAATAGGACAATGGTCGGAGCCAATTCTGGACAGGTGAGTAACGGTAGCAGAAGGAAAAAGCTGGAGCCAAGAAGGAGACGCTATGGCCCTATCCAGTCTTTCCCAAACACGGGCAGAGCCTTGGCGGTTATTACACCAGGTGAAAAGGGATCCGGAAAACCCCAGATCCAAGAGCCCAGCAGAGGATATAAAGGATCTGAACTCAACCACATCCGGTGATCCAACGAACTGCCGACCCCCCTTTTCTCATCAGCCCCGACAATGCAGTTGAAGTCACCAGCAAGGAGGAAGGTAAGCCCTGAGCAAGAAGAGAGTGAAGCTCCACCCAGAGATCACGACGCAGTCTGAAGTCGGTACTGGCATAAACACCCGAGAGAAGCCAGGGGGCCGAGGAACCCTCAGATATGACCAGGGACACCTGTTGACCACATCCGTGGAAGGCATCAACCCTGATGTTATTATTTTTCCAAAGAACCAGAATACCACCAGAGAGGCCAACCGACTCAATGGAGTAAGAAACCCATAATCTGGAAAGCTGTCTCTGAAGACGAGCAAGGCTAGCCCCAGACAACCGGGTCTCCAGCAGAACACAAATATCAAAGTCATGAAGCTGAAGAAGCCTACCAAATGAGGACCAAAACGAGGGTTTCTGAGCACCTCGCACATTCCAAAAAAGAAGCTTCATTCAGAAGGAAGAGCAGGGGGGACATCATCCATATCCCCAGATATCTCCAGAACAATAGAGTCAGAAGTAGCGTGGGAGCCAACAAGCTCCGGAGCACTGCTTCCCCCTGCTTCCTGGCACTCCTGCCGTGCCAATTCCATAGCCATATCTGCATCTTTTTGCTGAATAGCATTCTTTAGAAGGGAGACCGCAGAATCGTGATCTATCACAGCCGTCGAAGGAGGTAAGGAGGACTCTACCAAACTGCCCAGAGTAGTCCCCTCCTTGCAACGGGACTTCTTGGACCCCGGCCCAGGGGAAACACCTAAACCCTGGGGGGTAATTGAAGGAGCAGAGAAGGTGAAGATAGCTTTCTTCCCATCCTTACCCCTCAGAAGTCCTTTGCCTTTGGATGAATTAGGCTTAGAAGGTAGTCGCTGTGTTAGAGGCTCAACAGGCCGGGCCCGCTTAGCAGGGCAGATTTTCCTCCTATATGGGACAACAGGAGGCCAGGACCATTACCATCAGAGGAAGCTGACTCCAGGCAAGAAAATGGGTTAGCACCAACTTGATTGGATCACCACCCCTTTTCCCATCAGAAGTTTGAATGTTAGAATCAGTGGCTTGAATTTGAGAACCCTTGCAAACCGGCATGCCAGGGGAAAAACGGCACGCTGAGGACCTGAGACCATCAGCTGCATCAATCCCACGAAGAGGATGCCTGTCCGAAGGGGGAGTGGACTCCTTGCCTCCCGACCTCCTAAAGACTTTCTTCGGAGAGACCCACCCGTCCGGGGAGGCAGAGGAAGGAGGAGAAGAAGAGCTCATTCCAGGCTTCTTTGCTGAGAGAAGGCTGAGCAGCTGGAGGAGATTTCCGACGCCTCAGGGACGACATCCAAGGTCCAAATCCAGATCCACTCGGGGGGGCAGAGGAAGAGGAAGGATCAAGAGGCGCCCCACAGCTCCCTCCGAGATACAGGGTACCGCACGAGCAGTAGATTCCTTCAAGATTTTCGTAGGAAAACTGCTGCCAGAATGGTTCCCTGCTTCCACGAACACGGGCACCCGGCCGCAGGGGCTTGCTCAAATCCACCCGAGAACACACTCTCGCGAACCCTCCCCGAATCCGTTCTCTGGTAGAAGCATCGGAGAACATGTAATCACCAGCAACCGCAACGATGGAAGACAACACGTCCTCCTTCCAGTATTCAATAGCAGCTGGGGAAGACGAATCGAAAGCAGGGCACTGGTCAGAGAGCTTGAGGACGGGACGAAGTCTGGTTGCTACGGAGCAACGGCGATGGGTTGGCCATTGGCGACCCAGGGTCTTCCGAGAACAAGCTCCATGGCAAGAGGGTCAGAGAAACGGAAGAGAAAATGCCTGTTGGCCAACGAAACCGATTCGATATCCCCCTGAATCCCAGCTCGCTGGAATTCCCTGAGTATAGCCTCCGGAGGGATCCACGGGAGAGACAACGGGCCAAAATAGCGTGATTGTGCCAACGAGCTACTTCCTCCTCCAGCGCAGGTACCGGGACTTGGACAATATCGGGGTACAGCCGTTCCAGTTCGGCGACGACAACCGGAGACGGCGCCGGGGAGATCCATTCGAACTGGCTTCCACCGGCACGGCGCCAGGACATCCCAGCGTTCCTGACGCCATCGGGACCGACCGGAGACGGATTGGGGAGGTCAGCCATCACTCTGGGCAAGAGGACCAGCAGACGACAACGATCAGCGAAGATCGGGGACGAAGACACTCCAAGCATGAATCTTAAAGCAGAACCGACGGAAGGCACACGAAGACACTCCGAGCATGATTCTTAAAGCACCAACTTTCGTAGTTGGGTTAGCACTTTGACTGTGAAGTCTTATTGACTGAGATCGCAGGGCCAGAATGGGTGTCAGTCAGCATATGCATACTGTTGACGTTAGATCACCGGCTTCGAATGTTTGTGAGCATCCGATCGTCTTCTCCAACGAGCTTGGGATCCTTCGGCGAGCTCCATGCGCCTGCAAGCCTATAAATAAGTCCCGAGGGCCGGAGATTCCGGCAGGGACTCTCCGACGCTCAAGTCAGCGCTCTGGGCAACAGCCGTGAGCTTGAGGAAGCTCGAAAGAGAAAAAGAGAGAGAGAGAGGCTCCGAGAAGAGTGCTCTCTCTCTGTGAGCGTTTAGGAGTGTTATGAGTGTGTTACCTGATCGGGGTCCCTCTTACCCTTTTTATAGATGCCTGGAGTCCATGGGCTTGGGGCGTGATCACTTGTCAGAACATTAATTGATGGTAGCACAGTGGAGCTTACCTCCATACGACGTGTCAAGCTGCAGGCCGTGTCCTGTCAGAGTAGGTGGTCGCAGGGCATGGCCGATCGTTACGGTGCTTGCCAAACATGTCCTCTACGTCACCTTTTTAGTTATCCTATGCGGATAGTGATGGATGATAAAGTTAGTCGTGTGGGTCCTAAGGTACAGCCGTTGGGAGAGAAGGATGATATTGAGTTGAAGCCAACTGTTCCTCGTAGAACATGATTATAGAGTGCTTGTGTGACACCATTCATGCTCTCTGATGAGTTTCAGAAAAGACCGATAATGAACACTTGCATGTCACTGTTCACGTACAAGGCTCTGTTCACTTGCATGTCATTGTTCACGGCCTGAGGGAGTTTGGCAGCTGCATGTCCGAGGCCAAGTGAGAGTTGAGACGGAGGGTAGCCATAAATGCCTTTATATAGGGAGAGAATAAGGTAATAAATGCCTTAAGGTGTCGGCTTTGGAGGTCTCGGTCTTGAGGTTGGGTTCGATGGTCGGAGGAGAGCCACGTGGCATCAATAAATGCATTTAATAAGGCAATAAATGCCTTAGAGTAATTGGGTGTACGTGGCTTTATGAGGCCATAAATGCTATGAGAGATATACGGTGGCAGAAAGGGGCTCCGTCAGTTTCTTTCTTTTACAATTCTCTAATAGCATTGGATCAGCCACATCGTAAATGAATCAATGACACGTGGTAAGATTGGGAGGGCTCAAATCCGTTATATCTATCAAAAAAAAAATAATTTTACGTTTAATTAGATTAGATGACGACTTTTATGATTTATCATTTTAAATTTTAAGTTTAAAAATAAAAAAAACTTTTATTTATTATATTTCAATAAATTTATTTTTTAATTTATTAGAAAAAAAACCCGCATGCTTTTCCCACATGAAATGCCGCGCAGAATTTTGGGGCCATGTTCGGGTGCGACGCGATGTTAGTCTGCTTTATTTCGATTACGACAGTCCACGTGTTGACGTTTGCTGTGGACACGCGTGCGACCGCAGAGATGGGAGCGGGCAGGCAGTTACGAGCTCTCAACGGCCAAGTCGGGCGAGGGCAAGCCATGCTCCCAGAAACTCAAAGCACCGGGGCCACCTGGCCCTCCGCCCAGGAAGTACCGAAGGCCCCGTTCGGAATTCGTCTTCTTACCGCTTATATTTTACTGAAGAGACCGTGCTTGACGATGTCTCCGATGCTCCCTTCCTTTCTTCCTCCCACCCTTCGATTCCATACATGCCCCTCCCCCTCGCTTTCTCCGTCTTTGGATCCTCAAGCCTCTCGCTCCCATTTCTTGGTTGCTTGCCTCCCCCTCTTTTCTTCCCTCCAGATATCTCTTATTCCTACCAGGATCGTGCCCTTTCTTGATTCGAATCCAAGATCAAAGTCTGGTGCAACGGAGTTCCATTTCGATTCTTAGCTCTCTTTCTTAATTTCTGTTCTCGAAAATGGCTTCCATTTCTCTGTCTCAGGCTTCTGTTTCGGAGCTCCTGCGGAGCTCGTGTAATGGCGTCAGTGGGATGCCCCTCAAGTCCTTGGGGAGATCGCGGATGGGGGCGAGGACGAGAGCGAGGAAGAGTCTCTCGGCCGCTGTGGTGGCGAAGATCAAGAAGGGGAAGAAGCACGAATATCCCTGGCCCGATGAGATCGATCCCAACGTGAAGGGCGGGTACCTCAGCTATCTCTCCCATTTCAAGCCCCTCAAGGAGAAGCCCAAACCCGTCACCCTCGCCTTAGAGAAGCCCCTCATGGATCTCGAGAAGAAACTCATCGACGTAAGACCTCACTTTGTTGCTTTGGTTTATACTAATACATCGAGATTTCTCTGATTCTGCTTTCCATTAGTAGCGGAAAATCAAGCTCAGAGTGTCTGTTATCTTGCACTATTAAATTTAGAAATATGAGTGAGAATCTAAACGTAATGCTAATTACTCGATACTTGCGTAGGATGTATAGTCCAAACCATTTATTTCATCGTCTGGTTTTATTTTCAAAGAAATAGGTGAATAAATGTAAGAAAAAAAATTGTTCGTCTAATGACATTATTTGCCAAATAGAATAGGAATTATTGCTGTGAAAATCCGTTTTCGGCCTAGGGAAGGTGCATGTCGGGATCCGAATATCAACCTTTCGTCCGGATGGACTGCAAGGCAGTCCTCACATAGGATTCACAGAGGGTGGTCCCTGCAGAAGACCTTTGACGCTCAAGTCAATAGAGATTCTGAGCAAACATATGAGAGAAGTAGGCTCCCGTAAAAGGATTTTCTTCCTTGGCATAATTTTTTAGGAGCAATGATCTTTACTAGAGTTGATTTTTGGGCTTAGATTGCCTTCGAGAACTACCGAGGGAGGATCTAGGGGGAAACCTAGGACTTAATATTTGTACGCTGCCAAGAAGGTGAGCCGTTACCTGATTTCTCAGGTATATTTTAGGGAGTTGGCATCCGATAAGGCCGAAATCCCAACAGTTACAGGGATTGGCAGTTGATGAAGCTGACCAATGCTTTATTGGGAATTTGAATCTCGTTGATCATGGATGGAGTGTTGTATTTGGCTTTCGTTCCCGTTTTGGAGGCTCATTCCGCAATTCTTGCAATCAGGATGGTTTATCCTCCGAGATATCCAGCGTGGTTTGAAGCAGCAATGCGCTTACGTTGAAGGGATGAGGATCGATCCTGGCGAGGTACTAAGATAGCTCGGCCCTACTGAGGTTCGGATATAGTTAACCCTTCCGAGGCACTGAGATAGCTCGGCCAGATGGCTCGGCTCTGAAGTTTGACCAGATAGTTCGGTTCTATAGCTCGATCAGATAGTTCGGCTCAGTAGCTCGGCCTTAGTCATCGAGCACGTTTTTTGATGCGGTGATAATTTTTTTCACATCATATGCTCCCACTCCCTGATCAAAGCGTAGGTTCGGGCATAGAGAGTAGAGTCCATGATTGCTCAATCTATTGGTGGGATTTGAACCAACATATGCACATCATGATGGCCCCATAAATGTCAAGCCAGGCATCTAGCTGGGCGAAACATGGCCAAATCGAAGGTCAAGGCACATGGCCGATGAACCTTGATCTACAAAGTTTTTACTTGGCCCTGTCAAGGTACGAAGAATGTTGCTCGGCCGTGCCGAGGTTCGGAGAAATTTTTACTTGGCTCTGTCAAGGTACAGAGAATGATGCTTGGCCTGCTGAGGTATGGAGAAAAATTTGCTCGGCCATGCCAAGGTTCGGAGAAAGGTTGCTCGGCCGTGCCGAGGTACGGAGAAATGTTGCTCGGCCGTACCGAAGTTCGAAGAAAAATTTGCTCGGCCGTGCCGAGGTATGGAAAATTTTTTACTTAGCCCTGCCAAGGTATGGAGAATATTGCTCGGCCCTATCGAGGTACGAAGAAATTTTTACTTGGCCCTGCTAAGGTACAAAGAATGTTGCTTGGTACGGAGAAATGGATTCGTAGGTCAATGATTGGGTGAGACCTGCCTTTCATCCACAACTCAAGAAAAATTATTATTCACTAAGAAATATTTGAATCGAAGAGTGAAGTTTTATTATAATGAGCAAAATGGCTCGGTTTAGGCATACTTCACTAGTAATAACTCGGGGTTTAATCTAGTTCCATGTCTTCGGGGTACTGTATCCCTAGAAAGTCTTCATTGCTCGGAGATGATCTGAGTTTCATATCCTGAGGATACTGTATCCCTTGAAGGTCTTCATTGCTCGAAGATGATCCAAATCCTATATCCTCGAGGCACGGTATCTCTTTGATGTCTTCATCTGAAAAGATGAGCCCATCGCACCGAACCCTTTCAAATCGGTTCTCCTCTTCGCTTGGCCATACTTGGAGGGCGTTGCTAATCGTTTGAATAGCGTCAGTCGCCCATAAGTTTGGCGTGCGTAGTTATCATTGCAGCCCATTATCCCGAGCAATAGGAGAGATGAGACGAGGGGATCGCGACCGCAACATTGAATTATCGCGAGAGAATACTGGAGGTAAGGAGCGAGCCCAACGGGATCTGGGTAGGCTCCTATCTCCTTCCTTCGCGGTGCCGATTCAACTTCTTTATGGTCGGGCTATCGCGGGAGGCCAATGGCTTTCAATGGGTTGGGCAGGGGACCACCAGTAGGACCGGGGTGACTGTCCCACTAGAAAGCTTCTGAGAGGGTGCAGTGCAAAGAAGACCCGCAAGAAGCCCCTGCACCAGTTGTAGCAGGGCTTGAACTAGTTGGACCAGAATGACAAACTAGTCTGTGTGACTGGAGCTGCTGGCTGTGGAGAATCTCGGTTGGCGACGGCTACGAAGGCGATGTGTTGTTGATGGGATTAGGCCTTTGAGAAGTGGCCTGATCATGAGCATCTATGACTGCTCTCTTACGATTGGCCATTAAGAAATCATCCTTATTGTATGGAACCTTGTCTTCTTGGTTTTAAGTTTTCAGAGGAACTTGAGGCCCTTCCTCTAGTGCCAATCTGTTGCTGCGAAAATCTATTCTCGGCTTGGGGCGGTGCACGTCGGGATCCGATAGCGCTCTTCATTCGATGGACCTGCAAGGCAGTCCTCACGCAAAAATCACAAGGGATGGTCCCTGCGGAAGATCCTTCGACATCTAAGTCAATGAAGATTTTGAGTAAACAGATGAGAGAAGAAGGCTCCAGTAGAAGATCTTCTTCTTGGAGTGATTTTTTAGGAGCAATGACCTTTACTAGAGTTATTTTTTGGGTTTAGATTGCCTTCGAGAGCCTATCTGGGAGGGATCTTGGGACTTGATATTTGGATGCTGCCAAGGAGGTAAGCCGTTACCTGATTTTTTGGGCACATTTTAGGGAGTTAGCATCCGATAAGGCCAGAATCCCAACAATTACGGGGATCGACAGTTGATGAAGCTGATGGACGCTTTATTAGAAATTTGGAATCCCGTTGATCATGGACGGAGTGTTGTACTTGGCTCTCATTCCCGTTTTGGAAGGCTCATTTGCGATTCTTGCGATCAGGTGGTTCATCCTCCAAGATATCCAGCATGGTTTGAAGCAGCAATGGCGCTTACATTGAAGGGATGAGAATCGATCCTGGCGAGGTACTAAGATAGCTCAGTCCTACTGAGGTTCGGATATAGCTCGGTCCTTCCGAGGCACTGAGATAGCTCGGTCAGATGGTTCGGCTCTAAAGTTTGGCCAGATAGTTCAGCTCTGTAGCTCGGCCTTAATTTGGCCAGATAGTTCGGCTAGTAGCTCGGTCTTAGTCATCGCACGTTTATTGATGCAGTGACAATTTTTTTCCGCATCAGGAATCTAAAGTGGAAAAAAAGAGAGCATAATTTACATATTTATTAAATATATGGTAACTTGATAGAGAATATTTGAAAAGAATAGAACTGATTCATAAGAAGGAAAAGAATAGAGTAGATGTATTTACCAAGAAGCATTCGTAGTAACTTAATGGAGAATAATCGGGAAGAACAGGAATATCTGATCCATGGATAACGAAAGCAACCATGTTTTTAGTCGAGAGAACTGAATGGTTTTGTGAATGTGACACCAGAAAGAGATTCATGAGTAATAAAGATTAGGAATAGGTTGGCTTCTTTGCTGGTATCTCTTCTGGGATTTATCATGTTCAACACCTTGAGCCTATCTGGGTATGGGTGACTTCACGTCTCTTCCTTCACAACCGATCAAATCAAATCGTTTCAATCTATTCCGAAAGAGTGCTTCAAAGAGACACTTCAAAACCTATAAATAGGACATGCCACATACATTCCAGAATCCATCGAAAAATATTTTCTCCTTAGGCATTTGCATACTTTGAATTAAAGAGAGTATAGCATTCTTGGTTCGTTGTTCTGGTGAATAGTAGTGTGCTTTCATCAGAAGAAGACCGTTGTATCCTGGGAGATAATCGTCATAAATCCGTAAGCACCAGTGAGAGACGAATTTGTCTTAAGGACATAAAGTTTAACTCTAGACTCGGTCTTGATTGAGTTAGCCATCACATTATCCCGCATATCCTTAAAAAATCTTAAGACAAATTTCGTGCTTTCTATCACGAAAGTGCTGCTGCAGATGGCTACCAAGCCTACATCTGTTCAAGCCAAGAAACTGAAGAAGTTCTTCGGAACTGACTTCAAGAGGTGGCAACAGAAGATGTTGTTCTACCTCACCACTCTGAATCTGGTCAGAGTACTGAATGAAGATCCATCAGTCCTGAAGGAAGGGAAGACCGACAAGCAAGTGATTGCTGTGGTAAAACCATGGAAGCATTCAGACTTCCTTTGCAAGAACTACATCCTCAAGGTTTGGATAATACTCTGTACAATGTGTACAACAGTATTGCTACTGCCAAGGAGTTATGGGCATTCCTAGACAAAAGTATAAGACAGAGGATGCTGGACATAAGAAGTTTGTGGTCGAAAGGTTCTTAGACTACAAAATGATCGATCACAAAATTGTTATGGAGCAAGTCCAAGAGCTTCAAATCATCCTGCATGAGATACATGCAGAGAGAATGTCTCTCTATGAGTCATTCAGGTAGTTGCCATCATAGAGAAGCTACCGCCATCATGGAAGAACTTCAAGAACTACCTGAAGCATAAACGGAAGGAGATGAGACTTGAAGATCTAATTGTCTGTCTGAGGATCGAGAAAGACAATAAGAGCCATGACAAGAAGAGAGAAGGAGAACTAGTTGAGCTATTTGGTCGAACCATCTTGCCGAGCCATCTGGCCGAACCAATTGGCCAACCTATCTCGCCAAACTATCTGGCCGAATGATCTGGTAACGACTTACCATTGATCCTTCATCCGATTGATCTTTGTATTTGTTCTTGTCCCTTTATCCGATTGATCAACCAATCCAACGATGATCTAAACCCCTCATCATATGATTATGGAAAAATTTTAAGACTCCTCATGCTCCTCGTGAAGTGCAAAGTGCAAAGTGCGCCTATAAAGCGCCCATTGCACCCGCACATGCGCGGGGGTGATACGTAGCATCACACTCAAGCTCTCTACTTAAATGAGCATAAACGCATAAGCATAGGAAGAGGTTTCATATAAAGTGCTTCTATCTTTTTAGAACTTTCCATGTGGGACTAAAAAGGATGTCATCAATTTCTCATTCAAACCAATGGGTACAACCCAAGGGCTAAAACAACCCATTTTCCAATAGTCTCCAGCCTCGGTTTCTTCGCATGGCAGATTTGCAGCCTATTTGTGATAAGATCCAGTCACGCCTGGATTCCTGAAAATGGACTTTCCTTTCCCTTGCTGGTAGGTGTATCTTGAACAAGTCAGTTCTTTGTTCCATTCCTGTTCACATAGTTTCACATACTGCTGTGCCATCTGCTTTCCTGTCTTGGATTGATCAGACCATTCGAGGTTTTCTATAGGGTCATGATCACAGAGGGAGGGCCATCCACACTTTGTCTTGGTCCATTATTTGTTCCCTTAAGTGGGCTGGTGGTCTTGGTATCCCCCAGCTTTCATCTCGGTAGCCTACACTATTAGCAAAATAGCAGCAAAGCTGCTTCTTCAGCCTGAATCTTTGCTGTCCCGCTGGTTTGGCTTTAAATACTCATTTGATGGCTCGTGGTTGACTTATAAGCCGCCCTCCAGGACTTCCCCTATGTGGAAGACTATTGCCAAAAGCTCTGGTCTGATAGCTGATGGCTTTATTTGGTCTATTGGAAATGGGCAAACTGTGAAATGGAACTTGGATCCTTGGTTCTGCACCTCCCTTGTTAACAGGCTACCCATTCCATTTGATGTGTTCTCCCATCCTTGGGTGCAACTATTGATACTCTTTTTGATTCTCAGCATCGATGGAATTTAGCTAATTACCATTAATTTTTCCATCTTCCAATGTTGCAATTATTGAAGCTGTGCATACTAGTGGAGATTCTCAGAGAGATATTCTCACCTGAGGAGCTGGGTACAAATCCTTTGTTGATGTGAAAGAAGTATACAGTTCTACTATGCTCCATTCTCATAGTGCTTCATCATCCTTGGCATTGAAAGTGTGGAAATTGGATGCGGCTTATCGTGTTCGGGTCTTCTTGTGTCGAGTGGTCCATGATGGTCTTCCTATTGCTGCCCTTCTTGCAGAGGGAATTTCTTCTATCCCTGCTATATGTCATAGGTGCAGTAATGAACCTGAAACTTTGGATCATTTCTTCCTTATCTGTATTAGGTCCCAAGAGATATGGTATTTGCTAGGTGATAAATTTGGTTCTTTTGCTTCTCTTGGGTCTCTAATTGCATATATATGAAGTCCTTCAGCATCACTGCATCAAAGGAAGAGAAAATCCTTCTTCAGGCTGAATGTATGCCCTCTGAGTTCTTTCGAGCCCATGCTCCTTCCCCTCTCTCTGACATCTAGGGATCCTACTCTCTTTCTACTTCTCTACGGGGTCTATCTACTTCCTTTGTTTCTTGAAATCCCCCACCACCAGGATGGTTGAAATTAAACTTCGACAGTTTGGTTTGGCAATTGTCTGCAGGGGTTGGGTTTGTCATTCGGAATGCTGAGAGCCAATTCTTGAGTGCTGGAGCTATTCTTATCTCCTACCTCTGTCCCACGGGTTGAGTTAATTGCTGCGTGGTATGGGATTTGTAGCCTAACTTCAAAGCAGTGGTCTCATGGATTTGTTATTGAAGGATGGATTCAGGATGGCTCTTCCTTTTGCACCCCCTTCTTTGTTGTATTCGGAATATGCTGCAACCTTGGTAGGGTCATCTCTCTACCCATACTCTCTGAGAAGGGAAATTGGGTGGCTGATACTCTGGCTTTCATGGTAGTATCCTCGGCATGTTTTAGATTTTGGAGTGGCCGTTCGCTAGAGGAGTTACTTGCTGTTTTGGATGCAAATGCTAGGGGCATTTCTTTCCCCCAACATTGTAGTGTGTTACTATTGTAATATTCCTTTTCTACCAAAAAAAAAAAAAAAAAAAAGAACCTGCGAGATTGACCCTACAAGTATGGTCCATGAGCTTTTGTTTTTATTGAATTTAAATAGGTGGCTGAAATATCCATTGCTTGTTTGCAGGTACAGAAGATGGCAGACGAAACGGGTTTGGATTTTACAGATCAGATCATGTCTTTGGAATCCAAGTATCAAGAAGTAATTCTTCTTTTTTAAGAAATGGATTTGGATATTTTTAATGGATAAATATAAGGTTACCAATTGGCTGCATGATTGCTAGAGCACCACCATTAGTGTTCTAAGCAGTGATATCCGTCTATCCTTGATATTCACAATGGATTCAGCATGCTTCTCATTGTTTTTACGTTTGTTGATATTTCAGGCTGTAAAAGATCTTTATAAACATCTCACACCTATACAGCGCCTCAGCATCGCACGGCATCCTAACAGGCCAACTTTTCTTGACCATGTGCTCAACATCACTGAAAAGGTATGGTAATTCACAATTACATGTTATTCAAACAGTTCCTCTTTCCTACATATTTTCAGGCTTGCAATCTTTTGTTCTGCTTGGGATTTAAATCATTTATCCCTTTACTTTATCCAGTGGGTAGAACTTCATGGAGATCGTGCTGGTTATGATGATCCAGCAATTGTGACTGGTATTGGAAGCATAGATGGTAGAAGCTACATGTTCATTGGTCATCAGAAAGGTAGAAACACGAAGGAGAACATTGAGCGTAACTTTGGGATGCCAACTCCACATGGGTATGTATGATGGGCATATGTTGTGATATGCCTGAATTAAATCTCTGAAATTCTGATAATTATGAGATCCATATGTCAAACCTTGAGGAATTATGTTCACATTATGGTGTGAAGGAATAGAATGTCATCTTGTAATGATGTTGAAATTAAAATGTGAAATATGCAATGCTTATTTTTTTATTTAAAAATAAAAAATAAATGTTAGGAGAAGCGTTTGAACCCTTGGCTAATGGTTGAATGCTCTGCTGAAGCCGAGACAGTGAGTTGCCAAGGTGGGATGTTGTCACATGCCTCATGCATGGACACAATAGCAGAGCTAGTATTATATTATTAGAATAGATGACACATTTTGTTAAAAATCAGGTCTTTACTGCTCTTTCCGTTTGACCAAATGGCTAGTCATAATCCAACTAACTCTATGCATGTTTTCTATGATGAATGATTCTGATATACTTGTCTATCTTTATACAATTTTAAACAGTTACCGAAAAGCTTTACGGATGATGTATTATGCTGATCATCATGGTTTGCCTATCATCACATTCATTGATACTCCAGGGGCTTTTGCAGATCTCAAGTCTGAGGAGTTAGGCCAGGCATGTACCTTATTTGAAACTAAGCATCAGATGTTTCAGTTTTAGAGAAGTAGAGGCATGGTGCTTGCTGCCCAATAATTCAGCTATGCTTATGGTTTATTTATGTAAATGCAGGGTGAGGCCATAGCTCACAACTTGAGGACCATGTTTGGCTTGAAAGTTCCAATTGTTGCAGTTGTTATTGGAGAAGGTGGCTCTGGGGGTGCTCTTGCTATTGGATGTGCCAATAAATTATTGATGTTAGAAAATGCAGTTTTTTATGTTGCCAGGTGATTCAACATGGCAACCTTTTGTTTTCTCTCTTCTTAAGGGCATCTCTTTTTCATGATTTTTTTTTCTGTACTATTTATGTCATTTTAAATGCATATCTAGGTGTGCATTCTGTGCTCTGTAAGCATGCACATGCTTGTGTGTGGTTGTGCATGTTTGCACGAGCGTGCACATTTGTTTGTGTAAACAAACTTACAATGTTACCATTTTACAAGCACATTTGATGATGCAATATCTAAATATGCTCACGGTTCTTGCAAGCATCTTGTTTTTCATCAAGTGCATAGCATATATCTGGCCACATATTTGTTCATCCACATGTTATGATCATTTAAGTGCATTTATTTTTATCCAAATCATCTGCTATCCAAATCCTCCTGATCTGGTTCCTCATCTCAATTTATTACGACAGCCCAGAAGCCTGTGCAGCAATCTTGTGGAAAAGTTCAAAAGCTGCACCAAAGGTGATCATCCTGTGATCTGGAAACTTGTTTAAGCATGCTGGTCCTAATTTTTTACATCTTAGATATTGAGTCTGTTACTGTTTGCAGGCTGCTGAGCAGTTGAAGATTACTGCAACAGAATTAGGCAGGCTGAAAATTGCAGATGGAGTCATTCCTGTAAAATTCTTCTCGACCTATAATGCTATTTGAATCAAAGTGTTTCCCTTTTAGTCACCTAATACAGTTACAAATTACAATTGTGGCTATTAACTGAAAAGAAGAAAAGGTTTGATCATTAATTTTTATTGTTCCAGGACTTAAAGTTGTAGATCATGGATAACTCTCTGGTTTATATGAAAATTTCATAAAAAATGCATCTTGTTGCCTTTTAAACTGGAAATCATGCTATGGCATTTAACTTGAATATTTTCTTATAACTTTGATTATATTGGGCATTAATTTGTGAAACCTGGATTGGAAATGAAGATATGGTTGTTAATTAGGATGTCCAGTTAGAAATAATAGCGCTGAAATATGTGATGCATATCGTGCAATTGTGTCAAATGCATTTGTGTCGTCTCTACAAAAAACTATAATATTGGCCATCTGGTATTATCTAAAAGTACTCCTTTGGACAGGAACCTCTTGGTGGTGCACATGTTGATCCATCTTGGACCTCACAACAGATTAAACTTGCAGTTGTTGGATCAATGAATGTAGGGATCACCTGCTGTACTTGTAATTCAAAGCAAAATTTGTCTGTGGCTGGCCCATGATACCTCTTCTGCTTGTGCAGGAGCTTCTGGAGATGGATACACCCAAGCTTTTGCATCATCGAATGCTCAAATTCCGAAGTCTTGGAGGATTTTTGGAAGGTGAACCTGTAGACCTGTCAAAGAAAGTTAACATGAAGAAAAATGAACTTCTCATTCAACAGGAAAATCCAGATACAACTTCAGGTGTTGACTTAGAGTATGAGGTTGAGAAACTGAAACAACAAATACTAAAATCCAAGGATGACCTCTCATCTCAGTCTTCAGATCTGGCTTTGAATGAAATGATTGAGAAACTGAAGAAGGAGCTTGACCGGGAATTTGCTGAAGCTGTTGAATCCATGGGCTTGAAGGACAGGCTTGAAATGCTGAGAAACGAGGTCACAAGGGCAAGAAGTTTGCCTGATCAGATCCTTGGTAGTAGTCTGACAGAGAAGATTGAGAAACTGAAACAAGAGTTCAAGCAGGGTTTATCAGATTATCCTAATTATGATAATTTAAATCATAAGCTTGACATGCTTAAGGAGTTATCGAAAGCTCAGAAAATCTCTGAAAGAAATGAAAAAATCATGTCTTTGAAGAATGAAATCAATGAAGGATTCAAAAAGATCATGAATCACCCTGATGTGAAGGAAAAGATGGACAAGCTGAAGGCAGAAATCTTAGATGCAGGAGTGTCAAGAACTTCTGAACTGGATGTTGATCTGAGGGAGAAAATTTTCAAGGTGAAGAAAGAGATACAATCTGAACTGGCCAAGACATTGAGCTCTTTGCATTTGAATGTTGAACTTGTGGCTTCAAAAAGGGAGGCTTCTATAGCAAGGGATGTCATTGAACATCCTTTGTATTCTGAGCTAAAAGAGAAGATAGATGAAATCAATGATGAAATTGAAGAGGGGATTGAGAATGTTGTCAACTCAACCAATCTTAAGAACAAGATCGAGATTTGAAATTAGAAATAGAAAATGCAGGGAAGACACCTGATCCTGGGATGAAGAATAAAATTGAGGCAATGATAGAGCAGATCCGGCAGAGCCTTGCAGAGAATATAAGCTCTCCATCCTTGATGGATAAGTACAAGAAACTGAAACAAGAGATTGCATGGGCAAAGGAACATTCCTCAGGGGAGTTGGAGGAAGGCTTAAGAAAATATAATGGAGGTTTGAACCAAGATGCACTTAAAGAAGGTGATCCAAAAATTGACATGCCAAGACTGGAGATTGATGTTGATTAGTGTGAGTTTTAAACATTATTTTCTCTCTTTATTATATATGAGCTTTGTTGAAAGTTGATGCATTTATATTTATAATCCTTTCTATCTTGTGAAAACTGAGTGCATGTATAATATGCCTTTCTTCTACAAATTAGCAAACTCCACTACCGGAAGTTTGATGTTTCATTTTACGTATAACAACATCTGAAACTGCTCATCTGCATTGTGATTAACTAGAAGGAAGAATGTCATCCTTCATCACTGTCTTGTATCAAGCTAAAGAGAGCCTCTTTTTTTGCCTGCATGTGCTCATACACGTGCTGCTATCTTTGTTTTCCAATCCTGCTTTCTTTAGGTGTTGTATGTGCCAATCTTCAAAGTTGAAATATCAAATGGTATTTCTGCAAAATATTTGGTCACCACGTAAAAGTCAGACTGTTGTTTTTCATCCACATCATGTAAAAATGTGTTTTTTTAATGGATGTTGTAGAAATCAGTGCTTGCAGTCAAGCTTGCTGATTTTGCATGAGTCAATTGTTGTCACATTCATATTTAAATTCTCAGAAGTTGTTTTCATCACCTTCTTAATTGCATGTAAATAATTCATAATAAAGAATATTATGAGCTTTTCGGATGGGTGGAAGTATCTAGGAAAGTGTTCATCTTTCTTAGCATTCTAATCTAGCATCATTCCAGAATGCAAATAATAGGAAGAAAGTATATAATCTATCCAGGTCTAAGCCCTACTTTTGACATAGAGAAAGCACATGCTGAAGTATCGTAAGACAATCGTGTGGGCATGGAGAATGGAAATTGAGAATGTATTGTGATATAGTTGATGACTTTAAGCTCCCATGAGTCTGCAACAAGTATTTGCATAAAACTTTTGCTCTTTGTGAATAACTAATGTAAATTGATGAGGTGATAGTGAGGATGGATAAAATTTTGAAGTACAAACTGGAGGTGGTGTAATATTAATGGAAGAAGTTAACATTGACAGCCAAGCATAGCTATGCTATGGCTACTTTCAGTCAAGAATGTCAATGTTACAGGAAAATAAATAGGTTGTGACATCCAATGATATGGAGAGTGGGCATGTATGTGTAATATTTTATGCATTCTGTAATGCCTGTTGGCAGAGAAACTTTGAGAAAGCTTTTAGGGGTAGCTACAAGGCCACCAAGACACCACCATTACGTTGGTGAGTTTGTAAGAATTTTGGGCAACAAATAGGGTTTTCAACCACATAGGCCTAGCATCTTAAAGATGACAGAAGAAAAATAAAACATGTATAACTAATAGCAAGTTTACAGAAGTACTGGTAAAGAATAGAGTCACCTGTGAAACATAAATTTTGGATAAAAAGGTCAACAAACACAGAAGGTGCCATCAATAAGAAGCATGGAAAATTTCTTTGGTTTCCCTGGTCTTTCAAACAACAGAGATAATAGTGCCACTTAAATTGTGTAGTGGTACAGATGATTTTCTAGGCCTTGCTGTTGTACTGCTAATGACATGATTTAGGGTTCATTAGGATCACTCTGAACCCTTTGATTTTATTTAAAATGGCACATATATGGTAATATCAATGTGCCTTCTAAAACCATCCGAATGCAACTACCCATATGTTTTTTATTTATTTCCTTCATGGAGCACGATGGTGAAGCACATTAAACTTGGGTGGTTATACTGATTATATGTTGCAAGTTGGAGCTAAGTGATGCTTATTTTGACTCTATATCGTTTGTTTTACTCTTTTTGATGATCTAATGCGGTCAGCGCAGGTGGTGGAATCTCACTGTGAGCAACTGACCTGGGAAACTGGTAAAGATGCATCCCAAGTCTCTGGAGTCCTGGCAAATATGTCTGCTCAAACATGGTGACGATCCATAATTGCAGGAACAAGGATCGATTGTCTCCGTCAGAATTCATTTTTCAAGTTCATTATTCCTACTTTTGGCAGTCGACGCATCTAGAGTAGAGTTGTTCTACCGTAGATTTTATTTATGCAATTACTAGAGGATGTGTAGGTTTTGGGTTTCAGGGTAGTGTGAACTCATTTTGTAATCAAAATTTAAGCCATATACAGAATAAAGGTGAGAGTGCCAATGCTCATTATGAGATCTTGCTTCAGAATATATGAATACAGCAGCAAAACCATTCATCCTTGTTGCTGCAAAAATCGTTCTTCGGCTTGGGGACGGTGCACGTCAGGATCCGGATAGCGCTCTTCCGTTCGGATGGACATGTAAGGCATCCTCACGCAGGAATCACAAGGATGTCCCTACGGAAGACCCTTCGATGTCCAAGTCAGTGAGATTATGAGCAAACAGATGAGAGGAGAAGACTCCAGCAAAAGGATCTTCTTCTTGAGATGATTTTTCAGTAGCAATGGCATTTGCTAAAGTTTTCTTTGGAATTAGATTACCTTCGAGAGCGTACCTGGGGTCCTGGGACTTGGTATTTGTACGCTGTCAAAAGGTGAGCCATTACTTGATTTTTCGGGTATGTTTTAGGAAGTTGGTATTTGATAAGGCCGAAATTCCAACGGTTTCGGGATCGGCAGTTGATGAAACTGATGAGCATTTTATCGAGATTTGGAATTTCGTTGATCATGGATGGATGCTGTATTTGGCTTTCGTTTCCGTTTTGGGAAGCTCATTCCACGATTCTTGCGATAGGTGATTCATCATGCGAGATATCTGGTGTGGTTTGAAGCAGCAATGACGCTTATGTTGAAAGAATGAGAATCGATCCTGACAAGGTACTAAGATAGTTCGGCCCTTCCAAGGCACTGAGATAGCTCGATACTGCGAGGTTCGGAGATAACTCGGTCCTTCCAAGGCACTGAGATAGCTCGGCAAGGTACTGAGATAGCTCGGCACTGTCGAGGTTCGAGATAGCTCGGCCTTCGAGGTCGGAGGTAGCTCGGCCCTGCTGAGGTTCGAAGAATGTTGCTGGCCATTCGAGGTACTGAGATAGCTCGGTCTTGCCAAGGTTCGGAGACCATCTCTGGTGTTGGCGTCGAGACTGATGATGGTGTGGTACTAACTCTGGAGTCGGTGAGGAGACCGACTTCGGAATCAGTGCTGGGGCTGACTATGGGGCCGAGTCGGTGCTGAGACGACTAGAACCGACTTTGGAGTCTAAGGAGTCAGAGACGAGGCCGCCTTAGCGGTTGGGACCGCTTCTGGAGATGAGACCACCTTGGAGGCTAGGGCCGCCTCAACTTTCACCGTTAACTCACACGCGGCTTCATCAGCCATATCATATGCAGTTTGTCTTTTTTCAAACATGAAAATTAACGAGTCAGGAACCAAAAGTGCTCTAGCCTTTTCGCATATACATGGATGTTAACACAATGATAATTTTACCTCGCATCACATGCCCTTCACTCTCTAGTCCGAAGCATAGGTTCGGGTATAGGGAGTAGAGTTCTGATGGCTTAATTCGATTGGAGAAACTTTTTGGCCATATCGAGAATTGCTCGGCCATGCAGAGGTTCGAAAAGAATCTTACCTTGCTTCACCAGAGTGCGGAGATTGTTCCTCAGAGAAATTTTACTTAGCCCTACCAAGGTATGTCGAGGTACAGAGAAATTTTTACTTCGCCTTGCCAAGTTTCGAAGAATGTTGCTCGGCCGTGCCGAGGTACAGAGAAATTTTTTTTACTTGGCCCTACAAGGTTCGAAGAATATTGCTCGGCCATGCCGAGGTACAAGAAATTTTTTTTACTTGGCCTTGCTAAGGTATAGAGAAATTTTTTATTTGGCCCTGCCATGGTTCGGAGAATGTTACTCGGCCGTGCCAAGGTACGAAGAAATTTTTTTACTTAGCCCTACCAAGGTTTGGAGAATGTTTCTCGGCCATACCGAGGTACGAAGAAATTTTTTTACTTGGCCAAAATTTTTTTACTTGGCCTGCCAAGGTTTGTAGAATATTTTTCGGCCATGCCGAGGTATGGAGAAAATTTTTTACTTGGCCCTGCCAAGGTTCGAAGAATGTTGCTGGCCCTGTCGAGGTACAAAAAAATTTTTTACTTGGCCTTACCAAGGTTCGGAGAATGATCTTGACCATGCCGAGGTACGAAGAAATTTTTACTTGGCCCTACCAAGGTTCAGAGAATGTCGCTCGGCTGTGCCAAGGTACGAAGAAAAAAATTTACCCATAGGTCAATGATTGGCGAGACCTATCTTTCATCCACAACTCAAGAAAAATTATTATTCAATAAGAAATATTTGAATCAAAGAGTGGAGTTTTATTACCATGAGCAAAATGGCTCGGTTCAGGCATACTTCACTAGTAATAACTCGTGATTTAATCTAGTTCCATGTCTTCGGGATACTGTATCCCTTGAAGGTCTTCATTGCTTGGAGATTATCCGAGTTTCATATCCTGAGGATACTGTATTCCTTGAAGGTCTTCATTGCTCAGAAGTGATCCGAGTTTCATATCCTCAAGGCGTGGTATCTCTTTGATGTCCTCATCTAAAGAGGTGAGCCTCTCACACTGGACCCTTTCAAACTGGTTCTCCTTTTTGCTTGGTCGTACCTGGTAGGATTCGGCATGTGCAATCTTTTTAATAGCGCTAGTCGCCAATAGGTTCGGCGCGCGTAGTTATCGTTGCAGCATGACATCTCGAGCAATTGAAGAAACGGGATGGGGGGATTGTAGCCGCAGCGTTGAGTTGTGGCAAGAGAATACTAGAGGTAAGGAGCGAGCCCGACGGGATCTGGCAGGCTCCTATCTCCTTCCCTTCGCAGTGCTGGTTCAACTTCTTTATGGCCGGGCTGTCGCTGGAGGCTGGTGGCTTCTAGTGGATTGGGCGAAGGGACTACCGATAGGACCGGGGTGACTATTCCACCAGGAAGCTGCTGAGTGGGTGCAGCGAAAAGAGAAACTCCATGAAGCCTCTGCACCAGTTGTGACAAGGCTTAAACTTGCTGGACCAACATGTTGAAGTGGTCCTAGGTGACCGGGGTTGCTAACGGTGGAGGAACCTCGGTTGGTGATGGTTGCGAGGGCGTCGTATTGTTTATGGGATCAGGCCTTTGAGAGGTGCCCTAATCAGGAGCATTTGTGGTTGCTCTTGTATAGTTGGCCGTTGAGGAATCGTCCTTCTTGTTTGGAATCTTGTCTCCTTGGTTTTAAGTTTTCAGAGGGACTTGGGGCCCTTCCTTTAGCGCCAATCTATTGCTACAAAATTTGTTATCCGGCTTGGAGGTAGTACACATCAGGATCCGGATAATGCTCTCCCATCTGGATGGACCTGCAAGGCAGTCCTCACGCAGAATCACAGGGGGTGCCCCTGTGAAAGACCCTCCAACGCCCAAGTCAGTGGAGATTTGAGCAAACATATGAGAGAAGAAGGCTTCAGCAGAAGGATCTTCCTCCTTGAGATGATTTTTTAGGAGCAATGACCTTTGCTATAATTTTTTTGGGATTAGATTGCCTTTGAGAGCGTACATGGAGAGTCTTGGGACTTGGTATTTGTATGTTGTAGAGGAGGTGAGCCGTTACCTAATTTTTCGAGTGCATTTTAGGGATTTGGCATTGATAAGGTCGGAACCCAACGGTTATGGGGATCGGCAGTTGATAAAGCTGACGAGCGCTTTATCGAAAATTTAGAATCCCATTGATCATGGACGAAGTGCTGTATTTGGCTCTCATTTTCATTTTGGGAAGCTCATTCTGTGATTCTTGCGATCAGGGTGATTCATCCTGCGAAATATCTGGCATGATTTGAAGTAACAATGGTGCTTATGTTGAAGGGACGAGGATCGATCCTGTCGAGATATTAAGATAGCTCAGTCCTGTTGAGGTTCAGATATAGCTCGGCCCTGCCGAGGTTCGGATATAGCTCAGCCCTTCCGAGGCACTGAGATAACTCGGTACTGCCGAGGTTCGGAGATAGCTCAACCCTTCCAAGGCACTAAGATAGCTCGACACTGTCAAGGTTCGGAGATAGCTCGGCCCTTCCTGGTGCGGGCACCAGGATCAAGCAGAGGATTCTTAACCCTCTGTGGATATCTAATTAGTTATGATTCAAGTCTTGAGTTGAGAAATAAAGTTTAGTTTATTTTGAGTCATGTCCAGTTCATTTTATTCTAAATTGAGTTCTATCCAGTTCAGTTTATTTTAATGTGAGTCATGTAGTAAGTTCATCAGCTTACAAGAGGAGACATCAGTATTGGAGCAGAAGACAAGGCCATCACGAGCAGCTGCTAAATTCAAGTTGGTGCCATACCTACTTCAAGCAGCCCACATGCCACCTAGCAGAGCAAGCAACCTTCCCGATCTGAATGAGCATTTTCCTTATCTGGACGCCACAGATTTCATGCCGAATCCAGCTACCGCTGATTGCATCTAGAAGATCACCTTCCTCATCTGGACGCTACAGATTTCATGCCAATTTAAGCTATCGCTGATTGCATCTCAATCATATCTAGAAGATCACCTGCCTCCTCTAGACACCATAGATTTCATGCCGAATCCAGCTGCCGCTGATTGCATCTAGAAGATCACCTTCCTCATTTGGACGCTGCAGATTTCATGCCAAATTTGATTAGGGCGCCTTTTTTTTCTTTTCTCTCTTTCCATATCTGTATTTTCTTGGGCCCCAAGTCTCTTGCTCTATAAAAGAGACCCTCTTGTATGAATGATGTATCTTTTATTATTAATCAATCAATCCAAGTTTTGAGTTATTGTGATTTTTGTTAATTGGTTCTTTGGTGCTCTTGTTTCCCTCCTCCTGCGCGTGCTAACATCCCAAGTCTCCAGGAGAAACCCTGGCCGCCACCTTTGTCTTCAATAGTGAATGCCCAAGAGCCCTTGGCCGGCCTCCCATTTTCTCTACTCCTTCCTTGTCTCTTTGCCTCTATTCTAAATTTTCTCTATTATTCTTTAACCCTTGTATGGTGATCTTGCAGATCCCTCAGTAGCCATGAATCCAGATTCAATGTGATCATCATCCAGGTCAGCGGATACTTGGCCGCAGATCCATGGGCTCAAGGCTTGGTCATTTATGGCGCATCCGCCAGGTAGAGCAACCCCTTCAACATTTTGATCTTTCCCTCTTACCAGGTACACCCCTCTAATCTACTAGTAACTTTATTGTAGGAGAGCAAGCCCTACCGGGGCTTCTTAGCCTCGGCAGTCCTTCTTCTTTATTTTTTTAGGAACTGTTTTGCGTGCGGATTTACTGTGAATTTTTTGAATCCCTCTTAGGCTATTACTTTAGGAGAATAATCAACTACAATCATTAATCATTAAAAAAAGAAAAAAAAATTACTTGCATGCGAATCGGTTCTGCATCAGTTTGGTATCAAGCATAGTTAGGGCTTAATTTTAATTCATGTTATTATCAGTATATATCTGTTAATTAAATTGTTTCTACCTGCATACACATCAGAAAATTATGAAATTTATTTCTCTAGATTCATTATAATTTAAAGTATTTTTTTATTTTTTGAGAATTTAATTCGATCTGTGAAAAAATTCTGAGATTTATTGCTATTTACAAATTTTTGGATTAGGGTTTGTATTTTACATGTCATTCATCTGCATTAAATTACTCTTAAGGGCTTTCAGTGATGTCAGATAAGGAGGGATTGAGACCCTTTCTTGGTCCAAAACAACAACCCATGCATTCCGATCCCAATCCTCTAATCTAAAATTGAGTAGCAACTTAATTGACATTTGCCCTAGAGGGCTAGGGACACCAACAGTCGGTTTAGTGTACTGGAGGAGACTAGTACAAATCAATCTAGTGTGTGCTCTGAAATTGGTGTCTAGAAGGGAGGTCAAATGTCAAATGACTTAAGCGGAGTGTTGGGGTTATTCTAATTAGGCACCTACAATTTGCGGGACGAGCCTCCCCCCTTCCACCTGTCTTAACTGGCCAATTGAAGAGTTACTCTTAGATTGGCTTGCATTAAGCCAAATCCTTTACTCTGGATGACTAGGTCTAGCATACCGTAGTCTGAGTCTTGTATGCTTGATTGTGCTTGCATGTGCACTAGATCAGGAGCATCTTTTCGCCGTCACCACCTTCATTACAGGCTGAACCCATGGCTATTCAAAGCATTAATGATCACTTAAGGATCATCACTGAACAACTAGCCCAAATGAACCAACACATCAAGCAATCTGAGGCTAGATTAGGGTCCAGGTTCAATCAAGTCGAAACTAGGTTGGGCATCCTAGAAGAAGCCCGTGAGCCCCATACTGAGTCTGATCATGAGACCCCACCTCATCCTAGGAGAGCCCAACAGTCTGACCTCTACATAAGGCCAAACCCTAGGAGACCACTTCGACCTGAGACCACTTCGACCTGATCCAGTCCTAGATGTCCTCCCTAGGAGACCCAATCTTGAGGCAGTAGACCAAGAAGAAAGAGCCCTTAGAAGTGTCAGACTTGAAGCACCTACTTTCGATGGCTCTATGGAGGCTAGGTTATACTCGGCCACTTTAGAGCGAAGGCAATTATTATAGGGAAGAGACCCCATAGTCACCTGGCACGCCATGAAGGCTAGACTTAGGTCCAATTATGTCCCCACATCATATGAACAGAGCCTATTGGACCAGTGGCAGGGATTAATTCAGGGTAGTAAAATTGTGAATGAATACATTGCTACATTCCAAGAGTATCATGAGGTGTAATATCGTTAAGTCTGAGAAGTCATCCTATCAAAGTTTAGGTATGGCATGAGAGCAGATATTCAAAGAGAACTCTACCTAAGAAGGGTACACATTTAGAAGAAGCTTACCAAGTTGCTAGGGATTATGAACGTTTTCAGAGAGGGCCACCCTATCGTAGATCAGAGGCTACGAAGAGCCCTAGCCCATATTCAGGATCTAGCCAGGCCTATCCTAGTCGTCCCAGACCTACCCAGTACTCAGACCCCCGCCAGACTTTTTTGAGTCGACCCAACACTAGCCGACCCAGTACAAGCTGAACTGAGTTGAGTCAGCCCCAGAATAGTACCCCTATACCCCAGAGAGAGGATAAGGGCAAATCTGTAGAGGTCCAAAGAAATTCCAACCCCCAAATCAAATGCTTTAGATGCAACAAACCGGGACATATGATCAGCCAGTGCCCAATCAGATCCCTTCATATAGATGAGTTACCTGAGACTGAATCGAGTCCCTAGTTGAGCCTGAGGAGAGGTCTATGAGGTTGATACCCATCTGATAGATGAGTACGATGGAGAGGAGGAAACATTTGAGTCTGAAGACCTACTAGGAGTGGTTAGATATATCTTGACCCAGACTCAAACTAAGGACCAGGAAGATTGGCGTAGGACTAACATCCTACAGACTTTTGTTAAGATAGGGGATAAGGTGCTCAAGATCATAGTGGATAGCGGGAGTTGTGTCAATACCGTCTCTACCAATACAGTTAAGTCATTAGGATTGACCATAGTTCCTCATCTAGTCCCTATAAGGTCTCGTGGGTAGATTCCACCTCTATCCCAATCAAGTCCAGATGCCAAATACTAATCAAATTGCAAAATTATGAGGAAAAGGTCTGGTGCGATGTAATTCCTATGGGTGTTAGTAGTATTATATTAGGTCGACCTTGGCTTTATGATCATGATGCCACCTTGTTTGGTCGATCCAAGATATGCTCTTTTAAACACAATGAGAACAAGTATGTGATACATCCAACTCCACCTAGGGACCCAATCAAGAAAGGATCTAGCAACCTTAAGGATAGCAAGCCAATAGTTAATCTGATTAAAGCTAAGGAATTAGAAAAGACATCACTGAGGGTAATCCTGTTTGGATTTTGACCCTAAAGAGATCTATGAATCAGTCCAAAAGGAACAACCCCAGAAGTAATTGAGATCCTAGAGGAGTTTAAGGATGTCTTCCCTGAAGAATTGCCTGATCAGTCACCATCCCTGAGAAACATCCAACATGCCATTGACCTGATCCCAGGATCCATCCTCCCAAACCTTCCCCATTATAGGATGAACCCCACTGAGCATCAAGAACTACAAAAACAAGTGGGAGAATTACTTAGGAAAGTTTCATTAGGGAGAGCTTAAGTCCTTGTGCAGTTCCTGCACTATTAACCCCTAAGAAGGATGGTACCTGGAGAATGTGCATGGACAGTAGGGATCATCAACAAAATCACTATCAAGTATAGGTTCCCTATCCCAGACTAGATGACATGTTGGACATGATGGCGGGTGCCACTATCTTTTCCAAAATAGACCTTAAGAGTGGCTACCATCAGGTTAGAATTAGACCAGGGATGAGTGGAAGACTGCATTTAAGACTAGAGATAGTCTGTTTGAGTGGGTCGTGATGCCTTTTGGGCTGTCAAACGCACCTAGCACATTCATGAGAATCATGACCCAGGTCCTGAAAGAGTACACGGAAAAATTCTTAGTGGTCTATTTTGATGATATATTAATTCATAGCAAGACCAAAGAGGACCATCTTAACCATCTCAGATTAATCTGTCAGACCCTTAGAGAAAATAGCCAATATGCAAACCTTAAGAAGTGTGATTTCATGACGCATAGGGTTATCTTTCTAGGTTTTGTGGTAACCCCGGAAGGTGTTTCAGCGGATCCTGAAAAGGTTAGGTCAGTCGTAGAGTGGCCGGTACCCATGAACGTCCACGATGTCGCAGCTTCCATGGTCTAGCAACCTTTTACATGAGATTCATTAGGGGATTTAGCACCATCGTCGCACCCATCACTGATTGTATTAGGAAGGGTAATTTTGAGTGGACTAAGTCAGCTAATAAGGCCTTCCTAGAGCTTAAGGATAGGATGACTCATGCACCCATACTTAGACTTCCAGACTTTTTTAAGGTGTTTGAGGTTGCATGCGACGCATCGGGAGTAGGCATAGGTGGAGTGTTAAGCCAAGAAAATCACCCCATAGCTTTCTTTAGTGAAAAACTAAATGAAGCTAAACTTAGATATTCCACCTATGATAAGGAATTCTGCGGTAGTACAAGCCCTTAAGTATTGGAGACATTACTTACTACCGTAGGAGTTTGTCTTATTTTCTGATCATGAGGCACTCCGATTTCTAAACTCCCAAAAGAAGCTAAATTCTAGGCACGCAAATGGGTTGAATACATTTAGGCATACACTTTTGTCCTGAAACACCGTGCCGGTATAGAAAATAAGGTAGCAGACGCCCTAAGCCGTAAGTCTTTGTTGTTGAGTACTGTTAGCACCGAAGTTACAGGATTCGATCGGATAAAAGATGAGTATGAGACCTATCATGACTTTGGTGAAATTTATAAGATCCTTCAGCTAGGGCCATCCAGTACCAGTGGAGATTATACCATCCAGGATGGTTACCTTTTTAGGGGCAATAGACTTTGTATCCCTAGGACGTCACTTAGAGAATTCCTAGTATGAGAAATGCATGCTGGGAGATTAGCTGTCATTTTGGAAGAGATAAGACTATTCTAGCGATAGAGGACCAATTTTACTGGCCAGGATTAAAAAGGCTCGTTGCCCTGATAATAGCCGATGTCAAACTTGTGCTGTTGCAAAATAGCAGAAGCAGAACACCGGTCTATATACTCCTTTGCCAGTGCCTGATCGTCCTTGGCAAGACCTTAGTATGGACTTCATTCTAAGATTACCTAAAACCCAGAAGAAGCACGACTCCATCTTTGTAGTGGTCGATAGGTTCTCTAAGATGGCTCATTTCATCCCTTGTTCGCAAACCTTTGACGCGTCTAGGGTAGCCCGACTTTTCTTAGACAACGTGGTCAAGCTCCATGGCCTACCTAAGACCATTGTTTCTGATAGGGATGTTAGGTTCACCAGCTACTTTTGGAAAACGCTATGGCATCTGTTAGGGACCAAACTTAATTTTTCACAGCCTTTCACCCCCAAACGGATGGGCAAACTGAAGTGGTGAACCGTAGTCTAGGAAACCTTCTTAGGTGCCTTGTAGGCGAATACCTAGGGACATGGGATTTATTACTCTCGTGCAGAGTTTGCCTACAATAGCTCAGTGAATAGGTCCACGAGCAAGAGTCCATTTGAGATAGTCCATGGGTACAAGCATAATCATCTACTTGATCTAATTCCTTTACCCCTCCACACACGAGTCTCAGAGTCCGCACAAGCATTTGCACAGCATATCAAAGACTTACATAAGGACATTAGCCAGAAAATAAATCTAAATAATGAAACTTATAAAAGACTGGCTAACTCCCGAAGAAGAGCCAAAGAGTTCGGTGTAGGGGATTATGTCATGGTTAGGCTTAGGCATGAACGGTTCCCATCAGGTACCATTAAGAAACTTCACGCTCACGGAGCTGGTCCCTTTAAAATAATAGAGAAGGTAGGACCCAATGCCTATGTGCTAGATCTGCCCTCGGATTGGGGCATTAGCTCTACCTTCAATATTGCAGACCTAGTAGAATATAGGGAACCGGCAGTGATTCCTAGTGAGTACTTTGGACCTAACCCTCCTTTCATGAGCGAACCTACCCAAGAGTGTTCACCACCAATTTTACCTGAGCGAGGAGAGCGGATCAAGCGTATCCTAGACAATCAAGCCATTATGATTCGAAACCGCGGTTATCAACGCTACCTGGTCCGATGGCAGGGTCGCCCCGAATCTGATGATTCATGGATTACTCGATAGGATTTGCAACACCTCAACCCAGACCTACTAAAGAGATACCATAGTCAAATGACCCATACTCGATGGGGTCGAGTTCTTTCCACTCCGGGAGAATTGGTGCGGGCACCAGGATCAAGCAGAGAATTCTTAACCCTCTGTGGATATCTGATTAGTTATGATTCAAGTCTTGAGTTGGAAAATAAAGTTTAGTTTATTTTGAGTCCCGTCCAGTTCATTTTATTCTAAATTGAGTCCTATCTAGTTTAGTTTATTTTAATGTGAGTCCTGTAGTAAGTTCATCAACTTACAAGAGGAGACATCAGTATTGGAGCAAAGACAAGGCCATCACAGTCAGACAGAGCAGCTGCTAAATTCAAGTTGGTGCCACACCTACTTCAAGCAGCCCACATGCCACCTAACAGAGCAAGCAACCTTCCCAATCTGGATGATCATTTTCCTCATCTGGATGCCACAGATTTCATGCCGAATCTAGCTGTCGTTGATTGCATCTAGAAGATCACCTTCCTTATCTGGACGCTGCAGATTTCATGCCAAATTAAGCTGCCGCTAATTGCATCTCAATCATATCTAGAAGATCACCTGCCTCATCTGGACGCCACAGATTTCATGCCGAATCCAGCTGCCGCTGATTGCATCTAGAAGATCACCTTTCTCATCTAGACGCTGCAGATTTCATGCCAAATTTGATTATGGCGCCTTTTTTTTCTTTTCTCACTTTCTATATCTGTATTTTCTTAGCCCCCAAGTCTCTTGCTCTATAAAAGAGATCCTCTTGTATGAATTATGTATCTTTTATTATTAATCAATCAATCCAAGTTTTGAGTTATTATGATTTTTGTTAATTGGTTCTCTGGTGCTCTTGTTTCCCTCCTCCTGCGCATGCCAACATCCCAAGTCTCCAGGAGAAACCCTGGTCGCCACCTTTGTCTTTCAATAGTGAATGCCTAAGAGCCCTTGGTCGGCCTCCCATTTTCTCTACTCATTCCTTATCTCTTTGCCTCTATTCTAAATTTTTTCTATTATTCTTTAACTCTTGTATGGTGATCTTGCAGATCCCTCAGTAGTCACGAATCCAGGATTCAAGGTGATCGTCATCCAGGTCAGTGGATACTTGGCCACAGATCCGTGGGCTCAAGGCTTGGTCATTTAGGGAGCATCCGCCAGGTAGAGCAACCCCTTCAATACTTTGATCTTCCCCCTCTTGCCAAGTACACCCCTCTAATCTACTAGTAACTTTATTGTAGGAAAGCAAGCCCTACCGGGGCTTCTTAGTCTCGGCGGTCCTTCTTCTTTATTTTTTTAGGAACTGTTTTGCATGTGGATTTACTGTGAATTTTCTGAATCCCTCTTAGGCTATTACTTTGGGAGAATAATCAACTGCAATCATTAATCAGTAAAAAAAGAAAAAAAATTACTTGCATGCGAATCAATCCTACATCACTTCCGAGGCACTGAGATAGCTCGACACTACCGAGGTTCGAAAATAGCTCGGGCCTTCTGAGGTACTAAGGTAGCTCAATCCTGTCGAGGTTCGAAAAATATTGCTCGGCCCTTCCAATGTACTAAAATAGCTCAGCCTTATCGAGATTCGGAGACCATCTTTGGTGTTAGTGTCGAAATCGATGATGGCGTCGATACTAACTATGGAGTTGGTGAGGAGACCGACTTCGGAATCGGTGCTAGGGCTGATTATGGGGCTGAGTCGTTGCTGAGGGCGATCATAACCAACTTTGGAGTCTAGGACCGAGTCCAGAGATAAGGCCGTTTGGCGGTTAGGACCGCTTCTGAAGATGAGATCGCTTTGGAGGCTAGAGCAGCCTCAACTTTCACCGTTAACTCATACGTGGTTGTCTTTTTCCAAGCATGATAGTTAACGAGTCAGAAACTGAAAATGGCTTTAACTTTTTCGTTATATACACGAATGTTGATGCAATGACAATTTTACCCTGCATCAATCCTCGTTATGAGCTTATTTTTCATTCGTTACTAAAGGTAAAGGTTGACAATTTTATCTTAGAAAAAAAATAAAGATTTTGATAAATGCTAATGAAAACCAGTCATGCATTAAGGAAACATGTCATTTATCAGACCACTGTTGTGGAATCAAGAACGGTAGTAAAATTGAGCATGAGATCTTCAACTGAAAATAATGAAATGCATCTTTGACATTGTGCCTGCCTCTCCCTGCTTATCCCTTCTGCATCTATGTGAAAAGACGGTCAATCATGGGGAAAAGAATACAAAGGTTGGAGGACGAATTTGTTCCACTCGATTTGTCATTTAGAGGACATATTTAAAGAGTTTGCTGCATCAATATCCTAAATGAAAAGCAACTTGTGGGGAATGTTAATATATTGATGTTAAAGCCTTCCATTATTCTTAGCGCTTTATATAAAACAAACTCGCTTAGCGTAGTTTGGATAATCCTGAGCAATTCAGCAGGTTCACGGAATCACAAGGAGGGGAGAATAAGGAGGACAAGTTGGACTAGGTATATATTCGCAAGATTTATACCTTTGGAATGGATCGATTCGAATCTCAGGGGCCGAGATTTTTTTTTTCTCTCTCCCTAAGGAAATGGGTTAGTGCCATGGATAAGGTTAGGTCTCGTATTTATACGGGTGAAAATTATTTTTTTTTATTTTTTGATACAAACGGATGATCATATTAGTCTAATGCGAATCAATCCAGATAGATCAGAGTAAAATTTACTACAAAGAAGCAAGAGCGATTGATATTAAAATTTATGAACCAAAAATTGAGCCACTAAAGCAGCCATCCAATCTATTACCGTGTTAGTTTTATAATAAATATAATAATTTAATTACAATAACCTCCCGCAGAATAGTCATCCAAAAGAATTCAGCCTACTCCGACGTTTCAATCGCGAGGTTTCGTAAGATTATCCGAAACAGCGTTCGGAAAGCGAAATGCTTCCAGAAAGAAAACTACCTCGAGATCCAGTAGATCCAAACCGTGCAATCAAACTGCCCCGCAAAATATAGACGGCCATGATTGCGAGGACAGCCCCAAACGGGAGAGAATTCAGCCTGGGCTGTTTCGATATCAAAGTAGGTGAGGCCGCCGATCGCCGGACGGAACTCGCGTAGCGTCTTTGACCCGATCGATCCTTTTTCTCGCTTGCCGACAGAGACGCCTCCACCTTGCTTTCCTTTTACTTTTTTGGCAACAACTACATACAAGCTCGGTGCTTGATCTTGGTCACCGGAAAATCCACCTGCGAGAGAGAGAGAGAGAGAGAGGCATGTCGAGGCCGGCTCGGAGTGACGCTCATCTGCCACCGGAGGAGGCGGCGAAGATTGAGGCGGAGACGCGGGAGTACTTCAAGGGATCGCCCCCCAACGCCACTCCAAGCCTCCCGGAGCGAATACTCCTCCGTCTACTCCGACGCCCTCCCCGCTTCCGCAACGAATTCCATCCCCGAGTTGGACAAGCTCCGAGATCTCGAGGCCGATCCCGAGGTTGCTTCCCTTTTCATTAATTCTAACTGATCCACTCCTAGTCTCTGTCGCTGTCGATTGAGTTCTGGGCTTTTGCATCCTAGATTAGTAGAATTTCTGTTTGCTTGCTCGCAGAAACTGGTTTGCGATGGAGGTGAAGTGGTAGAGGAATACGTGGAGACGGAGTATTACAAGGATGTGTACTGCATCGACAAGCAACACCACATGGTATCTATAGATCTATTTACTTCCTTACTAAAATCCTGCTATTTGTTGTGCGATATAATGCTGCATGTTGAAGGGTTTGTGATTTGATGTATGGCCACTTGATTGCGATGATTCGATCATATATTTCAAAAGTTTCAATTTTTCAGAGCATCTGGACAAATAAATTGTGAATTGATTATATTATATCGAACGTCTGTACATTTTTTTTCAATAGCGTTACTTTTATCCGTACATTACAAATAAACTCTGTAGATATGATTTTGCCACAAATGCTTGCCCGAATGGTTTTATTCTCTAGCCACTTGGGCTAGAGGATGGGGTTTTTGATTCCGATCGCTGTCGGTCCTCCATTGGTCGAGTAGGTGTAGAACAGAAAGATGAGGATTAACCCCTCCTAATATCTCTCTATGCATACACATATATTATTTACTTATTGCGAATCCTAAAAGTAATGTGGAATACCATGATCAATTAGTTCGTTCCCTTTGCTTCACCTACATATGTCCAATGTTGTGGAAATACATTGCAGCTTCTCTCCCCCCCTCCTCTTGAGAAACTAATTCTAGTATACTTATTTTTCTTTATGATTATATATATATATATATATATATATATATATATATATATATATATATATATATATATATATATATATATTAAAATTTATTTATTGTGACTCATAGAAATGATACACAATTGTATGATCATTTAGTTCATGCCCTTCACTTCGTGTACATAGGTCTAATGTTGTCTAAAGCCATTGCAGCTTCTCTCTCTCTCTCCCTCCCTCTATGACTAATTCTGTTATAGTATTGATTTTTGATTTTTTTTAACTCTCTTTTGTCTTTTATTCAGCAAGGTTCTTAGGCTAATATAAACGGCCAAGTTATTTCACCTGTTCAATGACACCTCTTGCGGATATGTGAGTGTCAAGCAAGGGAGTTATCCAGTCAGATGACCTACACTTTTATGCTTAATTCTTCTTCTTCTTAAATTCTTATTATGTTAGGAAAAGAACCTCTTTACCTTAAATCTTTTCTAAAAACTCTAGAGATTGATCCAGTGTTTGCACAGTTATCCTATCTAGCCATCACGTTTGCTGTCCTTCATGCTTGCTGACAGAAATTTAGTCATCTCTGATGCTTTTTAAATTCTTATTATGTTAGGCAAAAACCTCCTTACCCTGTATCATCTCCAAAAATTCTAGACGTTGGTCCAGTATTTGCACAGCTAACCTATATCTAGGCCATCACATTTGATGTCCTTCATTCTTGTTGGCTGAAATTAGTAGTTTCTCATGGCCGATAATTATGTCTGTCATGGCTGTGCTCGGTCATCTTGGCTTAAGGAGTTGCACTCTGTCATCCACTTGGATTTGAGAGAAAATCACTGTTAATACAGATTGCTAATTGCTTGATGTTTGCATGCTCATGGGCATATTCACCTTGTTTTGATTAAGATAATAGCCATTTTTAGGTCTCTCTAACATGGCATTATATTTTGTTTAATGAACCATTTTCTTGTCTAATGCAACTGAGATCCCATGGAATGCAAAAGATGCCTTCTATCATTTGTTTGTCCTAGCTAATGTCATGTTCCTATCCTGCTAAATGATATGTTTGGATACACATTTTAATTATAGGATTCATGTGCAGATCAGGGAATGCTACCTTGTGCTGGATGCTTAAGTTACAAAAGCTCTGTCTGGCTTTTAGCTGATACCTTCATTGTTACAACTACCAAATTCATATCGAATAACTATAGATCGCTTATCACAATGCATTTACTTGTGGATGGCACATCTGAGCTATTCACCATTGCTCTATTTGGTCAATCATGCTTTTAGCCTTTTGAGTTAAAGTTGTCAAGGAACACCTGAATATGAAGTTGAAATTTCCGTTTCAAATGCTCATATTTTACTGTTGGTCTTGTAGACTGGAACAGGGTTCATCAAGATAGAGAAATCCAGTGGCAGTGGCATTGACGTGACACCAGTCTCCCCTGCATCTGGCCGCAATATGTCTTGCAAGGGAAATCCAGCAACAAATGAATGGATTCCATCTGTTGACACGGTATGGCAGATTCATGACCCTTTTTTTAGTGATCACCGGGCCCGTCTTTGCCTTCTGAAAACGTAATGGATTGTTTTGTTCCAGGTGGTTCCAGTCTCAAACAAACCTAATAGGAGTGACATCTGACTTTGTTTAATCACGGATCCCTACCGTCAAGAGATCTCTGGCAGCAATTTGGCATGATATTGCATAAGCACTTAAGTGCAAGTAACATTTATGTGTGTTTGGATCCCAGAAGTTTCAAAACTACCGTGTGCGACTAAGATTTGTCACTTTGGTGCCACGAAAATAATATGTGCTGGAACAGTGCAATTTTTAGCGGCATAATGTACTGCAATCTTTCTGTTGGCATGCAGCTTGTTTGTTTATGAAAGTGCTGTCCTGATTGGAACTCCAAATCAATAGCTATGCTGGCATCAGAATTCTTTGAATCCCTTGGGGTATGGCAAAGATGATTGGTTTGTTGTTGGCAAATATTTAGGCATGAGACGAATTTCTCTTTCTTATATTAACCTGTATCCAGGGAGAGTGCTGTTTGAGACTCAGAGATCCACTGAACGAAGGGTGTCAACTGGTTTTGTTCATAAAATCGGTGCTGGATCTTTTGACACTGGTTTAATTCCATCCTTGTAGCTAGATTTTATGGTGTTTGTGTTTTTTTTTTTTTTTTTTTTTTGGCGGGGGGTGGATAGCTTATAAATTACTATGATATAAGTTAAGTATTATCAAAATTAATGAATTACATTCATATAGTTTAAATTGTTACACATAACTTAGTTAAGCATTTTAAATTTTATTAAATATATATATATAATTTGATATATTATATTTAATTATTATATGTTTCAAATTATATTGATATGAAAGTTTAAGCAGCAAAGTTTAAATTGATTTAAAATATATAAATAATTAATATAATATTTTAAATCATATAAATATATGTTAGTAGTATTTAAAATATATATTAATTAAATATATATATGATAGAGATAAAATTTAAACTAACATTTCAAATTAATTGTAATTTGATAATTTTATATTATTATTATTTTTTTATTATTTAACAAAATGATTTGAGATTTAATAATCCCACAGCCACGATGTGACAATGTTTTTTTTTTTTTTACAAGCGGACGATCACATTAGTTTAGTGTGAGTCAGCCTACATATATCAGAAAATAGATCTGCTTAAGGATAATAGGATAGGAGTATCATGTTTTCAAAGTCAAAACCCAGAGTGATGGGCCACAGAGGCCACCATCCAATCAGCCACCTCGTTGACTTTTTGATAGACATGATGGATGTGTAGCATGTCCATATCTCGCAATGTAAATCAGACATCAATGAGCAGAGGGTTGATAGGAGCCTGATTATAACAATCTCTTCGGAGCCATCTAATGACAGAAAGTGAGTCCTTCTCAATAAAGAGATAATGAGCATGAAGGATCCTAATGGCATATGAAATGCCAGCCCACGCAACATAAAGCTTTGTTAGATGAACAGAGGAATCTAAGAGGCTAACTCCTTCCATTGCCAACATAACTCCATCTGCCCCTCGAATAACAAATGCTGAGCCAGCTAATTTTTCCCTCACACTCCAATCAAAGTTGATTTTAACAAACCCTGGGGGGCTCCCGAGAAGTAAACATCGTTTGCCGGTGCGCTGCCGAAGCAGCAGGGAAACCCCAGTGACTAGAGCTGTCAGAATCAATAGCTGTGCAATGGAGTGTGTAATCGACATAGAAGGAAACGACATTCCGAACAATCCTCTGGGGGGAGACAATATCTTCAGTGAAGATAAGTTGATTCCGCGATAACCAAATTTGGTAGGCTATGGCTGTCCAGATGACACCCTGCTACTGGTTATCCCTCCTGATGTCGCACAGAAAGGATATCCTTCTGGAGACCATGCCTCCCTCTCTGAACTAATATCCAACCATGAGCCAAATCTGTCTCGCTTTGGGACAAATGAAATGGTATGATCAGTAGTCTAATCATCCTGGCCATACAGAGGGCAAATAGGCTGGATGGACATTCCTCTTCCTGAGAGCAAGGAGCAAGTAGGGAGGCAATCCCAAGCAAGTTTCCATATAAAGAGCTGAAGCCTGGGATGGATGTGAAGCTTCCATATTTGAGCAGCATCCATAGTATGCTAAGCTTATGGCCTATAGATCTTCACAAGATCCCTGGTCGAGGCACTAGTAAGATAAGATCTCTTCCATAATATGGTATCGATAGTCTGCCCCGCTATGATCGGAATAGAGAGGATCCGGCGAGCGAGCTCCACACCAAAAAATGGGACACCATGGGTGCATGCTAGGAGGAAAGATCCTGAGAGATCATATCAGAGACTCATGCTTTGAGGAACATCAGTACTGATCAAAGTAGGCCAGCATGAGAGTGAGAGCTCCGTAATCCACGTATCCTGGATAACATCCACTAGTGATCCATCTCCAATCATCCACGTAATGTTATATAGGACATATGGAGCATGTCTACAGACCTCTTTCAGAAAAAAAGTAACCACGGGAAGACTGAAAGTTCATAGTAGGAGTCCACTCACCATATTCGCACGCATAAAGAAGCTCCAGAAGCAGTGCAGATCAAGAATGAATCGAGAGGCATGTCTAGCAAGTAGAGCCTCTCTCCTCACGATCAGTGACTAAATGCCAAGGCGCCTTAGATATCAGCATGCATACAATGTCCCAAGCATGTAGGTGAGTTGCCAATTTCGCTTTAGATTAGACTCGCCTGCACTAAAAGGCTTTATTTATTCAAGGCCCCCTTTGATTGGGTTTCTAAGTGATGGGATCCGATTGATCGCAAGCGATCTTTGCTTTGCTGAAACATGCTTCATCCGCATAAGGAATCCAACACATAGTGGTTCTATTTCATAAAAAATTAATTTTTATTAAATTTTTTTTATGCCCTGCTAAATACACCACAAAAATTACTTTCCTGATCCTAAAATTTAAAAAAATTAAATTACTCTTCACACCCATATTTTCTCTCTACAACCCCTAAAATATAAAAATACCTAAATTACCCTTAAAACCCCCTTAACCTATTTTTTTCTCTCCACATCCCTCTTCTCCCTCCACACCCCACCCGACATCCTCTTCCCTTCCCCTTCCTCCCCGGTAGCAATCGGTGGCAACGGCGGCAAGCGGCAGCGCTCGGCGAGTGGCGGCGATTGGAGGCGATCGATAGCAAGCGAAGGCGTGCGGCGGTGAGCGGCGACCTATTCTTTGGCTCCGTCCTCCCCCATTCCCCGACGTGAACGCGGTGAGTACAATGAATATTGGACCATTCAGCCTGACCAGGCCAAACATTCTCAAACTGTTCGGCTGATCATGCCAAACAGTCCTATATATGTTCGGCCTGATGAAGCCGAACATATCAAGGGATCCAAAAAAAATTCTATTTCATATTTAATCTTGCATGTTAATGCTGGTTATTGCCATGTTTCATATATGGATGTTGATCCTCACGAGTTAGACCCACGGCGTCAGCCAGAAGACATCGTGCCAGGCATGCTGAGCCTGAAGTTCTCATTGCACCATCGCCCCTAGCTGAAACAGTAGATGAGGACATGCCAGCTAGGAATGTTGAAGATGAAGCGGTTGAGCTATGTCCAGGAGGTCCAGAGGATGAGTCTGTCCTGATTAGTTTTAGGACACATATAGCAGCTTCTATCTTGAGGCAACAGGTATTTTGTTTGTTATTATATTATATTTTTTTAATATTATTACGATGCCATATATAAATTATTAATGTTATCCATTTATATTAAAGGAACAGACCCACTGAAGTGCATGAACCATGCTACCAAGGTAGGTGAATGGCAATGGTGGGCATGAGGCAATCTAATAGGATGTTCAGAGCAATAGTTTAGCATCGGGCCTGGTAGAACTAGTGCACTGCTCTTATCGGTTCATCAATAAGATTCTTATCTCGGGCTTCATAGAGAGATGACAGTCCGAAACGAACACCTTTCATCTTTTCTTTGGCGATATGATAATCATCTTGGATGACTTAGCCACCATATTAGAGATTAATGTCAGGGGTGCCTCAGTGTCACTATCATGTGATAGAATGAGCGATTGGGATGCTGAAGACCTACTTATGGAGTGTTGGGTGTGTCACAAGTAGATGCACATCAAGAGATGCTATCAGTATGCGGTCAGTCCGTGAGGTTAGAGTGGATGAAGAGTCATTTTTATGCTGTATCTGATAGAGATAGCCACCATAGGATAGAGTGTGCAGCACGAGGATATTTGCTATTTTTGTTAGGATGCACACTCTTTGTTGATAAAAGTGGGACGAGGGTGCCTAAAGCTTATCTTTCTCTACTTCAGATTTGGATAAGGTGAGCACATATGTTAGGGTATTACTGCCTTGGCTTATTTATATCTCTAGTTGGGGGTTGTGTCTAGGACATTCGTTAAACAGATTAGTAAATACATGATGTTGTTGTAGGCTTGGATTTATGAGCATTTTCCAACTCTCACTCCTCACCCATCCCTTGATTATACTGATGCCAGGCCCCGTGTGCACCGTTGGATTTCCGGCAGTCTATCACGTACCACGATGGACATTTAGTGGTTCTACATGAGTTATTGGACGTTTTGAGGCTAATGAGGTATGTACCATAGGACCATTCATTTGTATATTTCTATAATTTTGATTTTCCATATAGTACCAAATTGATTAATGTTTATTTATTGCAGGTAGCTTGGGATCCTCATCATCATTTGGGAGGATCATTCATTCCTAGATATTGCATTCTTTAGTAGATGCCTGAAGTGTATGGATGTCGTAGAACCCTATCATCCTGAAAGGGTTCTTAGATAATTTGACAGGATACGATGATCCTCCACGCGCCACTAGCCTCTGCATGAGCTAGCAAAGGATCCACAACAGGATCATACCGCATTGCGTACGTCTTCTTGGATCAGATGTGAGAGAGGTAGGAGGACCACCTGCTAAACTGAGCGAGCAGGAGCCATCCGGTTACCCGACCATTAGATTGTGTACCATGATATATAGATTGGTATTCTTGTATCACGCACCTGGTAGTTTACCCCCCCAAAGAGCCGATCTAATATCTATTCCCGAACTAGAGGAGATGTTGATGCTGACATGCACCAGCGTATTGCAGATGCCATCAGCATTGGCGCCGGCATTTTACAGATGGGTCAGGAGGAGGTTGCGTCACTAGGGACCGAGCACCTATACGATATTATTTCTTATATAACACATGTGTTATAGGGTCAGCATATCTCAATAGATGAGCTTGATGTGCGGGCCTTAGTCATGCACCACTACAGCAGTATAGGCATGGGATGGGGATGGGATTGATGAGCTCTCATGTATTTTTTAACTTAGAGCACTTCTTTTTGTGACTTGTAATTGAAAGTATCTCCATGAAATAATATAATATTTTGTATTTGCAAAATACAAAGCATTTTGAACGAAGGTTTCAGGTTCCTTTAAATTTTTTTTGTGTGCCACAGTCAAGCATTATATATAGTTCAAAATATGTTTATAAATTTGAACTTTGGTAAAAGATGCTAACTATAACATCTGTAGAGATATTTTTTTTGAACTCTTGAATCCAAGTTTCATATGAATTTGCCCATCCAAAAGCACAAGGTAGATAATATTTTCGTCAGTTGATCGCTATTGACGGAACAGAATGACCTAGCAATAGGAACACCTTCAAATTTATAAATTAGTAAATAATATACTCGTTTAATTTATGAACCATTTAAACTGACTAAGAGTTATTTAATTAATACCTCCACAAAATGGTTGCTATTTATGAAAGCTACTACAATGTCTTTGTGGGATAGTGGAGGAAGAGGCACCGATATGAGAGGTAGAATGTAAGACATTGTTGCAACGAGAGGTGGTATAGGACAACGTTATAGTAGGACGCTATAAGATGGCTCATTTTAGCATAGTCATCCACCGATTATATGGTGGACAATCCTCAAAATATGATAATGCATGAGCGATCTCATCAATTCTCCCTTCGACAGCATATAATGTGTGATAGTGCTTTGAATGCATTGCAACTCATGTAATAAATCCTTCCTAATACGTAACCAATCATCCTCTCCAAATCCCAGCAAGTCAGTTATTGCTTTGAATCCACAGTTGTCATCGGGTTTTACATCCTTGATATGCTGGAAGTATGGCCTCAACCCATTTGAAAATTCATCAATATAGATCATTGGCTTATGTGATCGGTTTCAAGGATGAATTACCTGCAAACCATATCAAATGCTATAAATTATTTGAAAATAATCACATGCCACTAAAACAGTATCTACTGCACAACTACAAGCACGGAGGACATAGCACGGGCTGGCACGGGCCGGCACGGCACGCCCCAACATGCCCTGGCCCGGCACAACTTGGCTCGGCCCAGCACTCTTTATTAAAAAAGAAACATATGCTTCTTACCTTAAGCTTCGGCTGCCTCTTTTGCATCTGTATCATTAGGATGCTCATATTAACTGCTCAATACTAGGTGAATAACTATCTCATCCAGATAGAATCAACTCAAAGGTAGATGGGTCACGGCGAGTAGACGTATCAACCTCAATGAAGCGACCACATGTACCAATCTTCCTTTTTGCAAGTTCTATAAGAAAAGTACTATATGGACTTGTAATCTCTCTCAATTTCTTTAAAATGTGCAATTGAGAAGCCCCATCTAACTGCTTGAATTTCTAGGCAATCATATCCAACTCTGGTTCACAGCTCAGTTCATACTTTGCACATTTATAGCAGACACCATATCAAGTTTTCTTCAATGAGGATCTATGCAGTGAAGAAAAGTAGGCCGACCTTCCATCCTGTACCATGCAATCTCATGAGCACATGGTAAACCATGTATGCGTCGAATAGCACACCCACAAGCTGAATCATTAATACCAACTTAATTGGCTCATTTTGATTGGATGAGGATATGATTTAATGTACTTATAGATATAAAACCTCGCAGTTCTTTGAATTCAGTAGGCTTAAAGTTGTATTGCACGACCGTCAAACTCTTCTCGAATGAGGCTTTAATATCATTGTGTTGCAACTCAATCAAACTATGTATTTTTGTCCAAGATGACTCGAAAGTCCCTTGGCTTGATCCAAGCTACCTTTTCAACTTTGTATGTGCACTTTCAGCCCTAGTAAAGTAAATAAAATTAAATCAAAGTTAGATTACAAAGACACAATTAAATTATAAAGTTGTTAAATGAATCAATTTCTTGTGATACCTATTTGTCATCACATTCCCGTAGTGCCTACATGCGTCCGTCTATGCCGCAACAAATCTTTTCTTGTATTTGCTTAGCCAACTATCTAACATATACCGTAATGCATCTGGATAGGTACTGAACTCTCTCTAGAGTGCACTCCAGTGATCATTATACTCGTCTTCTGTGGAGGACAACACTAGTATATTCCAACTCATTATAAGCTTATCCCATTTCTCATTTGTTTCAAATAATCTTTTGCACTAGGCCAAAACATTCATACTAATATGCCATCTACATAACAAATGTATTATTGTAGGAAATACCCTCTTAATTGCATTCAACAAAGCCAAGTCTCTATCTGTGATTATCAAATCAGGCAAAACATCAGCATCTATGATACTGCGTAATCTCTCTAATGCCCATGTATAGTTATCTTTCGTCTTAAGTCCATATATGCAAAAGCAATAGAAAATGTGAGGTCAGTTAATGTCATCCCCATAATCTCTAAGAGAGAAAGACGATATCTATTCGTCTTGTACGTGTAATCCATTATTAAAACATGAAAAATGCACGTAATAAATCTATGCTGCCCGGGTGTACCCAAAACAAGTCATGCACAACATCAATATTATTACAATTCCTATGCTACTCAATATTTAGCCTTGGCTAATTTACCCAAAAGATGTTGCAGCTGTGATATCTACTTTCTCTATAATCTTACACCTCTGACGTGCATTGTAAATCGTCTTGATTGTCATAACATTAAGGGCATCCCTTTCCTTCAAATGAACAATATGTCCTTTGATCGAACCAAATTCTTCGATATATCTACTAACAATAAGTCTCCTACTTATATAATCTTTCAGCATATAAGTGTCGTCAAAATGCTTCACAGCCGAATAATTGTGCACTCCACAAACGATCATTAATATTCCAATCATGTGCAGTGTCCAATTTTCTTTCTCTTAATGCAAAAGGGCATCCACACTTCTTTGTGCCACTGGTCCTAGTCTTTAATCTTTTTTCTTTATGTTTGTGCTTCTATGGGTACTACTCCTCTCATAACCAAACATAATTCTTGGTTTCCTAACATTGCTACCAAAATTAGATGTTTTAATTATAACAACAAATCATTTCTTCTTCAGCTTTTCGATACCAATTATACAAGTCTTCTCTGCTCTTGAATATCTATACATTAAATAGTTTAATGTGAGTAGACAATTTTACACATAACTCAGTCAACTAATAAAATAATTGTAATAAAATTATCTCGTAAGTTGTAAATTTATTTGTGTAATCCATCACACATTCAGAGCCAATCATGCTGCATTCGATTGAAGCATCATCCTACATATAAAAAAATATTTTAAATTAGTATTTGGCTCATATAGCTTCTGAATATTTTGGCCTCTGTTCGGCTCTGGTATGCCGAATAGAGGCTATTTGTTCGGTTTGTTAGATCGAATGAAGCATGATTCGAAGAAAAAAAAATTGAAACAGATAAAAATATGAACATTTGCGTCTGTAGAATTTTTTCAACTTGCTAGTTGCTTGTTCATTATTGAAATAAAGCTTCAAATCCCTTTAAATAAGGAGTTTAGATGGGTTTAATGGATTGAGAGGAATGAGGGGGTTTGGATGGGTTTTGAAATGTTGATGAGAAAAAGAAGAGGGGGTTTGATTGAGGAAGGGAGGGTTCAATGCAATGTTTTGAAAACCGGATCGAACAATCAGCTTAACATTTGGTCGGGTAATCGTTCGACAAATGAATCGATTTGTTGGACCGAATAATATTATAATTAAATTTTAATTTAATAATATAAAATAATAAATATATTTAAATAAAAATTAAAAAAAATCTAAAAACAGGTTTGATCGGTTAAAATCTGATCGGTTCAATAAATTTTTTTATTTTTATGGATCATATAAAAATTAATTTTAATAATAAAATCAAATTGATGATAAATTTTATTGGACGATCGATTCGGTTTTAAAACATTGGTTCAATGGATAGGATCTATTGAATAATTTGAGCGAGAAAAAAATTTATGGTATATTTAAAACTTCTAATGATGCAAGCCCTATCCATTGGCTCTCACAAATGCGCATTAAACGGTGTAAATGTTGCCATCTTTCATCTATTCTTAAAGGCAGAATCGTACACAGCTCAACTCTTCTTCGTATCATTTCGAGTGCTCTCTTTCTTGCTTTTCCTGCATCCCCTCGAAGGATCCTCCTCCCACTGCTCTCCGCTGCCCCTCTCCCGCTTGGCCGAGAAGCCGACAAGGAGCAGGAGGAGAGAATGGAATCATCATTCTCCGATGAGACCCTCTTCTGGACAGCTCTCGTGACCCTGCACGTGATGTGCCCGCTCACCGTCCTCTCCCTCCGCTTCCTGGTCGCCCCCTACGGCCGCCACGCTCGCCCCGGCTGGGGCCCCGCAATCCCCGCGGCCCTGGCCTGGGCCCTCATGGAGAGCCCCACCCTGTGGCTCACCCTCCTCCTCCTCCCCCGCGGCCGCCACCGCTCCCACCCCTTCGCCCTCGCCATCCTCGCCCTCTACCTCCTCCATTATGTCCACCGTACCCTCATCTACCCCCTCCGCCTTTCCATCCAGTTCAAGTCCAAGTCCAAGTCCGGCTTCCCCCTCGTCATCGCCTTCTTCGCCTTCTCCTTCAACCTCCTCAACGCCTACCTCCAGGCCCGCTCCGCCTCCCACTATGCCGAGTACCCGGACGCCTTCGGGTGGTGGATGTGGCTGCGGGTTTTGGCGGGGATGGGGATCTTCTTCTGGGGCATGGCGGTGAACATAAGGTCGGATCTGGTGCTGGTGAGGCTAAAGGCGGAGGGTGGAGGTTACAAGATCCCGCGGGGCGGGTGGTTCGAGTGGGTGAGCTGCCCTAACTACATGGGGGAGGCGGCGGAGTGGCTGGGTTGGGCGGTGGTGGCCTGCTCTCCGGCGGCACTGGCCTTCTTTCTCTACACTTGCTCCAACCTGGTGCCAAGGGCTAGGGCGCATCACCAGTGGTACCGGGAGAAGTTCGGGGAGGACTACCCCAAGTCTAGGAAGGCCGTCGTGCCCTTGGTCTACTGAGGTACGTGCTGTTCATTGTGACTTTGGCTGAAATGCTACCTTGCTTCCTGGATTTAGCGGTGATGTAATAAAGTAAAGAAACCATACCAAATCTTTTGTTGTTGTTCTATCATTCTTGTTGGAAGCAAGTGAAACAACTTTAAATTTGCATCTCAAGTTCTATCATTTTTCTTCTTTTTTCTTTTAACTATTATTTTATTTATTTTTTATTTCATTTTAGTCGTTGTAAGAGGAGATGTTAAGTCCATGACATACCCTCGGCAAATTTTCATGCATCACTGTAATGGTTAGCTATTTACAATCAATCTCCTCCTGTATCAGATGCCATATAGTATCAGCATAGAGATCTTGGTACAGTATTGGATGATAAGGGTGCCACCATTACCTATTCACTAGTTCTTTACCATGAAACCTGCTTACTTATCCTTCCATTAAATTCATGTGTTTTCCTATTGAACGTCTTGTTGAGTGTATTAAGTACTCACTTTTCTTTCATAACCTGCCTGCAGAACTTTCAACAACCATGCCCGTTGCCACAAAATTGTTTCTTTTCTCTGCTCCAATCCCATTGTTTCCTTCTGCATGAAAGGATGGAACCAAAACAAACATGAATGGAGACAAAACAAACATGTCCATGCATTGCATCCAGTTCAACTGAATGTTGAAAATGCTCATTTGAATAGATGTTTGGTTTTAAAAAGAAAAATCTAAATAACCCAACCAGGAATAAAAAATCTCGATGATATAATTGCAAGAAATAGAAACAGATACCCTGGCAGAATAATCTTTTTTGCATCAGTCATACACCATTGTAAGACTGCTCAAACTTTGTAATAGATTGGACTAACAAGCTTGAAATTATGCTTTCCTGAACATGGCCCATGTGGGACATCCATTTGGCTGTTAATCGCACTAGTTATCCAGAATACCTGATCCTACAACTGCCTTCTTCTACTAGATATGTATTCCTAATTCTCCATTGGTCGTTCATTATCAGATCTGCAAGATAATTATCCAAATCGACTGATTAAATGGAAAAAAACAACAGGAACTACAGGAAACTTCTAAAACAAGAAATGTAATCAAGACATCTGATGTCTTGTTATAGCTTTTGGTAGTCCAAAAACTGGAATATGATGTTTTGTTGTGCTAAAATTATGATGATGGGCCTCTGTTACCACCCAACTAATTCCAATATGATTGTCCTCGTTAATGCTAGTTCTCTTATTAGAGCAGCATCATGGTAAACTAGGAGGGGTAAAAGAAAGGAAAACTGAGCATGCAGCCAACATGGCAGGGCCTTGTCTAGCTTGCCTGCTCCTCAAGGTTGTCCATGCTGGAATGGAAGTAGTTGATAACAAATTGGCTTTCTCCAGGCCATTCATATGACATACCTATATCAGCAGTGCTTATAGATCTGTCATTGCAATATAGCAGATCAAAAGCAGCAAAATAATTTGCTCAAGAAAAGAAGGCAGCAAAATAAAGGTCGCAGACTAATTTAGATTTGGATAATAAAACTTTAGAAAATAATTGTATGAATATATAACTTTATAGAATTTTGGAAGTACTTATATCAGTGATTTTTTGTTCAACAAAAGTCCTCTGCTATTGAAAGAGAATTAAGAAAAATCTTTGTGAGAGTATTGCTAAACACCACAGTATAACACAATCATAATGTTATCATTGTTCACCACTTTATAGTTGGTCACACTACATAATGCTGCCTGTGTATGCGCGGATGGATTTTCTTTGTATTGTGAGAAATACTTTAGCAGAGTATATAATCAGGTCAAAAGAAGATAAGCAAATACCTTATGATCAATCAATTCTCCATAACCAGCAGATGCGGGGCATTCCGAGGACCTTCTTGTGAAAAAACACAGACCAACCACTAGCCTGGAGTTATTATGAACAATCTAGAAACAATCATGTGGGCCAAAATGTCTCTCATCTCCAACCTAGTCACTCCTAATATAAAATGTTCATGCATGAAAAACAGCTACAACAGTACCAGATGATAAGCCGAAAATTTGCTAGTATCGATTTACAAGGTGCACAGTAACTTAACAATGCAGAGTGCAACTGTGGTTGTGATGAGAAGGGTCATCTGCATCCACCCATGTTACGTCCAGACTCTCAGTAAGTCAAGAGTTCTGATGTAGCTTTCTGCCACCTGGTGCACTATGAAATTTGGCTCTTGTTGCAAGAATCGGCCTTTATTAATGTGCTGGAGCATGTTGCTTGCAAATTGTGGGAAATTCATCTTCTTCCAAGGTGTTGAGCTCAGCAAGGGAAACATAAATATTGCTTTCCAATCTATTGACCTATATTAGAAATTTCTCTGAAAATGGTGTGGGGACAAGGATGAAATTTGATTGGTAAGTTCAATGCTAGCACCATTTTAAAAATGGTGCAGAGCTTCTCAGGAAGGAGTTCTACACCATGTCAGTTTTCGTTTCTAACGTCCATATCCAACTTCTTGTTTAGCCCCGTCCATCCATGCCTTCATTTTCATGATAACTCTCTCTTAAGAAAAAGGCTTAAGCAGTGCTAGCAAACCTCACTGCAAGATGTGTATAGTCTTGCAACCAAGTATATTGGAACATAAGTGCACATTTGCTATCAGGCATTCCCATATAAGACATCTACTATACATGTAAATTCTTTGGTAAATGGTCTCTCTCTCTTTTTTTTTTTTTTTTTTTTTTTTGGGACACATCGCACCTAATATTCTGCCGAAATCACATATAGCATCTCCTTTTATCTTTATCTACAAATGGAAGTAGGTTATGTTAAGTTTAATTTTCAAGGAGCCTCTTCTGTTTGTTTACTGTATCTCATCCATCCATCCATCCATCAGCTTCCCTGACTATAAGATCGTGTGGAATGCAGACTCTTTGGTTCAGATTGTGGATGTAAGACACGGATTTTACCATAGATTCAATGGAGTTCTGAAAGAGGTGAATGGAAAATGGATACTACATGGCAAATATAAGCAGAAATTTGTGAATGGAAAAATGGACTTTACAAAGAACCAACAAGAAAATTTAACTTTATCATTCTTTTGTGCTTGATGTAGTTATCTCCTTTGGACTCATTAGAATGAATGAAGAATCCTCGGCATTTTTTATTGCCTTCATTTCCCATTATTTCAATCCATCCATTATTCTAAATGTATTATTATATACTTAACAGCATCGATTTGAAAGTAAATTGGCAATCCATCAAAACATAGAAAAAGAACAACTCTGAGAGTCTCAGAGAAATTGAAGGCGTTGCTGGAAAACCATAGTAAAGTATACGGTGTGAGACTCCATAAATAATGCCCAAGGGCAACAGGCTGCGAGATCCCTAGTAGACCACAACGAAGGTACTAAAGTTAAGTTTGATGCATCATCAAGTAATTTTGAATGATAATGTGGATTACTTACAAGATAGATTACTACTATATAGATTGCTAGTAACGTTGATTACTGTGTTTGGTATACATAAATAATATTATTGATTACTATGTTTGATATGATAAATAGATTATCAGTCATATAACATCAAAATTTAAAAATATTTCTAAATCAAATCTATTAAAAATTTATATACTATTATATATTTGATTTAAAAAAACTTACATTTATAAATGACAACGCCTAAATTTGATGATCCTCAAACTAAGAAAATAACACTCTACATATAACAAAATGAAATAGATATAATCTAAATATACAGCATACATAATAAAAATTACTAACATATAATCTAATAATAAACTGAATAGTAATAAGCAATATGAACAATTCAACAACAATATGAACAGTAATATAATATAAATATTTTAAAAAAATTTAAATTACTTTCAACTATCTTAGCAAAAAGCATTTGTAATTTGTTAAAACGGCAATACAACACAAAAGTTGGTATATTCAAATCCAAAACTACTAATAAAACTATCAACTAGCTAACCAAACATTCATACCAAACTATCATAGATAAATAATCAAACAATCATAGCATCCAAAACAACTACAACTGGCAATACAAATGTCCTAACTAGGACTCAAATCAAGAACATCCAATACATGATATTTTCTCAACTTATGAGATAGTGAATAGAAGAAAGTCAAACTTGTACTACTACGAGCAATTATCAATCCAGCTTTAACCATCAATGACTCATGCAACCCCAAATCTTCACTTCCAAATCCATCCATAGGATTTGATGTTTAGGAATTTGAAGAAGAAAGAAAACTAACGTAGTGTTTGATAGAAAAAATATTATCCATGGATAAGTATATGGAATAGAGTTTGTCCCCTGGCTATCCCTAGGGATATCCCTTGGCTATCACATTGATCATATCAAATGCAAAAAGGTAAATCCATAGGATAACCTTTTTTTACTCTTATTTGAAGAGATAACCAGCTATTCCTACATTTTCTAGGGAATAAATTGAGGGGATATCCCATGGTTAACCATGGATTATCCCTTTGGTTAACTTTATTCCCAGCTATCCCTTATAGTTATGACTTTTAGGTAGTGTTTGATAGCCCAAAAGCTATCCCTGAATAAATGTACAGGATAGCATTTATCCAGAAGATAGCTGAGGGAATAAGTATTTTTTTAAATTACAAGTCTACCATCAAGGGATAACTTTAGTTGTTCCTGGGTTCCTTAGGTAGTGTTTGAAATAGGGGATAAGAGGGGATATTCCCTGGATATCCCTTCTTATTCCCAAAAGCCATAACTATAAGGGATAACTGGGAATAAAGTTAACCAAAGGGATAATTCATAGTTAACCATGGGATATCCCCTCAATTTATTTCCTAGAAAATGCAGGAATAGCTGGTTATCCCTTCAAATAAGAGTAAAAAAAAGTTATCCTATGGATTTACCTTTTTGCATTTGATATGATCAATGGGATAGCCAAGGGATATCCCTAGGAATAGCCAGGGGACAAACTCTATCCCGTACACTTATCCATGGATAATATTTTTCCTATCAAACACTACCTTAGGAAATAAGTTCAAGGGATAACCCATGGTTAATCATGGGTTATCCCATCTGGTTAAATTTTTTTTAGACCTATCCCTTCTAGCTATAGCATTTGGGATATTCTTATCCCCATATCAAATATTGCCTTAGAAATAAGAAGGGATATCCTTTGAATATCTTCTCTTATCTCCTATTTTAAATACTACCTAAAAGGATAGCAAGCTAACCTGGATGTGATTCCTGTGAGCGAAGTTTGAAATAGCCCTCCTTTGCCTTCCTCTAACCATCCTCCTAATCATATCGAGTCGGGCCTGCCTCCCGCGCAGCCTCAACAGCTCTCTCCGGACGTGCTTCGGCTGCCCTTCGTCCCAGCCTTGCTCCTGCTCCTCTCTCCTGCTAGCTCGAGCACCCCTCTGCTGGCTCGCCATCTGCACCCACTCCCTCACAAGCCTTACCTCTCACGTTCTGTCTCACCGAGCCACTCGGCCCTCGGCGACATCCGAGATGCCTCATCTACTATCCCATCCTCCGTCATCCAAGTACGAACAATTTGCCTCACCCTCTCCCTTTCGCCGTCCGCGAGATCAGGGGACTGCTCCCTACTCGACCCTCGATCGGACTTGGTGACTCGTGATCCCAACGGCGATACTCATTGTCATCGCTCTCGCTGGCATCCTCTAATGTGCCACTGTGTTCCACTGCCCGGCTCTCCGCCGGCCTTCGATGGTGGTTGTTGGACACGGTGGGGCGCCTCCGGACTCTCACGGCGATGGCGGCCTCGTACTCGACCTCGCGCCACCGCTAAAGGATAGAGGAAGCTCGAGCGGCCACAGGGCGCTCGACCGATGACCAGGCGGCGCCCCGGGATCCACGAAGGAACGACGAATCAAGCATAGAGACCGTGTGGAGCCTGGCGAGGACCATGAGCTTGTTCTCGCGGTTGCGGCTCTCCATGGTAGTGATCATCTCCTCAACCTTACGGGTGACCCACCGGCTGAGAATCCGGGAGTGACGTCGAGTACTGGCGGAGGATTTCACGAGGTCGTCGCCCTCGAGGTCTGACCGTCGTCGCTAGTGGGCTATGAGGTTGGGGCGGTCTCAGCCATCGACGGCGAAGAAGTTTTCACAGCTATATGCGGTGGAGCTGCAAGAGTTGAGGGCTATCTTGCAGCCATCGATGTGGCCACGGACAAGCTCCTCAGCTTCCGCCGGAACTCTCGATCACCGATGACGGTTAGAATAGCGGCGATCTTTTAGAAGGTGATGGTAGCTCACCGGGCGAAGATCGAAGCGGCACTTGAAAGAAAACTTTTCTTTTCATGAAAAGAAAAGGAGGTGATTTTATTTGTAGAAGTAATTTTATCAACAAAAATTTATCAAATTATAATATTTTTAATAATATTGATAATTATATTTGGATTAAGTAATTAAAATTATCACTATAAATAGATTATCATAAAAAATATATGTCAAACATAATTGTTGCCGCCGGGATCTGTCCTTCGACTCGGACGCGATCGGTCTCCGGGCTTCCTCCTGGGCAGACTTGCACAGAAGTCCTCACGCGAGAGGCGTTGGGGGTGACCCTATGCGGAAGACCCTCCGACGCTCAAGTTAGTGGGGATCGATGATCAACAGAAATGAGAAGAAGGATCTCTCTGGGAGTCCCTCCAGAGGCGGCCAATCGGGAGCTCTTGCGGAGCACCGACGCGGAGAAGGAGAAAGGTGAGCAGTGAAAGAGAGAGAGTGAGTGAGACTGAGCCAGGAACTGTGTATGGGGGCTTGTGTGCGTACCTGAGAGAATATGGGAGTGTCATATTTATAGGCAATCATCTGAATCTTGAGCGCCTTCTGGAAGGTTCGAAGGTTGTTGGGATACGAAGATGATTCGAATCAAGCTATTGTGAGGTCGGTGGGTCCGTATCTTGTTCGTTGAAGGATCGACGGCTGGAGAGCTCTCTGATGGCCTGAGGTCCGATGACTGCGTAGGTCCTGGGCCATTATTGTAGATCCTAGGCCGTTATTGCAGATCCTAGGCCACTCCTCGATATGATTCTTCGTTTGGGATTCTGTTATACTAGACTTGGGCTTTCCCGCGCCAGGTTCCGCGGAGGTGCATGTCGAGCCACGGATTGCTCGGGGGTTGCTCGGGGGAGCCGAGCTATTGATTGCTCGGGGAAACCGAGCTATGGGTTGCTCGGGGGAACCAAGCTATGGGTTGCTCGAGGAAACCGAGTGTTGACCCAATTGAGGATTTTGATGATTAACAAAACTATTTGAGTATAACATTTGATGTTACTAATGATTTTGATTAAGTTTTTCAGATTATAAGTCTATTTGATGATCAAAATCAAGAGGCAAATCAAGTTCTGGTTTGAATCTAATGTCAAGGTAAGACTGCAGACATTAGAGTCGACACATGGAATCACAGAGCCGACTCCGGAAAACGGTACAGACTTAGAGTCGACTCCGGGACTGTGAGAGCCGACTCTATCAGAAATAACAGAACGATGGATTTTCAGGCCACGACTTAGAGTCGACTCCCAGACTGTTAGAGTCGACTCCAGAAGAATTTTGTGTCGACCCCAGAAAAGTCAGAGACGACTCCAGATCGAGCGGATTAAATAATTTCGAGTTAGAGCCGACTCCAGAAAAGTTAGAGCCGACTCCAGAATGTCAGACACGGCTCCAGAACTGTCAGAACGACTCTAAACTTTATCTTTATCTATTTTAATCCCAATGGCTATTGTTATTTATGGATCTAATCCTTTTTACACTTGCTTCTAACGGATAGTTTCACACTATTTGTGGATTAATTGGATCTATAAGAAGAGGGTTGATTGCATCCAAAAAGAGAGAAGAAAGAGGCAAAAAGAAAAGAATAGAGAAAATCCTTGAGATCCATCAGAAAAGAAAAGAGGGAAAACCTGTAAGGAAAGATCATACTCATTCCCCAAAAGAAGAGAAAGAGATTCCAAGCCTTTACTGTTCTATTTAGAAGAAATCTCAAGAGAAGGAAGAAGCCCTAGTTTTTCTGATCTTCTGAGTCTCAAGAGCATATTCAAAGGAAGATCCATTCAAAGGAAGAGAAGGAAGAAGCCACCAAGATTTGAATCAGGCTTTGGTTCCTAATCTCTTTTTATTGTTTCATTATTGTATATTTGCTCATTGAAGGAGCAGTTTATTTTTGTAAAATCAAATACTATTTGCTGGGTCAATCTGGTGATTGATTCAGTTGAGGCTGTTAGCCTTGTGCAAGCATTAGCTTGTTGTATTAGGTTTTGTGCTGGTGAGCCTTGAAAACCAGCTGGGTTCGTTGTGCACCCGGGAAAACAACAAGTTTGAGTTGTGAGCTTGCAAAACAACTCTGCTGTAATCAGTTTGATTATAGTGTGGACCCAAGAGGTACTTGGGAGTGGACGTAGGTGTAGGTACACCGAACCACTATAAAATCTCTTGTGTTTGCCGTGATTGTCTCTTTATCTTCAACTCTCTATTTATAATTGCTTAGTTTTAAACCTGTGAATCTAAGTTTTTATTTCCGCTGGGGGTTATCTTTCAAAAGAGTTTAATTTTTGAAAAACCCAATTCACCCCCCCTCTTGGGTTGCTATCTGGACCAACAATTGGTATCAGAGCTAGTGCTCATTTGATTTGATCTAACGATCAAGAGTCAAAGATCCACATGGCAACTCAAGCTGGTTCATCTTTTTCCGAAGGTCAATCTACTAATAGACCACCCTTATTTAATGGTTCTAACTATGGTTATTGGAAGGCTAGAATGAAAATATTCATTCAAGCACTTGACTATGATCTATGGAGTATTATAGTCAATGGACCACACACACCCACTGCTAGAGTTAATGGCATGGAGATTCCTAAACCGAAACGGAATGGGATGAACATGATAGAAAATTGGCACAACTCAATGCCAAAGCAATGAATGTCTTATACTGCTCATTAGATGCAAATGAATTCAATCGCATATCTATTTGCATTTCTGCTAAGAAATCTGGGATAGACTTGAGGTTACCCATGAGGGAACAAATCAAGTCAAGGAATCCAAGATTAACATGCTAGTTCATAAATATGAATTGTTTAAAATGGATGCATGTGAATCTATTGCTGATATGTTTACAAGATTTACTGACATAGTTAATGGTTTAAAAAGTCTTGGTAAATCTTATGATAATTCTGATCTTGTGAGAAAGGTCTTGCGTTCCTTGCCTAGGACTTGGGAAGCTAAGGTGACGCAATACAAGAGGCAAAGGATCTAAGTACACTACCCCTAGAAGAACTGTTGGGATCCTTAATGACTCATGAGCTTCAAATCAAGCAACATGTTGATGATGATGAGTCAAAGAAGAAGAAACTATGGCTCTTAAGATTTCTGAATATATGGAAGAGCCTCATGAATCCGAAGATGAAAGTGATGATGAGGACATGGCACTCATCACAAGAAAATTTAAAAGATTCATGAAGAAGAAGAAGTTTGAAAAGAAAAAGCCCTTTGCAAGAAAAGATGAGGACAAGGGCAAAGAAAAGGAAGTTATTTGCTTTGAATGCAAGAAGCCGGGTCACTTTAAATCTGAATGCCCTCAACTAAAGAAAGGCACCCGGAGGTTCAAAAAGAAGGCAATGATGGCCACATGGAGCGATTCGGAAAGCACAAGTTCCGAAGAAGAAGAAAAGAGTGAAATGGCCAATCTATGCTTCATGGCGGACAATGATGAGGTAAGTCCGAGTTTTCTTGATGACTTCACTTTTGATGAATTGCATAGTGCTTTTTATGAATTAATGGATGATTTTGCAAACCTAAGTTCAAAGAACAAAGATTTGAAAACTCAAATGCAAAAACTATCATTAGAAAATGAAAAGCATGTTGTTGATAAAGAACTTTTGATAAAAGAAAAAGAAAGTTTGAAAAATGAAGTTGATAGACTTAAGCCTATAGTTGATAAATTTACTCTAAGCTCTATCAAACTTAATATGATTTTGGAAAATCAAAAGGCTGTTTTTGATAAAGCTGGATTAGGATATAATCCACTTAAAAAGCAAAAATCTTTGAAGAACATTTTTGTACATGCTGAAAAATCATTAAACATTACTTGTTTTAAATGTGGAAACAAAGGACATAAATCATATATGTGTAAATCTTCACATAAAAAGAAAAGATGATTTGGGTTCCCAAAGGAACAATGTTTAATGCATCTAACCATGAAGGACCCAAGAAGGCTTGGGTACCTAAAATTAAGACATAAATGTTTTGCAGGAGTGTCTTGCAGCCATCAGACTGAAAAGAAAATGGTACCTGGACAGTGGTTGCTCAAGACACATGACGGGTGACAAAGATCAATTCATCACCCTTGAATCAAAAAGAGGTGGAGTAGTTACTTTTGGTGATAATGGTCAAGGCCATATCATGGGTATTGGTAAGATTCAAATTACTCCATCTACTCATATTGATAATGTTTTATATGTTGATGGACTTAAACATAATCTAATAAGTATTAGCCAACTGTGTGACAAAGGGTTCAAGGTTTCCTTTGAAGCTTCTGTTTGCACTGTTACTAATCCCATTGATAATAGCATTATTCTTGTTGGTAAACGCTATGGCAATGTGTACTTAATTGATTTGAGTAATTTATCTCCAAGTAATCATTGCTTAGTTGCTGATAATGCTAAAATGAATGAGATTGGTTGGCTATGGCATCGTAGATTAGGTCATGCAAGCACACACCTAATTTCTAAATTATTGAAAATGGATTTAGTTAAAGGTATTCCTAGTCTAAATTTTGAAAATAATCGAATATGTGATGCATGTCAATTTGGAAAACAACAAGAACTTCTTTCAAATCTAAGAATGTTGTTTCAACTACTAGGCCACTAGAGCTACTACACATGGACCTTTTTGGACCTACTAGAACCACAAGTCTAGGAGGAAAGAAATATGGTCTAGTGATAGTAGATGATTACTCTAGATTCACTTGGGTAATATTTTTGGCTCACAAAGATGAGACTTTCTCAATATTCATGAAATTTGTTAAGAAAGTCACTAATGAGAAAAACACTACCATAGTGTCTATTAGAAGTGATCATGGAACTGAATTTGAAAATCACTTATTTGAAAAATTCTGTTTTGAAAAAGGCATACATCATAACTTCTCTGCACCTAGAACACCACAACAAAATGGAGTTGTAGAAAGGAAGAATAGGACTTTAGAAGACATGGCCCGTACCATGCTATGTGAAAGCCAACTTCCAAAATATTTTTGGGCGGAAGCTATAAACACAGCTTGTTACATTCTAAATAGAGCCCTAATTAGACCTATCCTTAAGAAAACTCCCTATGAACTTTGGATCAATAGGAAACCAAATTTAAGTTATTTTCATGCATTTGGTTGTAAATGTTTTATTCATAACAATGGTAAGGATAATCTTGGGAAGTTTGACGCAAAGTCTGATGAAGGTATCTTCCTAGGATATTCTACATCTAGCAAAGCATATAGAGTATTTAATAAGAAAAGCTTAGTTGTAGAAGAATCCATTCATATAGTGTTTGATGAGTCTTTAGCATCAAGTTCAGATAAAATTGATGATGAGGAAGATACATCTTTGATTGAAAGAGATATTGAAAAATTAAATGTATCTTCAGATCAAGAACCTGAAGTTAAGGATGATGACTCACCTAAGGATGATGGTATTGATACTGTTCAAAATGATCAAGATCTACCTAGAGATTGGAGATATGCTTATGGTCATCCTAAGGACCTAATCATAGGTGATCCATCTCAAGGTGTAAGGACTAGATCATCAATGAGAGATATCAATAATCATCTTGCATTTGTATCTCATATAGAACCTAAGACTATAGAGGAAGCCGAGAAAGATAGTTATTGGATGTTAGCAATGCAGGAAGAGTTAAACCAATTCACTAGAAATCAAGTCTGGACCCTAGTTGAAAGACCTAAAAATCACCCTATAATAGGATCTAAATGGGTATTTAGAAATAAATTAGATGAAAATGGCATAGTAATTAGAAACAAAGCTAGACTAGTTGCAAAAGGATATAATCAAGAAGAAGGTATAGATTTTGATGAAACTTTTGCACCTGTTGCTAGATTAGAAGCCATTAGGCTACTACTTGCATTTGCATGTCATATGAATTTCAACTTATTTCAAATGGATGTTAAAAGTGCATTTCTAAATGGTTTTATAAATGAGGAAGTTTATGTTGAACAACCTCCTGGTTTTGAAGATCATGAATTTCCAAACCACGTCTTCAAACTACACAAAGCACTTTATGGTTTAAAGCAAGCACCTAGAGCTTGGTATGATAGATTAAGTAAATTTTTAATTGAAAATGACTTTTCTAGAGGAAATGTTGATAAAACCTTGTTTTTGAAAAGAAAAGGAAAGGATTTATTAATCGTTCAAATTTATGTTGATGACATTATATTTGGTGCTACTAACAATCTCCTTTGTCAAGAATTTGCTAAGCTAATGCAGGGAGAATTCGAGATGAGCATGATGGGAGAACTAAACTTCTTCCTTGGACTTCAAATCAAACAAGAGAAAGCGGGAATTTTCATTAACCAAACAAAGTATACAAAGGAAATACTCAAGAAATTTGGTATGGAATCTGCTAAACCTCTTGGTACGCCAATGAGTCCCTCATGCAAGCTGGACAAGGATGAAGTAGGTAAGAAAGTAGATCAGAAGCATTACAGAGGTATGATTGGATCACTTCTTTATCTAACTGCAAGTAGGCCAGATATCATGTTTTCTGTCTGCTTATGTGCAAGATATCAATCTAATCCTAAGGAATCACATTTACTTGCTGTTAAAAGAATCTTTAGATACTTAAATGGAACTAAAAATGTAGGATTATGGTATTCTAGAGACTCAACCTTAAAATTGATTGCTTATTCTGATTCTGACTATGCTGGTTGTAAATTAGATAGAAAGAGTACAAGTGGGGTATGCCAACTTTTAGGAAGTAACTTAATCTCTTGGTTTAGCAAGAAGCAAAATTCGGTTGCATTATCCACTGCTGAGGCAGAGTATGTTGCAGCTGGAAGTTGCTGTGCTCAAATCCTTTGGATTAAGCGACAACTTGAAGATTATGGTATCACACTTGATAAAATACCTATTAAATGTGATAATACTAGTGCTATCAATCTAACTAAAAATCCAATTCAACATTCAAGAACTAAACACATTGAAATTAGACATCACTTTATTAGAGAACATGTAACTAACAAAGATGTTTGTCTTGAATATGTTAATACTAATGATCAATTAGCTGATATTTTTACCAAACCCTTGAGTGAGGAGAGATTTTGCTATCTTAGAGGAGAATTAGGAGTTTGTGATCCTTTAGAATAATTTTCTGAAACTCTTAAGGACAACAACTATCTAGACTTCAATAATTTCTTGAAAATCTCCTTTGTCCAATAAGGAAATCTATCTAGAAATTTGATTCATTGTTTCCCCAATTATTAAGGAACACTTATCTAGAGTTTGATGATTAATTTGATCAGTTTCAGATCCTTGAAATTTGATTTTTCTCTGAAACTATTGTGGAGTCGACACCTCAGTTTGTGGAGTCGACACCTTCTTATTTTGATGTTCTGTCTGGGCAATTAGAGCCGACTCTGGCTTCTGTAGAGCCGACTCTAATTCGGGCGCTGACAGATTCTCTGGTTCGGAGCCGACACCTCGTTTTCGGGAGTCGACTCTAAGTGGAACTAGGTCAAAATAAAAAGGGCGGAGTCGACCCCAAACGATTTCTATCGTCTCCTAAACCATTTTCAAGCTGTTCCAAACTGATTCCAAACCCTCCAAATCCCTCAAAACCCTTGATTACTCATTCCAATCGAATCCAATGGCTCCCAAAAGGCGTGCTATCATTGGTGGTTCGACTGTTCCGACGAAGCGCCGTTCAAATCGGAGGCAACCTTCGTCATCTTCTTCATCTGCCACTCAAGATGACTCTCCACCCTCACCATCTTCTCCAAGTCGACCAATTAGCTGGTAAGGCCATTACAACCGGAAGAAAAGTTGATTTTAACTTTTTATTTCGGAGGGCTTTGCTATTGGGCGGTTGTTGAAAGAAATGGGATGGGAGAAGGTTTGCTCTTTGGATATCCCTACTACCCTGCCCTAGTAAGAGAGTTTTATAATGATTTAGTAGAGGAGAGGGAGGCTTAGTGAGTGTTGTAAGAGGAACAAAGGTAATCATCACAGCCGAATCCCTTGGTAATTATTGGAAATGCCTACCGTTGGCCTTGTTGAATATCATCATGAAGATAGAGGAGGTGCACTATCAAGGATGTTAGGGAGAGAAGTTTCTGAGTTTGAGGAAATCTTGGCAAATCAACTTAATTTGGAACTCAGATTACTTCACAATATGTGGAAGGATTCTATTTCCTAAAATCGGAAGGTTTGAATATGTCTCGGAGCGAGACGTCTTATTGATGGACTGCATACTCACTGGTAGACCTTAAATCTTGCTGAAATGATGATAGGCTATATGGCGGAGGCAGCTACTAAGAAGAGATCTACATTGCCATATGGTATGGTTTTAACATTGGTATTCAGAAGCCAAGGTGTACTTATAATGGACAATGAGCCACTAAGAAAATTAAGACATACAGATTACTATAGTGTCTCTACAATTCACCGAATGGGCTTTAGAAAAGAAATGGAAACTGGATTAAAAGAGGACATGAGGCCAGAGCTGAAGAGGTTAGAGTTGAGGAAGTCAGAGGAGAAGACATTCCTGAACCATCTGCTGGACCTTCTTCTGCTGGACCATCTGCTGGACCCTCAGAAGCTGGACCTAGCTCTCAACTTCCACATCAGTCAGCATTGGCATCTGAAAGATTTTCTGAGGAGCAAATTGGTCAGCTCAGAGCTTTACTGGCTGAGTATGACAGTCAAAGACAAATGATATGTGTAAATTAAGAGAGGAGTTCAATCAATTAAAGGATGAGATTAATTCAAGACTTGACATGATTTCTTTTCAATTAGCAATTCCGTCGAATCCTTTAGCACTGATCTTCATAAAATTTTTGAAAGGATGGAAGGCATTGCAGACGGTTCTGGAAACTTATCTTCATGCTACCAGTCAACTGAAGAAAGATATCGACCTTGCCGTCTCTCAAATTGAAGCTTGTCTTGAAAGTTTTAAGAAGACCCAAAAAGATGATGTTATGGAAATGATTGGACATTTAAAGAAAATTGTGTATAAGCATATTTGATTTTGATATTCAATCCTAGGTTGTATCTTAGGATTTCTTGCTTTCTTTCTTAGCATGTATCTAGGATTTACATACTTAAATCTGTCATTTTAGAATACATGTAATGGATCTTGCTTTGGAATACAAATGTTTGAATGAATATTACACTTTTATTACAAATTTATCTTTGATTGAATGTCAATGAATAAGTTTCCTATCCTTATGTTTATTCGAACCAACATCCTCGCTTTGATAACATTCTTTATTGCCTTTAAACTCACCTTATTGTTGATAACAAAAAAGGGGGAGAGATAAGTGTATATATATAAAGAAAAAGAGAATGAAGAGAGAACAATTCTGAGAATAAAAAGAAGAGAGAATTTTTTAAAAGAATTCAGTTTATCTACATAGGGGGAGCTATTCAATGCAGGGGGAGCTTAATAAATTTCTCCATATAAAAGTTAAATCATTTTGATTGATGTCAAGTTTTGTTTATTTTTATTCATTTTGAATATTGGCATCAAATTCTCTATTAGGAAGTCTCTAAGCTTTAACAATGTCTATAATTCTCAATTCAAATGAATTTTTTAATGCATATACTCAAAGTTTTTGTCATCATCAAAAAGGGGGAGATTGTTGACCCAATTGAGGATTTTGATGATTAACAAAACTATTTGAGTATAACATTTGATGTTACTAATGATTTTGATTAAGTTTTTCAGATTATAAGTCTATTTGATGATCAAAATCAAGAGGCAAATCAAGTTCTGGTTTGAATCTAATGTCAAGGTAAGACTGCAGACATTAGAGTCGACACATGGAATCACAGAGCCGACTCCGGAAAACGGCACAGACTTAGAGTCGACTCCGGGACTGTGAGAGCCGACTCTATCAGAAAAACAGAACGATGGATTTTTAGGCCACGACTTAGAGTCGACTCCCAGACTGTTAGAGTCGACTCCAGAAGAATTTTGTGTCGACCCCAGAAAAGTCAGAGACGACTCCAGATCGAGCGGATTAAATAATTTCGAGTTAGAGCCGACTCCAGAAAAGTTAGAGCCGACTCCAGAATGTCAGACACGGCTCCAGAACTGTCAGAACGACTCTAAACTTTATCTTTATCTATTTTAATCCCAACGGCTATTGTTATTTATGGATCTAATCCTTTTTACACTTGCTTCTAACGGATAGTTTCACACTATTTGTGGATTAATCGGATCTATAAGAAGAGGGTTGATTGCATCCCAAAAAGAGAGAAGAAAGAGGCAAAAAGAAAAGAATAGAGAAAATCCTTGAGATCTATCAGAAAAGAAAAGAGGGAAAACCTGTAAGGAAAGATCATACTCATTCCCCAAAAGAAGAGAAAGAGATTCCAAGCCTTTGCTGTTCTATTTAGAAGAAATCTCAAGAGAAGGAAGAAGCCCTAGTTTTTCTGATCTTCTGAGTCTCAAGAGCATATTCAAAGGAAGATCCATTCAAAGGAAGAGAAGGAAGAAGCCACCAAGATCTTCGAATCAGGCTTTGTTCCTAATCTCTTTTTATTGTTTCATTATTGTATATTTGCTCATTGAAGGAGCAGTTTGTTTTTGTAAAATCAAATACTGTTTGCTGGGTCAATCTGGTGATTGATTCAGTTGAGGCTGTTAGCCTTGAGCAAGCATTAGCTTGTGGTTTAGGTTTTGTGCTGGTGAGCCTTGAAAACCAGCTGGGTTCGTTGTGCACCCGGGAAAACAACAAGTTTGAGTTGTGAGCTTGCAAAACAACTCTGCTGTAATCAGTTTGATTATAGTGTGGACCCAAGAGGTACTTGGGAGTGGACGTAGGTGTAGGTACACCGAACCACTATAAAATCTCTTGTGTTTGCCGTGATTGTCTCTTTATCTTCAACTCTCTATTTATAGTTGCTTAGTTTTAAACCTGTGAATCTAAGTTTTTATTTCCGCTGGGGGTTATCTTTCAAAAGAGTTTAATTTTTTAAAAAACCCAATTCACCCCCCCTCTTGGGTTGCTATCTGGACCAACACCGAGCTATGGATGGCCCGGGGAAACCGAGCTATGGGTTGCTCGGGGAAGCCGAGCTATGGATGGCTCGGGAAAACCGAGCTATGGGTTGCTCGGGGAGGCCGAGCTATGGATGGCCCGGGAAAACCGGGCTATGGGTTGCTTGGGGGAACCGAGCTATGGATGGCTCGTGGAAACCGAGCTATGGGTTGCCCGGGAAAACTGAGCTATGGGTTGCTCGGGGAAGCCGAGCTATGAATGGCTCGAGGAAACCGAGCTATGGGTTGCTCAGGGAAGCCGAGCTATGGATGGCTCGGGAAACCAAGCTATGAATGACTCGGGAAAATCGAGCTATGGGTTGCTCGGGAAAACCGAGCTATGGGTTGCTCGGCGAAACCGGGCTATGGGTCGCTCGGGAGAGCCGAACTATCGCTTGGGGGAACCAAGCTATGTGTTGCTCGACCTGCCGGACCATATTAGTCAGCTCGTTCTTTGTGGGCATAGCGTAGCAGGTGGGGGATGGGGCTGATCTTAGCCCCTTCGCACGGTTATCAACGCAATGGCAATTTTACTCCTCCACACATGCCCCACACTCCCTAGTTCGAAGCGTAGGTTTGGGCGTAGGAAGTATAGACTTAGGTGGCGCAATCCGAACGAGGGGATCCGTATTTGATAGCCCACGCAATGATGCCCTAATTAATGCTGCGTGGCCGTCTTGCCTTCTCGAGGTGGATCCATCATTCCTTAGGAGCGAAGGCAATAGTTGGGGAAGCGCCACGTAGGAGATCTCGATCTTCACGGCGCCTGTAGCGGCGGTTCTGGACGTCTTGGTTGAGATGCCATATCTTCTCCCTGAGGCGGTTTCTTTTGGGAAAAACGGAGTCGTAGTGGTGCCATCCCTATTCGTAGCGCTCTTTCGCTTTCCCTTAGAGAATTTCATTTCCCCGTTTCCTTAGCGACCTTGCTCAGCGCCTCTTTCGATCGAAAACATGGTGAGTCTGAGCGATCATGCTTCGGAGGTGACCCTGGCGGATCTGGAGCGGATACGCCGCCTGTACAAGATTCCTCAGGATGTTACCTTGTTGCTCCCGATGGCGGATGACAGGGTAACATCTGGATTAGGGGACGGAGCGTTCTGTTATGAGGAAAGTTTGAGAGCAGGCCTCAGGTTTCCTCTTCATCCGCTGGTGCGGGAGGTGATGAGGTTCTACAATATATGCTTCACTATGGTGGCTCCCAACAGCTGGCGCAATCTCATCGGATTCATCTCGTTGTGCAGCCGTGTCGGGGTAACCGCGACCCTTCCGATGTTTAGGGTGTGCTACAATCTGGTCTCCAGGAGGGCCTCAGAGTGGCCTTACATCGGTCCCCGAAGGTCTTTCAAGATGATTTCGGATAACCCGTTGTCGATAAAGAAATGGAAATCGCGATTCTTTATGGTCGAAGGAAACATTGGCTCGGATTTCCCTCAGGTGTGGGGACGATACGTAAAGGATCCAGAAGCGCATCTGGAGTTAACCGAGCAAGAAAAAGGGATTTGATCGTGTTACGTGGAGGTCGAGTGCTTCCAGCCAGCGCCCTTCTATCGGAGGATGCTCTCTTCGCGGCCAGATTGAGTCCTGTTGACCCTCGCGGTGAGTACCACTTTGTAGCCAATAGCTTAATGTGATTTCGACTTTGATTTTTGTGCGAGCTAACGGGCGAGTCGTATTGTTCCTACAGCCGAAAGGTTGGCGTTCGTAGATCAGGTGAGGGAGGAGCTGGGCAATCATCGTAGGAGATCCGGCTCTAGTAGCAAGCATAGGGCCGAGAAGATGTCTCGCCCTTCCGGCTCCCGCCCTAGGGGATCAGGAGAGATGGTGATGACCGACGCTCCTCATCGCCGTGGGCTGGAAGTATCAAAGTTTCGGCGGCGCACGGTCTTTCGATGCCGGAGGAAGGTCTGTCAGGAGAGGAAGATCAAGATACCGCAGGGGTTTCGGAGGAGGCTGCTGAAATTTTCTCCCCACCTATTGTCGTTTTGTCCGACGACGGCGAGGGAACGGCGTCGGTTCACTTGGAGACCCCCGTGGCCGGGGCAGCTCGGTCTCCCTCATTGGAGGCCGGTGGCTCGGAGAGGTTGCAGGCGGAGGCGGGAGCGGCCCCCGCTTCGATCGAGGTGGGAGAAGCGGTTACAGCTGCTGAGGTTCAGCCTGGGCTACTGGTGGGAGAGCCAGCGGGGGATGAAGGGGTAGCCGAATCTGCCGAACCAGCGATCGAACCTCACGGGGCGTCTTCCGGTGAAGGGCCTTCGCCGGGCACAGGAGGCCCTGAGGGAAACCGAAGTTCAAGAGGAGTCTGTCGGGGGCAGAGAAATGTCCGAGGAAGCAGAAGCAGAAGAGGAAGAAGAAGGAGGAGGGGAGCCGTCGAGCGAAGGGGACGTTCAGGCCGGAGCTTCCCTTGCCGGAGCCGAAATGCTCGAGGCCTCTCAAATGAGGGCTCTGGTGGAGGAGGTTGGCCGAACGAGGGCCTCAGGGGCCGCGGGTTCCCAAGTTGGCTCCCTGAGTGTAAATTTTCACTCGCGCGATCCGGAGGTGAGTGCCATGTTCTCCGCTTTGATGCGATCTGCGTTCCAAGGGGGAGAGAGTTCCTCAGCAGGAGGGAACGATCCGGAGGATCTTGTCGAGGTGGCCTTCAGGCACACTGGAGTGCCGAATGAAGCTTTCCTTCTTACCGAGATTGATGACCTTGCTCTCACGAGGATTGCTTCGGATTATGCGTCTCGGGTAAGTCATCACACCGAAGTAGGGTTTTTAGTCAATTAGTTCGACTGCGTTCCTCATATGTGCAATCCTTTTCGCAGAATGCCCTAATCATGAGGGCGCTAAAATGGCGTTTGCATCTGGCTGTCGGGGCTTAGGCTCGGGCCCGCAAAGAAGTCGATCACCTCAAGGAGAGGGTGAATTCAACGGCCAGCCTTTCTCGAGCCTTGGTGGTCTCCTAAAGGGAGCTCGAGGAGACTCGTAAGATCCTTATAGCTGAGAGAGAAAGAGCCTCTCAACTCGCAATGCAGGTCAACGAGCTTCAAGGCTTCCGTGAGCAATCCGAGAAGGCCAGTCTAGAGCTATCTCAGATCAAAGCGGAGCACGAGGGTAAAGTCAATTCCATGCATCAGTTTTTTGATAAGAGGTGGGACCAGTTGAAAGCCAGCCACGCTGAAGATAAGGGCAACTGGAGCAAGAGGCTCGAGGAGAAGAGCACAGGTGTCGGCGGCAGCAGGACCACCTTACCCGTCTAAATAAGGAGCTCGTCGATACGAAGGATCGGCTAAAGTGGTTGGACGAACGAGCTGCTCGGCTCTCTAACGAGCTCGACTACGCCCATCAAGAGATTGCAGACACTCAGTCTCGGGTGGATGAACTCAAAGAGAGTCTTCGCCAAAGTCAATCGGCTAAATCGAAGGCTCTCAATAGGGTTCAAGTGCTGGGCGATGAACTAGCTTGGCGGGACGAGCAGGTAGGATGTTATCTGTTTTATCCGTTTTCGCCTTTCGACTTTTGCCTTACTTGGCTTTTTGTCTGCAGGTGAACAAGATGAGCCAGGAGTTTCAGGAGCGGTTGAAGGCCTTCGGAGAGGAGGCGGCCTCGAGGCACCGAAGGACCTTTGAATTGGAGAAGCAATTGGCCGAGGCGAACGCGCGGGCCTTTTCAGCGGTGGAGGAGTATAAGAACTCTACCCAGTTTGCCGAGGAATGCAGGGCGGCCTGCGCCGATGCATTCCGGTTCGGCGAAGAGGAGGCACGGGCTAAGATTACTCAAGCTTATCCTGACCTGGACTTATCTTGTTTGAAAGTCGAATATTACAAGACCCGCACCCCGGGGGCCGAGGAAGACGAATATGAGGAGATTTCTGACGTCGATCTCGAAGCTGTTCTGGGCGTCGACGTTGCTGTCGAGGTATCCGATGGGACACCATCGAGAAGGGGGGCCAAGCGATGCTCCGCTGATGCTGCCGCAGGAGGCGCCGGGTCTGATCCCAAGTCTTGACCTCTTTGGGGCCCCATATGTATTTTCTGTTTCTTTCTTTTTGTAGTTCGACCGGAAATTAGTAGATGGATCAGTTGTTTTCATTTGTTTGCCTTTCACTGATGATTATTTCTTGTCTTAAGTTTTACCCTGACTGCGAGCAACCTATGGCTTATTTGCGCCGTTTGGTCTAGCTCGGATTTGAGTAAATACTTCGATCAAGGCCAAGGCGCAGGGGTAGCCCCGGCGAAGGGGTCGAGAGACAACATATCTTGGTAAAAAGGAGGTCGAGAGACGATTCAATTTAGGCCGAATGACACAATGGTTCGACTAGGGCCGAAGGATGAAACAGCTCGGCTAGGTCCGAGGGATGCGATAGTTCGGCTAGGGCCAAAAAATGAAATAGCTCGGCTAGGGCCGAGGGATGAAATAGCTCGGCCAGGACCGAGGGATGAAACAGCTCGGCTAGGGCCGAGGGAATCCGGTAGGTCGGCTGGACAGGACCAGAAACCACAAAAGCATCTTGGCTAGGACCGGGGTAGTCTGCCTTATCAGTGGCGAAACCGTGGGCGTGCCTTCGACGAAAAGAGGGGAGCTTGTTCCCGAGCAGGGGGGTTTGTTGAATCTTCGTTATCATCCCTTTATTCTTTTCGGTAAAGAGAGGGTGACTCCTCGCTTCTCTTTATTACCCCCGTCAGTGCTTTATCTTTTCCAAGATAGGTCGATTTTCGTTTCGCCGAAGTAAGTAGTACGGCTCTGCAGCCAGCAAAAGGTTCCCCCGGCACTTTCGAGAGACCTTTGCTGTGTCGATCTTTTCCAATGCAGGTTGCTTTGGCGTGTGGTGTAAGCGCTTATTTGCCATTGGAGGACGTCATTTTCGCGGGATGATCCCCCAGATCTGCCAGTACCTATAAGATCGGCGAACGGTTTTCCGCATTTAAAGCTCGTGATCCGGGTCAGAGAAAATTTTTTGGCATGCGTCATGGTTCGGGCGACGCGCTTGGCGTGCAACGAGGGGTGCTGTTTTCATCTCGGGAGGCCACGTGGTGGCGTGGGTCAGGCGTTTTGAATCTCGGGGCTTTCTGTTCTGATAGCTGCTCCCGGTTCGTCTTCACCTATAAAAAGGGGAAAGAGGGTTGTGTTGGGCCATCCTAGAGTTCTCTTTTCTGTGAATTGCGAAAGTCTATATGATGCCTATCTCTCTGGGGCTTAGAGCGGGAGGACCGGGTTTTCCTTCTGCAAGTCGTCGCCCTCCGGACAGCTGAGGTGATGAAGGAGCCGCCGGAGAGTGGCTCGTCCTCAAGAAAGGAGTTCCGGAGATCATATGGAGAGCGCACAGAAGGTTCGCAGAGATCGCATGAAGAGCGCACATATACGCTTCCGCGTGTCCTTTGCGATTCGCCCTGAGGGACGCAGGGTAGGAAGTGCATGCGTGCTCCCCATGACTTGCGTGAACTTCGCCTCCTCCCCTGATCTGGATTCCTGGGCTCGTCCACCCGGGGAATCTTTTGCCACGTGAGGAGGAGGTGATGGTGTGTTGTCCGCTAGTACATTGCCTTTTGACTTGGGCAGCGGCTAGTGGTACACACTCGATTTGGGGGAGTATCCCGCTATCAGAGTCCACGAGCTTTCTTCCTGCTCGTCGAAGGGCCCTGCGGATGGGTGGCTTGGGACAAAGCCCGTCCACCCTTTCTGATTTCTCTGATATCTCAGGTCGGATGCCGAGATATCATTATTAACTGAAGCTGGTCGCAACAGTCGGGCCGAGTCATTTGCTCATTATCAGCGCGAGCTGACTGGTTCGTGGCTTGTCTGACTTGTTGGATCGGATGCCGAAGCATCATTGTTACCCGAAGTTGTCTTGGAGCAGTTCGGCTAAGTTATGTACTCGTCTTTATTTCCTGTGTTTCAACGCACTTGTAATGCCTCTTAGGCGGTTGTAATTCGTTTCGCTGGCAATGAAATAAAGAAAGTTTTGTCCTTTCTCCTAGCTTCTGTTTCTTTTTGTGTCGAGAGTTATCGCTCCCGTGTCGTAACATACTTCGCCGCTTTGTTTTTTGCCTAAATCATGGCTCGGTTCTCAGTAGGGGAGACCATCTGTTCTTGTTTGAAGGGAGACCTGGGCGGTCGTGCAAACTCATGCGGTAGACATGATTTTGTTTGTAGAACGAAACAGGTGTTTCTTCGAAAAGAGAGCTCGTATGTCTCTTTTGGGCAAAGGGAGGTCCTTTACCTCTACCAAAGTACCGCGAGGCGCTAACCTCGTCTTGGGGTGTTTAAGAAGCTGCTTGGCTCATCCGAGCTTTCAGATAGTATCTTACTTGGCACAGGACAAGGCGCGGAGATATCGCCCATCCTTGGCCGAGGGTTTTGCGCTACCCGACCCGGTCGGGGCTTATGAGCTACCTGAATTCGAATGGAACTTTGGAGATTGCTTGGTCTGGTCGGGATTTGTGATAATGAGACATGCGTCTTGGCTTTATGCTGGGGCTTTGATAGTGGGAAGAACTCCTCGGCTTTTGCCGGGACTCTTAGTAGCAGAACATATTCTTTGACTTTGGCCGAAATTTGGAGATTTATTGCTCGGCCCTGCCGTGGTTCGGAGATTTATTGCTTGGTCCATCCGAGGTTCGGAGATTTATTGCTCGGCCCTGCCGAGGTTCGAAGATTTATTGCTCGATTGGGATAACTCGGTCGTCGCCGAGATTCCTGATGTTTTGTTCCTGTGAGATTCGGCGCGGACTACCAAAGCAAAATGGGCAGTGCATGGGGATGCCCGATATTTATGATTTGGTGATTTCTGAGGGAAACAAGTCGGCGTCAGCAGCTGATTCAAGGGAACCGGTGGGGTTTCGAGAACATTTACTTCGTGAGGGGCCGGCAGATCGGAAGGAACCCAGTTTCTAAAGAAAGAGGGGGGTTCTCGAGTAGTTCGTCTTACGATTTTCCTTGGGAAGGGGCGCGACTCTTCACTCCCCATGGGCGCCAGCCGAGGTGGCGACACGCGGCAGATTCCCACGGGTCGGGATTAATGACCCGACTGCTCGAGATACTCCCTTGGGCGGTATAAATATGGACGAGAGGGATGCCAGTGTTTGTCATCCTCCTCTCGGCTAGCCTCTCGACAGCTCCTGAGAGCGGGTATGGCTGGCGAAGGGCAATCGATCGAAGAATCGAGCATTGTTAGTAATGGCCGCAGGGGCTTTCGGGGGAGCCGCTCCTCCGTGACTATCGATGGCATGGCCTTGGCATCAGCTCTAGCAGGCCATGAGCAGCTCGAGAAGGCGGTCGAGGAGCTTCTTGCCGTTTCTACGAGGGAGGCCGAGGCTCTTCGCCGGGTCATCGACCGGCAGGAGGGGGTGATAGCATCCCTCCGTCAGCAAGTCGCCGAGCTGACTCGGCGTATGGAGGACCCGGCAGCTCCTGGGCGGGACAATAGGCCTCTGTGAAGGCCATTTTTCACTTTTTCTTTTTGTACTTTTCTCTATAATGAATAAAGAGTGAAGTTCTTTTTTGGCAATCTTTTGTTCCCTGCTGAGATCATCGTTTGGTTCATAAAAAGGAAAAATCGTTTGTCCCTGTTCGAGCCAAAGGGAGACCTGGGCGGTCCCATGGGCTCACGCGGTAAATCATGGTCTCGTTTGCGGAGCGAGACCGCGCTTAGGCGGTAAGGCGCAGGGATATTACTCGGTTAGCCCGGGGATTTAGTAGTAGGAGAGGTTCCCCGACTTTGTCTGGGTCTCTTAGGCGGCCGTGTAAGGCCTGTCGAGGCCTTTAGGGATTTTCTAAAGGCGCGGAATTTGTACCCGCTGACGATATTGCACGGCGTGTATTCTTCGAACCGGCCGAAGCTCTGGGGACTGTTCGGAAGTCCTTCAGTTTTGGTCAAGGTTTGCGTGCTTCAGTTTTTGCCAGGACTTATGCACTCCGATTTTAGCCGGGGCTTTATGCACTCCGGTTTTGGCTGGGGCTTTATGCACTCCGGTTTTGGCTGGGGCTTTGGAATCCATCACTCGGCCCAGCCGAGGTTCGGAGATTTGTTGCTCGGCCCAGCCGAGGTTCAGAGATTTTTTACTCGGCCCAGCCGAGGTTCGGAGATTTGTTGCTCGGCCCAGCCGAGGTTCGGAGATTTTTTGCTCGGCCCAGCCAAGGTCCGGAGATTTCCTGCTTAAACAGATAACTCGGTCGTGCCGAGGATTGGTAAGCAGCATCTATTTTTCTTCACGATTTTTGGTGATATAATTTGTGGTTATTTATGCCATGAATTATGAAACAACATGCCAACAAAAATTTAAGAAGGCGAGCCTGTAGAGGGCGTACCCTACTGATGATACTTGCGGAGATTGTCCGAGTTCCACGTCCGAGGGATGGATCTTCCGCTTAGATCTTGCAGCTTGTAGGTACCGGGTCCGATGACCTCTGCTACTTGGTAGGGGCCTTCCCAGCTTGGAGCTAGCTTTCCTTGCTCTAGCGGTTTGGAGACAGATGCTTTCCGAAGAATGAGGTCGCCAGGCAAGAAAGCTTTCCCTTTGACTCTAGAGGCGTGGTAACGGGCCACTCTTTGCTGGTAGGCAGCTATTCTGATCCGAGCTTTTTCTCTGATCTCCTCTCATGTCAAGGTTGGCGCGGAGCTGCTCGTCACTGGCTTCCTTCGAGTAGCTTTCCACCCGTAGGGAAGGGAGTCCTATCTCCACAGGGATGACGGCCTCTGTGCCGAGGCCATTCGAAATGGGGTCTCGCCTGTGGGCACTCTCGGGGTGGTGCGGTAGGCCCATAGGATATGGTGCAACTCGTCTGCCCACCTGCCTCGGGCTCTGGAGAGTCAAGCTTTGATCCCTTGAAGCAAGGTTCGGTTGGTTACTTCGGCTGCTCCGTTAACCTGTGGATGTCCGACCGAGGTAAGGCGGTGATGGATCCCATGCTCCTTGCAGAACTGACGAAACTTCGGATTGTCAAATTGTTTGCCGTTGTCACTGATGATGGTGTGTGGGAGGCTGAAGCGGCAGATGATGGATTTCCACACGAAGTCCTTGGCCCGAGCCTCAATTATTTGAGTAACTGCTTCCGCCTCGACCCATTTGGTGAAGTAATCGATGGCGACGAATAAAAACTTTCACTGCCCCGTGGCGAGTGGAAATGGGCCGAGAATGTCTATTCCCCACTTGGCAAAGGGCCAAGCGGAGGAAATGGGGACCAGGATGGCGGAGGGGAGCCTCTGAATACTGGAGTGTCTTTGGCATGGGTCACAAGCTCGAACAAGGTCATCAGCATCCTTTTGCATGGTTGGCCAATAGTAACCTTGACGCAGCACCTTGTGGCATAAGGACCGGCTCCCCAGATGATTGCCGCAAATCCCCTCATGTACCTCCTGAAGGGCATAATCAACTTCAGATGGGCGAAGGCATCTGAGCAATGGCATAGAGAAGGACCGCTTGTAGAGCTGGTCATCAATCAACATATAGTGGGTAGCTTGCAGCTTTAGCCTTCTAGCTTCTCTCCGATCGGCTGGGAGCGACCCTTCTTTAAGGTACTTCAGGATGGGGTCGAACCATGATGGTTCGGCCTCAACTTGCATCACTCGGTCAGCTTCCACGATACTAGGTCTCTCCAAAATCTCCAGGTGAAATTTTCGTTTGGCGTCCATTGATTTCGCAGTTGCCAGCCGAGATAATAAGTCGACACGGGCATTTTCGGATCTAGGAATCTGAATGATCTCAAATTCAGGGAAATGGGAGAGTAGGCTTCGAACCTCTTGGAGATATCGGATCATGTTCGGTTCCCGGGCCTCAAACTCCCCTCGCACGTGATCTGCCACCAGCTGAGAGTCAGTGAAGGCATTCAGTTTCTCCACCTTAAGGCTGCGGGCGATTCGGAGACCGACCAGCAGAGCTTCATATTCAGCTTCGTTATTGGAGGCCGGGAAGGAGAAGCGGACGCCATATTCAAAAGTCTCCCCCTTCGGGCTGGTGAGGACTAAGCCCGCACCGGAGCGATGGGCGTTGGACGACCCATCGACATGGAGGAGCCACCGGGCATCAGATTTTGGGCGCTCAGGGAAGTTGGGAGTGGAGCCATCCTCCGGGATGGTACATTCGAGGAGGAAGTCAGCTAGCACCTGAGCTTTGATGGCCGGGCGAGGCTGGAATTGAATGTTGTGCTCGCTTAGCTCGACGGCCCATTTAGTCATTCTCCCCGATGTCTCCGGCGGTGGACCACCGCCTTGATGGGTTGGTCAATCAGGATCGTCACAGAATGTACTTGGAAGTATGGCCGCAACTTTTGGACTGAGGTGATCAAGGCCAACACCATCTTCTCAATCCGGGTGTACCTCGTTTCTACGTCTCGAAGCAGTTTGTTGACATAATAAATCGGCTTCTGGGCCTTATTTTTTCTTCTTTGACCAACACCGAGCAAACGACACCTTTCGAGACAGCCAGATACAGGAACAATGTCTCCCCAGGATTTGGACTACTGAGGAGAGGGGGAGAGCCGAGGTACTTCTTGAGATCTTCGAATGATTTTTGACACTCGGAAGACCATTGGAAATTCTTAGCTAATCGGAGAGTATTGAAGAAGGGGAGGCATCTTTCAGCAGACCGAGCCACGAAGCGATTAAGGGCTGCTATTCTCCCAGTTAGGCGCTGGACTTCTTTAATAGATGCCAGGGGCGCCATCTGCTGGAGAGCCTGGATCTTCTGGGGGTTAGCTTCGATACCCTGCTGAGAGACCATGAAGCCGAGGAACTTCCCAGAGTTAACACCGAAGGCACACTTAGTTGGGTTAAGCTTCATCCGATATTTGCAGAGTGTCGCGAAGTTCTCGAGAGATCCTCGACATGCTGTGATGCTTCTTTACTTTTGACCAGCATGTCGTCGACATATACCTCCATGTTTCGGCCGATTTGCTCTTTAAAAACTTTGTTGACCAGCCTTTGGTAGGTGGCACCTGCATTTTTAAGACCGAAAGGCATAACACGGTAACAGTAAGTACCTCGGTCGGTTATGAAGGCGGTCTTTTCTTCATCCTCGGGGGCCATCCGGATCTGGTTGTAGCCCGAGTAGGCATCCATGAACGTCAGCATTTGGTGACCCGAGGTGGCATCTACAAGTTGATCAATTCGGAGGAGAGGGAAGCTGTCCTTCGGGCATACTTTGTTAAGGTCGGTGAAGTCGATGTTGATCCGCCACTTGCCGCTCGACTTCTTTACCATGACGACATTTGACAGCCAACTTGGGTAATTCACCTCCCGAATGAAGTTTGCCTTGATAAGTTTATCAACCTCCTCTTCAATAGCTCTCTGCCGCTCTGGGGTAGAACTCCTCTTCTTTTGTTTGACGGGTCGATACTTCTCGTCCACGTTAAGGCGATGGACAAGAACTTCGGGGCTGATTCCTAGCATGTCGGAGGCGGACCAGGCGAAGACATCGACATTGCTTCGGAGAAAGTTGATCAGCTCCCGCCGGGATTCGCCTTTCAGCAGCGACCCGATCTTTATGGTTTGGTCAGGACGAGCTTCGTCCAGTGGTACTTCTTCCAGTTCCTCGACTGGTTCTCCCTGTTGCTCGGCGAAGTCCTCCCGAGCATCCAGCCCATCAACTTCAGGCATTCTGGACTGAAGGCTGGTGATAAAATACTGTCGAGCCATAGTTTGGCTTCCTTGGACAACACCAACTCCCCGCCCGGTGGGGAACTTCATAGATAGGTGTGGGATGGAGACAACGGCTTTGAGGGACATCAGGCCGGGTCTCCCAAATATCGCATTGTAAGGCGACCTAAGCTTGGTCACTAGGAAGTCCGTGTGAACAGTGGCCACAAGGGGCCAGGTTCCTGCCCGAACCGTTAATGTTACGACCCCTTCTGGGACGATAACATCGCCGGTGAACCCCATTATGGTGGAGTCCACGGCTCGGAGGTTTTCTATGAGCAATTTTATCTTGGCAAACACATCAAGGTACATAACATTCACGGAGCTTCCACTATCAACAAGGATCTGACTTACATCGTAGTTATTTAAATTGAGAGATATAACTAATGCGTTGTCATGTGAGAATTGTATCCCTTGGAGATCGTCGTCGGAGAAGGAGAGCTCACCCGTTCGTGCTTTCTTTGGCGCCGAGCCTTCACCACCATTTCTGGAGCTCGAACTACCGGCCTCTTCAATCATGTTGATGTGGCCGATTACGGGTGGATTTGGAGGAGGAGGAGGCTGCTGAAGCTCGGGCTGGTGGTCACCCCCTTGTCCTGGCTCGGGCGCCCTCCTGAACTGGTTCAGTCAGCCCCATTGGATTAGCCTCTCAATTTCATTCTTCAACTGCCAACATTCCTCGGTGTCATGGCCATGCTCCCGGTGATAGCAGCAGTATTTGGTGGGGTCCCTCCGAGTTGGGTTCCCTCGGAGAGGAGTTGGTCGGGAGAGCTGGCGCTCTATCTCCATGAGGATTTGCGCCCTAGGAACAGTGAGTGGGGTGTACCGGTCAAATCGCCTGGGCGGGCTCCGGAAGCGATTTCTTGGCGGTGGTGGGGGAGCTCTTTGGCGATGAGGCGGGCTTGGCTGACGGATAGGTCGGTGCCTGTCCGAACCTTTAGGTTTTTTCTTCTTCGCCAGCTCGGCGCAGGCAGCTCTCCGTGATTCTTCGACCCTGGCATATTTGTCTGCCAGGGCCATCATATCGGAGAGGTTCGGGGGTAGCTGACTTCCATCGCCAGGTAGAAGTCGCTCTCCTTCAAAACTCCCCCCGCTAGGGCGGACATAGCCACCTCATGATTAAGGTGGTCCACCTCCAGCATGGCCTTGTTGAAACGGCCAAGGTAATTTCTCAAGGACTCACCCTCTCTCTGCTTAACTTCAGAGAGGGAGTCGGATCTTCGTCGGTGACGGCGGCTACTGACGAACTGGCCAATAAAAAGACGGCTCAGCTCGTCAAACGAATCAACGGAACCCAGTTTCAAGGCGTTGAACCAAGTTCGGGCAGATCCTCTGAGGGTGGAAGGGAAGGCGCGGCAGAGGATCGCGTCTGATGCTCCATGGACATCATTATTGACCGGAAGCTGCTGAGGTGATCGTCCGGATCAGAGGAGCCATGGTAGGGCTCGATGGCGGGTAGCTTAACATGGGAGGGAATTACTTCCTCCATGATCCCTTTGGAGAAGGGGATGCCTTGCTCTGCCTTGGGCTGAGGCAGATGAGCCTGCTTGGCGGCGTCCAGCTCCTGACGTATCTCCCAAAGTTGTCGGCGGATCTCCTCTTCAGATATAAGAGGAGGAGCCGGGCGAGGAGAGCGCGGGGATGGCATCGAATCATGGCGGGAGGACTCCAGGAGAGGGACCGAGCCCGCCGAGATCTGGGAGGATCCCTGTTGCAGCCCCCTCAGGGGACTGGTCTGTCTCCTTGGGTCGATGTGGGGGTCCGCGACTCCATGCGGACCAAAAGAAGAGGTGGCCGGAGAAAAAGGGGCTGCGGCCTCCTCAGGGAGGCGTGAAGCAGGGGCAGTTGCGAGGCGCTCCTGAACCAGATGGGTCAGGGCTTGGACCTACTGGACCAGCGTGGCGAACTGATCCTGGGTCATCGGGATAGCTGGCGGCGACGGGGTCTCAACTGGTGGCGGCTGCGGCGCCATGCTACTCATCGGATTAGGTCTCTAGGAGGCGACCTGGTCTTGGGCTTCAGATGTTGCTCTTCTCCGATTAGCCATTGGAGAGGTTCTCTTCCGAATCGAGATCCTTATCTCCTTTCTTCAAGTTTTAATGGGACTTGAGGCCCTTCCTCTAGCGCCAATCTGTTGCCGCCGGGATCTGTCCTCCGACTCGAGCGTGATCGGTCTCCTGATCGGACTTTCTCCTGGGCGGACCTGCACAGAAGTCCTCACGCGAGACGCATTGGGGGTGGCCCTCCGCGGAAGACCCTCCGACGCTCAAGTCAGTGGGGATCGATGATCAACAGAAATGAGGAGAAGGATCTCTCTGGGGAGTCCCTCCAGGGGCGGCCAATCGGGAGCTCGTGCGGAGCGCCGATGGCGGAGAAGGAGAAAGGTGAGCAGTGAAAGAGAGAGAGTGTGTGAGTGAGACTGAGCCAGGAGCTGTGTATGGGGGCTTGTGCGCGTACCTGAGAGAATCTGGGAGTGTCATATTTATAGGCAAATACCTGAATCTTGAGCGCCTTCTGGAAGGTTCGAAGGTTGTTGGGATACAGAGATGATTCGAATCAAGCTGTTGTGAGGCCGGTGGGATCCGTATCTTGTCCGTTGAAGGATCGATGGCTGGGAGAGCTCTCTGATGGCCTGAGGTCCGATGACTGCATAGGTCCTGGGCGATTATTGCAGATCCTAGGCCGTTATTGCAGATCCTAGGCCACTCCTCGATATGATTCTTCGTTTGGGATTATGTTATACTAGACTTGGGCTCTCCCGCGCCAGGTTCCACGGAGGTGCATGTCGAGCCATGGATTGCTCGAGGATTGCTCGGGGGAGCCGAGCTATTGATTGCTCGGGGAAACCGAGCTATGGGTTGCTCGGGGGAGCCGAGCTATGGGTTGCTCGAGGAAGCCGAGCTATGGATGGCCTGGGGAAACCGAGCTATGGGTTGCTCGAGGAAGCCGAGCTATGGATGGCTCGGAGAAACCGAGCTATGGGTTGCTCGGGGAGGCCGAGCTATGGATGGCCCAGGGAAACCGGGCTATGGGTTGCTCGGGGGAACCGAGCTATGGATGGCTCGTGGAAACCGAGCTATGGGTTTCCCGGGGAAACCAAGCTATGGGTTGCTCAGGGAAGCCGAGCTATGGATGGCTCGGGGAAACCGAGCTATGGGTTGCCCAAGGAAACCGAGCTATGGGTTGCTCGGCGAAACCGGGCTATGGGTCGCTCGGGGGAGCCGAGCTATCGCTTGGGAGAACCGAGCTATGGGTTGCTCGACCTGCCGGACCATACTAGTCAACTCATTCTTTGTGGGCGTAGCGTAGCAGGTGGGGGATGGGGCTGATCTTAGCCCCTTCGCACGGTTATCAACGCAATAGCAATTTTACCCCTCAACAATAATTATAACCCATAATTTGAATAGATTATTAATTATCAAACACAACCTAAAGGGCCTATTTGGATGGAAGGGAATGAAGGGGTGGGAAAGGAAAATAAGGGGAAAGGTCATAAGTCACTTTGTTTGGAAAGAAGATAAAAGAGAGGGGAAAGGGAATGAGAGTAATCGATTCCCCCCTCTTTCACTCTCAATGAGAGTAAATCTATCAACCCCCAAATCAGGGGTAAGCTAGGGGAGGAAAAATGTTTAAGTAGACCAAATATCTTTTCATTTTTCTATTTTCATTCTTTCATACTCACTGTTCATTCCCTATACTAGAGGGATATAATTATCACAAAATTCTTTCCCTTCTTTTTCCTCCCTCTTATCCAAACAAATCTTTTCCCTCTCTCCTATCCAAATAAAAAAAAATAATCCTTCCTTTCCCTTTTATCTTTTCCAAACAAGTTCTTTCCTTCTTTTTATTCTCCCGTTCCTTCCCTTCCAAACATCCAAACATACCCTAAAGGGTTACGTCACCCAACTGGATGAATTAAATTACTGGGATCAAAACATAATGAAAAAAAACGTGTTGCATCGCTTTTCGGTGCAGCTGTTAAAAATGTATTGCATTGCTTTTTCGTGCAATAAGTACACATCAATCGATTAACCATTTATGCATGTCAACATATTTATGATGCACGAAAAGGTCCATTAGATCATTATATGCATGTGCGGACTATCAATCCATGTAGCAGTGATTGTTGCACCAAAGGGCCAAGACTTTTTCAAACATAACATGTAATTAAAATAGTGTTAGGAGGAAGACAATTTCATCTTTCACCCTCGTCTTTCCATCAAACAAAGGCCAAAAATAAAATAAATTTGTCGGTCACATTATAATCGTCAGGACCTTTTGAAAGACCGATCCGAATCCGATCGATCTCGAGGAAACGGCGACCTAAATTGGGCCAACCAGAGCCTTTGTGGACGCCAGGGCGGGCCGGTTCCCCTCTTCGTTCCCGCATTCCGCCTCTCCCACTGGGATCTCGATCAAGAGATCCCCAGGATCTCTAAACCCTAGCTCGGGTTTCTCCGGAGAGAAGGGCCGATGAGGCTCCTCGCCGTGCTTCTCGTCTCTTTGCTGGTGCTCTCCGCGTGGTGGGATGTCATCTACGGCGCCTCTGACTCGAAGCACGGCAAGGAAGCGAAGAAGACGAACAAGTTCCGGGAACGCGAAGCCAGCAATGATATGCTCGGTTATCCCAACTTGTAAGATCGATACCGCCTCCTCGTTATGTATCAGCTTATGTGAAGCAATTCGCTGTAGGTGAAGTGTTTAGACACCATCTGATCCCAAATATGGAATCTTGTCGATCTGATTCCTATTGACAATAATTCATTACTACTTGGTTCTGGTTCTGGCCCTTATTTTTTTTAAATAATTTTCAATTTTGTCTATTTGGAATGCGATCAGAGGCAGTTGTCCGACTTTTCTTTCTTGCAGTTTCGCACCGAATTAATTGTGATTTGGAGATGACTAAAGGTTGGTGGTATTTTGCTGTTTCTTTCTTGTAGAGACGAAGATTCCTTGTTGAACTCCAAATGTCCAAAACACGTTGAATTGAGGTGGCAGACTGAAGTCAGCTCCAGCATATATGCGACCCCCTTGATTGCTGATATTAACGGGTGAAAATTTTCATCACACAAACTTGGGTTTTGGAGTGGTTAAAGAAATCTTCTTTTGCTACTATTATTTTCTTGGATGTTTCATTGATGTCTTTTTTGCTTTTGTATGGTAGAACATTGAGCAGCTACTTGAATCATCTTGGCTTTTATTTTCAGTTGATTTCTTTGCACTTATGCAACCCTGGGCAACATGTTTTAGCTCAATAAGTTAATGATTTTTGAGAGCTGCTATAGTTGAAATGCACAAGGAGGGATATGTTGTATCACAGACCTCAATATTTTTGTACACTCTATACATAATTTTCCTTGAGATAATTTTTCATATAAACATCAATTGCTTAGGTGTCACATATTAGATGAGTGAATTTAGCTTATATGGGCTTCTGTATCATGATCCTTGATGATGAGCTGTAGACAATTCTATCCTTTTCTGTTACCACCTTGAAATCTTTCTTGAATGTGGTTTTAGCTGTCTGAAGCTGTGCACTGACATGGATTGCTGCTCTCTATAATATCAGTGATGGCAAGCTTGAGGTGGTGGTGCCATCGTTTGTTCATTACTTGGAAGTGCTGGAAGGTTCTGATGGAGATAAACTACCAGGTGCGTTTTGATGTCCCTTTTACCTTGATTTTTCTGTGAATGATTTTACCTTGATAAACTACCAGGTGCAGCTTGGTAATAATGCTGAATAAATAATCGTCAAGTATCACATGTATGTTTTCGAAATTCAGAAACTATCTGCGGTTTGCTAGATATTCTCTTTGCCATCTCCTATTACATTTCATTAAGTTATGATTTGACATATAGTGGTAAATTATTAGATTTTCAAGAAGAAATTCTATATATTTGTAGTTAGATTTTGTCGCTGTTTCTTATTTCATGTCAGACGTCTCAATTGTGGGATAACGATTGACATTTAACATTTATACTGAATTTTTTTCTTTAAAAGGCTGGCCTGCCTTCCACCAATCAACAGTTCATTCAAGTCCTCTCTTATATGATATTGATCGGGATGGTACGAGAGAAATAGCTCTGGCTACTTACAATGGTGTTATTTATTTTTTCAGGTAAGTAAATCTAATCTTTTGCTTGGTGGATCTCTACGTTTGAAGCTTGATTTGATATTTATATAGGGTCTCGGGCTATATGATGATCGACAAACTAGAGGTACCTCGTAGAAAAGTTCGTAAGAACTGGTTTGTTGGTTTGCATCCAGACCCTGTGGACCGTTCTCATCCAGATGTTCATGATGATTCGCTAGGTCAGGAGGCTACTGTTATGAATGCGATGTCTCGTAAGTAATTAATAATAATATCATTGTAGCTATCTATTTCTCTGATTCTGATATGGCTGGTGAACTATTCTTTCCTGGATCACTATTTTGACTGCTAATTCAATAATCCAAGTCCCCACCATCTCTTCCTCACTGCATTAGTCTGATGTGTAACAGCAGTCCTGCAAAGATCCTGGTGTTGCTTTACATACACACATTTTTGAGATACTCTCATAACCACCATTTTGTAATTGTGTGCAACTTTTCATTCTTAATTGCATGACATTGCCCAGGCTGAACACATACAATTGGCTTTCCATATCCAAGAAGCATATCCAGAAAATCTGTATTTATATGTGTGCGTGTGTGTAATACTGAGATAGTTTTATTACAATCATATCATAATTGTGCCCAATTTTTCATTCTTAGATGCATGACATTGCCCAAAAGCTAAAAACGCGCAATCTCTGCTTCCATATCTTAGAAGCATATCCAAAAAGTCTATATATATCGTTTCCCAGTGATTGCTTCATGTTATTGGTAAACATTATCTCTGTAGTTGCAAATATCATATCTAATATCAAGTTTCTAAAGCATCTTAGATTCGGATATGCAGGGCATCTCTTCATTTTCAGTTCATCCTTGAATTTAAACATTCAATGTAACAAATGTGCCATAAATGTTTCAGATGGTTCATGTATTGTATTTTTGTACAGATATGAATGAAAATACATCTGAGTTAAATAATTCCATTACATCAATGGTTGGCAACGCTAACTCGTCGATGAGCGTATCCAAGCAACAGGATCAAGGAAAACATGATCCTGCTCAAGCAGGTCGAGATAATGGGCTGGTGAACAATCTGGTTAATATTACTACGCATAATATGTCACTAGGAGGTACATTGGCAGAGAATACAACACATTCTCAACGGAGACTTCTTCAAGATGCTGATGCCAAGGATAATAATTCACAAGTAACAACTGTGGAAAACGATGAGGTTTTGGAAGAAGATGCTGCTTCATCTTTTGATTTATTCCGGAATCCCGAAGATCTAGCTGATGAGTATAGTTATGATTATGATGATTATGTTGATGAATCCTTGTGGGGAGATGAGGAATGGACAGAGGTGAAACATGAGAAATTGGATGATTACGTGAGCATAGATTCACACATCCTGAGCACTCCCGTAAGTGTGATGTGCTAACATTTATTTTTACTGCCATATTGCTCACGTGCTTAAGAATCGGTAATAATTGAAAAATTAGTTTATCCAGGCTCTAACAATCTCACTGAAACCGTGCTATTCTTTCTAGGTAATTGCAGATATCGACAATGATGGCGTACAAGAGATGATTGTCGCTGTGTCCTACTTCTTTGATCGCGAGTAAGATTCCCCCTTACCCCCACTATCTGGTATTATGTTCTTTTACATGAAGCAAATGGTAAAGAATGAATTGATGAACTGATTCCCAGGTATATATAGAAAGCTGTTTGTTGGATATAGTTTATTTTCTCTTCTTATTTACGAGGATCCTTTAGGAAGTGCTTTGGTTCATCAACCTGTTTCACCACTTAAACTTGTTGAAGACTGACTAAGTCTACTTAATCTAGTTTTAAAATGTTATCGATTATTTTGATAAGAAAAAATTAACAAATCTTTGTTGGTAGGGTTAGTAATTCAGATTATTCCTCTCTTTGGACTTGAGAAAAGTATTTATGCTTTGCAATTGATCTTTGTCATTTTTAGTTGTTTTATCTGCATCCTTTTCGACAGTATTAGTCTGTGATTCTCTTAAGAATGTTTTTGTCCTATATGTAATAAATTATGCCTTTTAAACTTTACTGCCACTATTGATTATTAAGTTGAAAACATACATGGAACTTGTCAAATACAACATTTTTTCCCCTTCCAGAAATGGATTAGTCAAAATTTTTGAGGTTAACCATATCATATCCTAACTGACATCCGTTATCAATTCTTGCTTATGCTGCACTGAAGCTTTGGGTTCATATAAATTTATCCTTGTTTTCTTAACAAGACCCCTTTTAAGATATGCAGCTACATACTGTCCCCTAACAGGCAGAGTATTATCTTTGTCTTTGTCATGAAGAGTATACTTCCTGAGCTTTGTCTTTATACAAAGCTAAAGCTACAAGTCTGGAATATGATGACGTGCAAATTTTAAATAGGCACTTATCAATATTCATTTACGTCCAGAAACCTTTGGGGTGTTGTGTTTCATTACTTGGTTGTCTAGCTGCTTCTCTTTAATTGTCACCGGGCTTTCAATCGGCACGCGCAAGCGCTCCCTAGGGTCACTAGGTCCTCGCGTCTACCGGTGATGGCGCTAGGGAAACTCCTCTCCCCTAACCAGCCTTACCCCCAACTACTAAATAAATCCCCGAAGAACAAAGTCCCGCCCCAAGCACACGATATACGGGGTACGCTACCCCAACCCCTTTTTATTATTAAGAGGATAAAGACAAGTAAGAAATGGGCCTCTGCCCTACAACCCTCTCCCTACACGAAGAAAGCTCTCACCTTGCCTCGAAGGCTTACAAGACTCTCTTGCTGCCCCCCCTGGTCGTCCGCACTCCACACGGCGCGACCGCTACTGCTGCACTCCTCGCTGCAGTCGCTCTGCGCGCTGCTCCTCCCTGAGCCGCTCGCTGGATTGCACGCACTCTGCTGCGCGCCCGCTGCTGCCTTCACCGGCTGCTGCTCCCTTGACTCTGCGCCGCGCGCATGCCTTCGCTGGCTGCACCCCTCCTGGGTTTCTGCACGTCAGAATGGCTGAGTCTTCTGATCAATCGATGATGATCCTTTGCTGCTGGACGCCCCTCCTATTTATAGCAGCTAGGCCACCGCCTCTTAGCCTTATCTCTAAGCACCGCCAGCTAAGGATAACTCTTATCCTTATCTATCCAGCTGCTGCCCGCTTAGGATAAGCTCCATCTTAATCCATCCAGCTGCCGCCCAGATTTGGATAAGCTCCATCTTATCCAACCAGCTGCCGCCCAGATTTGGATAAACCTCATCTTTATCCAATTCTGGTTGTCCTTATCTCCTCCAACTGCAATCCTTGTCTCCTCCTTAAGATAAACCTTCCAGATGGTTGATCTTCTAGCCGCTGCAAGTAGATAACCCTCTAGAACTGCTGCTGGACGCCAAAGATAAGTGCTGGGTTGCTGATGGGCGCGCGCCACCCTGGCGCGCGCTGCTGGCTGCTGGGCGCGCGCCCTCCTGGCGCGCGCACAGTGGCGCTGGGCGTGCGCCCTCCTGGCGCACGCCGCTGGGTGCTGGGCGCGCGCGTCCTCCTGGCGCGCGCGCTGGCTGGGCGGGCCTCCTGGCGCGCGCGCTGGCGGGCGGGCCTCCTGCCCGTCCGCTGGTGAGGTTGGGCACGCCGCTGCGCCCAGCTGGCGCTCGCTCGTCCGCTCGCCCGCTCGCCAACCTCGCTGGTGTGCCCGCGCCTGCGCGCACGGGCTGCGCCACGGTCCTCCTGACCGCGCGCCTACTTGGGGTGGTAACAATTCTCCCCCACTGAGATGTCGACGCCCTCGTCGACCTCCATGCCTCCGCGCATGCCTTGGCCCTCTGGCCAAGTCTCCCGAGTCCCAACGTAGCCACCTGCCACGCGCACCCTCCTGATGCCTCCTCGGTTGGACAGCCCCTCGCCGAGCCGTCCCGCCTGCCGCCTCCTGCCGCAGGTCTCCTAGGCTCTCCCACGCGATGCCTAGGTGTGAGGTTGTCGCACAACCTCAGGTCTGGTGTGGTCGTTTCTTACAACGACCCTTCGCAATCGTCCTCCGCCATCCCTCCACTGGAACGAAGTAAGGACGCCTACCTGTCCGGATCAGGATGCCCCTCCGATGAGGCATGACCACGGCCTTACTCTGGAGGAAGAAATCCATCCCGAGTATCACGTCGTAGTCGTCGATAGGCAAGACTGTCATGCTGCAGCTCCCAGTCCACGAGCCCACCTCCAATGTGGCCTCCGCCTGGCCCAAAGACTCCATCTCCTCGGAGCCGACTGGCTTCACCCTACACGGCTGGGATAGCGCTCCAAGCTCCAACTTGCGCGCCGCTCCTTGGCTCACAAAGTTGTGTGTCGCGCCGGTGTCAACCAAGGCCCGCACTAACCTTCCGTTGACCCGAGCCCTCACGAACATCATACCTTGGCGTTGGTCTCTCGCGGCCAAAGTACTGATGCCCTGTAGCGGGGCCATCCTCGCTACTGGCTCCTCCCCCGAACTCTCGGACGCCATGTCTGCATGGGTGGTGACGGCCGCTACCGTCACCTTCCGTGGACACTCCCGTGCGCGGTGCGCTCCTCCGCACACGAAGCATCCAGCGAAATTCGCCGGTCCCTTTGGCTTTGCTGCTGCATATGGGACTCCTTCCCTCTTGTCCTTTCGACCCCGCGGTGGTGACGCACTCTTGCGCTTGCCCTTGCCCTGGCCACCGCTGCCCGAAGTAGTAGCGCTGCGAAAGTCTACCAGCGCCTCCGCCGCTACGAAGGCTGAGGGAATATCCCTCACCTCCCTCCTGCGAAGCTCGGCCTGCGCCCACCCCTGTAGACCAGCGAGGAAGTTAAATAATTTGTCTTCCTCGGACATGTTGGACACCTCCAGAAGCAGGTTACTGAATTGCGCCACGTACTCCTGGATGCTCCCTGTCTGCCGCAACTTCCTCAGGTTCTCCCGAGCAAGCCACGCTGCATTGCTCGGTTGGAACTGCGCCTTCAGTTCCCTCTTGAAGATCTCCCACGTCTTGATCCTGGGACGCCCCGCACGGTCATCCTCGGCCGTTCTGGTCCTCCACCAGAGCTTGGCGCTCCCCTCCAGGTATGTCGTGGCCCGATCCACCTGATCGGCTGCTGGGATCTTCGCCGCACGGAAGTAGGCCTCCATGTCCCACACGAAGTTCTCTACTTCCGTCGCGCTCCTGACTCCGCCGAAGGTCTTAGGCTCCCGGACCTTCGCTTCCTTTGCCGGAGCGCCGACCATGTTGACTGGACTCCGCGCCTCCTGCCTCAGCCGGATCACCTCCTGCTCCAAGGCATGGATCCGAAGCTCCAATCTCTCCTCCATGGCCAACTCGGATCGCTGCTGTTGCATGCTGCGATGCTCGAGGTCGTGGAGAAGCCTCTCATGCCTCTCCATCAGCTGATCATGCGAAGTTCGCAACTCCGCCAACTGCATGCCCATCTCCGTGCATACAGCTACAAGGTTCATGGTCGATCCCTCACCCGGATCTCCCACGATCCCCTCCAACCGAGTCATGCGGTCTCCTACCGCTCTCGCCATCGGATGGGTCTGCTTGTTGGACTTGTCTTCAACCGGGCTCTGATACCTAATTGTCACCGGGCTTTCAATCGGCACGCGCAAGCGCTCCCTAGGGTCACTAGGTCCTGCGTCTACCGTGATGGCGCTAGGGAAACTCCTCTCCCCTAACCAGCCTTACCCCCAACTACTAAATAAATCCCCGAAGAACAAAGTCCCGCCCCAAGCACACGATATACGGGGTACGCTACCCCAACCCCTTTTTATTATTAAGAGGATAAAGACAAGTAAGAAATGGGCCTCTGCCCTACAACCCTCTCCCTACACGAAGAAAGCTCTCACCTTGCCAAAAAGGCTTACAAGACACTCTTGCTGCCCCCTGGTCGTCCGCACTCCACACGGCGCGACCGCTGCCACTGCGCGCTCCTCGCTGCACGCTGCACGCCCGAGGATGATCTGCGCGCTGGCCCTGCTGCTCGCTCCTCCTCTGAGTTGCTGAGCGCCCCGCTGCGATGCTGCCTCTGCTGCACGCCGGTTGTGGCTGATTGGACTCCTCCCAATCGCCGCTGATGACTCCCCCTCTGCTGGGTCGCTGCACGCTGCAGCCTTGAATCAACTCGATCAATCACTCGCTGGATGATGCTCCCAATGGCTGGACGTCCACCTCCTTTTATAGCTGCTGGGCGCCCCTTATGCCACCGCCTCATGGCCTTATCCCCTCCTTAGGATAAGCCTAATCATTATCTCTAAGTACCGCCCAGCTAGGATAAGCCTTATCCTTCCACTAGATAAGCCTTATCTTTAATCCAACCAGCTGCCGCCCACTTAAGATAATCCTCATCTTTATCTCTAAGTGCTGCCTTATCTCCTCCAACTGCACTCCTTATCCAATCCAGCTGATCTTATCTCCTCCTCGAGATAATTCTGCGTGCTGGATGGATAATCCCTCTAGATGGCTGATCTTCTAGATGTCGCTGCAAGTAGATAAATCCTCCAGAAGATGCTGCTGGACGCCAAAGATAAATCCCGCTGATGCTGGTGGGCGCGCGCCTCCCTGGCGCGCGCTGCTGGATGCTGGGCGCGTGCCCTCCTGGCGCGCGCACAGTGGCGCTGGGCGTGCGCCCTCCTGGCGCACGCCGCTGAATGCTGGGCGCGCACGTCCTCCTGGCGCGCGCGCTGTGCTGGGCGCGCGCGCTGCTGGCGCGCGCGCTGGCGGGCGGGCCTCCTGCCCGTCCGTTGTTGAGCTGCTGGTGAGGTTGGGCACACCGCTGCGCCCAGCTGGCGCTCGCGCCCGCTCGCCTGCTCGGCGCCGCCTGCGCCGAGCGCTGCCAACCTCGCTGGTGCCCGCGCCTGCGCGCACGGGCTGCGCCACGGTCCTCCTGACCGCGCGCCTACCTGGGGTGGTAACAATTCTCCCCCCACTGAGATGTCGACGCCCTCGTCGACCTCCATGCCTTCGCGCATGCCTTGGCCCTCCTGGCCAAAGTCTCCCGAGTCCCAACGTAGCCACCTGCCACGCGCACCCTCCTGATGCCTCCTCGGTTGGACAGCCCCCTCGCCGAGCCGTCCGCCTGCCGCCTCCTGCCGCAGGTCTCCTAGGCTCCCCATGCGATGCCTAGGTGTGAGGTTGTCGCACAACCTCAGGTCTGGTGTGGTCGTTTCTTACAACGACCCTTCGCAATCGTCCTCCGCCATCCCTCCACTGGAACGAAGTAAGGACGCCTACCTGTCCGGATCAGGATACCCCTCCGATGAGGCATGACCACGGCCTTACTCTGGAGGAAGAAATCCATCCCGAGTATCACGTCGTAGTCGTCGATAGGCAAGACTGTCATGCTGCAGCTCCCAGTCCACGAGCCCACCTCCAATGTGGTCTCCGCCTGGCCCAAAGACTCCATCTCCTTGGAGCCGACTGGCTTCACCCTACACGGCTGGGATAGCGCTCCAAGCTCCAATTTGTGCGCCGCTCCTTGGCTCACAAAGTTGTGTGTCGCGCCGGTGTCAACCAAGGCCCGCACTAACCTCCCGTTGACCCGAGCCCTCACGAACATCATACCTTGGCGTTGGTCTCTCGCGGCCAAAGTACTGATGCACTGTAGCGGGGCCACCCTCGCTACTGGCTCCTCCCCCGAACTCTCGGACGCCATGTCTGCATGGGTGGTGACGGCCGCTACCGTCACCTTCCGTGGACACTCCCGTGCGCGGTGCGCTACTCCACGACATCGAGCATCGCAGCGTGCGATAGCAGCGATCCGATTTGGCCATGGAGGAGAGATTGGAGCTTCGGATCCATGCCTTGGAGCAGGAGGTGATCCGGCTGAGGCAGGAGGCGCGGAGTCCAGTCAACATGGTCGGCGCTCCGGCAAAGAAGCAAAGGTCCGGGAGCCTAAGACCTTCGGCGGAGTCAGGAGCGCGACAGAAGTAGAGAACTTCGTGTGGGACATGGAGGCCTACTTCCGTGCGGCGAAGATCCCAGCAGCCGATCAGGTGGATCGGGCCACGACATACCTGGAGGGGAGCGCCAAGCTCTGGTGGAGGACCAGAACGGCCGAGGATGACCGTGCGGGGCGTCCCAGGATCGAGACGTGGGAGATCTTCAAGAGGGAACTGAAGGCGCAGTTCCAACCGAGCAATGCAGCGTGGCTTGCTCGGGAGAACCTGAGGAAGTTGCGGCAGACAGGGAGCATCCAGGAGTACGTGGTGCAATTCAGCAACCTGCTTCTGGAGGTGTTCAACATGTCCGAGGAAGATAAGTTGTTTAACTTCCTCGCTGGTCTACAGGGGTGGGCGCAGGCCGAGCTTCGCAGGAGGGAGGTGAGGGATATTCCCTCAGCCTTCGTAGCGGCGGAGGCGCTGGTGGACTTTCGTAGCGCTACTACTTCGGGCAGCGGTGGCCAGGGCAAGGGCAAGCGCAAGAGTGCGTCACCACCACGGGGTCGAAAGGACAAGAGGGAAGGAGTACACGAAGAAAGCTCTCACCTTGCCTCGAAGGCTTACAAGACTCTCTTGCTGCCCCCTGGTCGTCCGCACTCCACACGGCGCGACCGCTGCTGCTACACTCCTCGCTGCAGCCTCTCTGCGCGCTGCTCCTCCCCGAGCCGCTCGCTGGATTGCACGCACTCTGCTGCGCGCCCGCTGCTGCCCTCACCGGCTGCTGCTCCTTCGACTCTGCGCCGCGCGCATGCCTTCGCTGGCTGCACCCCTCCTGGGTTTCTGCACGTCAGAATGGCTGAGTCTTCTGATCAATCATCTGTCATGTGATAATCTGTCATGTGTGAATCTGTCATGTGATAATGTGTAGCCCTCTTAAACATCCCCTAAGAGGAAGGGTCCTGGTACCAGTGTCTGTCATCTGTCATCTGTCATGTGAGAAAGAGTGATCTGTGAAGAAACGACCGCCGATCCGACCCTTGGTTCGGGCCCGGCGGCGTGCTCGCCGCCTCGCCGGGCCTGGGCCTTGGTCGGAGACCTCCACCGGCGCCGGGCGTGGTGGAGGTCCGGCCGGCCATGGTGGCAGGCCGTGCCGCCGGCGTAACCCATAAGCCGCGGCAACAGTGAGAGAGAAAGAGAGGGATAGGAGATAAATTAGAAAGAGAGAGGAAGGGAAGGTCTCCTACGGCAATGGCCGGCTTTGGTCCGGCCAATGGCGGCCGGACCGACGCCAATTTGGCCGGAATTGGCGCCGGCACCGTGGAAGACGCGCGGAAGAAGAAGAAGAAAAAACTTTGAAATAAAAAATTGTAGAGAGAGAGAGGGTGGGGGAGGCTGGCCGCGGCGGCGGCCGGCCACGGTCCGGCCAACGGCGGCCGGATCGCCTCCAATTTGGCCGGCGGCGGCCCTAACGGCGATAAGAAGGGGAGAGCTGGGTTATGTAACCCGGCTCCTCCCTCCTCTTCGTTCTTTTTTTTTTTCACTTATTCTCTCTCTCAATTCTTCTCTCTCTCATGCATGGTTAGAGGACTTACCAGAGACAAGCACGCTGGGAAAGAAGTCCGCACGAGGAGATGATGAGAAGGGGGCACCTACGTATGGTGGAAGGAGGGTTCTACCCATCTTTTATAGGTATTGCAGAGTCCCCAAATCAAGGGACTCTGTAATTGGATATACATGAAATTTAAATATCTAAAGTCTATCATATCATCTGATCACGTGATAACTCTCACGAGCAATTTAGATATATCTGGAATTTAATTATCTGGAGTCTATCATCTGACCTTGTGATAATTCTCACGAGCAATTAAAATATACCTGGAATTTAATTATCTGGAGTCTATCATCTGACCTCGTGATAATTCTCACGAGCAATTAAGATATACCTGAAATTTAATTATCTGGAGTCTATTATCTGACCTCGTGATAATTCTCACGAGCAATTGAGAAATCTAGGGGATTACATTCTCCCCTCCTTATAAAAATTTCGGCCTCGAAATTGATAACTTTTATTATAAAAATAAAGGTCCAAATTTCTGTCCCAAGGACTAACAATCAACTAAAGTTAACAGTTTTCAATCATTAACTATTTTAAGATACAAATAGTCGTGGGTACTTTTCTTTCATTTCTTCTTCCAGTTCCCAAGTAGCCTCTCTTTCAGAATGATTATTCCATTGCACCTTGACATAGGGAATGGTACGCCGTCTTAGAACTTGATCTTTGCGGTCTACGATACGCAAAGGATGCTCTTCATATGATAAATCTTTCTTCAACTGTATAGGCTCATATGCTGACATGACTGGGGTCAGAGATATACTTCCTCAGCATAGATACATGGAAAACATTGTGTACCCCAGATAGAATCGGAGGCAGTGCCAGGCTGTAAGCAACCTCTCCAACTCTACTCAAGATCTCAAAAGGTCCAATATAACGTGGACTCAGCTTTCCTTTAATCCCAAATCTCATCACATCTTTGGTTGGTGATACCTTTAAGAAGACATGATCCCCAACCTGGAGCAGGAGGTGATCCGGCTGAGGCAGGAGGCGCGGAGTCCAGTCAACATGGTCGGCGTTCCGGCAAAGGAAGCAAAGGTCCGGGAGCCTAAGACCTTCGGCGGAGTCAGGAGCGCGACGGAAGTAGAGAACTTCGTGTGGGACATGGAGGCCTACTTTCGTGCGGCGAAGATCCCAGCAGCCGATCAGGTGGATCGGGCCACGACATACCTGGAGGGGAGCGCCAAGCTCTGGTGGAGGACCAGAACGGCCGAGGATGACCGTGCGGGGCGTCCCAGGATCGAGACGTGGGAGATCTTCAAGAGGGAACTGAAGGCGCAGTTCCAACCGAGCAATGCAGCGTGGCTTGCTCGGGAGAACCTGAGGAAGTTGCGGCAGACAGGGAGCATCCAGGAGTACGTGGCGCAATTCAGCAACCTGCTTCTGGAGGTGTCCAACATGTCCGAGGAAGATAAGTTGTTTAACTTCCTCGCTGGTCTACAGGGGTGGGCGCAGGCCGAGCTTCGCAGGAGGGAGGTGAGGGATATTCCCTCAGCCTTCGTAGCGGCGGAGGCGCTGGTGGACTTTCACAGCGCTACTACTTCGGGCAGCGGTGGCCAGGGCAAGGGCAAGCGCAAGAGTGCGTCACCACCGCGGGGTCGAAAAGACAAGAGGGAAGGAGTCCCATATGCAGCAGCAAAGCCAAAGGGACCGGCGAATTTCGCTGGATGCTTCGTGTGCGGAGGAGCGCACCGCGCACGGGAGTGTCCACGGAAGGTGACGGTAGCGGCCGTCACCACCCATGCAGACATGGCGTCCGAGAGTTCGGGGGAGGAGCCAGTAGCGAGGATGGCCCCGCTACAGTGCATCAGTACTTTGGCCGCGAGAGACCAACGCCAAGGTATGATGTTCGTGAGGGCTCGGGTCAACGGGAGGTCGGTGAGGGCCTTGGTTGACACCGGCGTGACACACAACTTTGTGAGCCAAGGAGCGGCGCGCAAATTGGAGCTTGGAGCGCTATCCCAGCCGTGTAGGGTGAAGCCAGTCGGCTCCGAGGAGATGGAGTCTTTGGGCCAGGCGGAGGCCACATTGGAGGTGGGCTCGTGGACTGGGAGCTGCAGCATGACAGTCTTGCCTATCGACGACTACGACGTGATACTCGGGATGGATTTCTTCCTCCAGAGTAAGGCCGTGGTCATGCCTCATCGGAGGGGCATCCTGATCCGGACAGGTAGGCGTCCTTACTTCGTTCCAGTGGAGGGATGGCGGAGGACGATTGCGAAGGGTCGTTGTAAGAAACGACCACACCAGACCTGAGGTTGTGCGACAACCTCACACCTAGGCATCGCGTGGGAGAGCCTAGGAGACCTGCGGCAGGAGGCGGCAGGCGGGACGGCTCGGCGAGGGGGCTGTCCAACCGAGGAGGCATCAGGAGGGTGCGCGTGGCAGGTGGCTACGTTGGGACTCGGGAGACTTTGGCCAGGAGGGCCAAGGCATGCGCGGAGGCATGGAGGTCGACGAGGGCGTCGACATCTCAGTGGGGGGAGAATTGTTACCACCCCAAGTAGGCGCGCGGTCAGGAGGACCGTGGCGCAGCCCGTGCGCGCAGGCGCGGGCACACCAGCGAGGTTGGCGAGCGGGCGAGCGGGCGAGCGAGCGCCAGCTGGGCGCAGCGGCGCGCCCAACCTCACCAGCAGCGGACGGCAGGAGGCCCGCCCGCCAGCGCGCGCGCGCCAAGCGCAGTCCAGCAGCGGACGGGCAGGAGGCCCGCCCGCCAGCGCGTGCGCCAGGAGGACGCGCGCGCCCAGCACCAGCGGCGTGCGCCAGGAGGGCGCATGCCCAGCGCCACTGTGCGCGCGCCAGGAGGGCGCGCGCCAGCAGCCAACAGCGCGCGCCAGGGTGGCGCGCGCCCATCAGCAACCCAGCACTTATCTTTGGCGTCCAGCAGCAGTTCTAGAGGGTTATCTACTTGCAGCGGCTAGAAGATCAACCATCTGGAAGGTTTATCTCAAGGAGGAGATAAGGATTGCAGTTGGAGGAGATAAGGCAACAACCAGAATTGGATAAAGATGAGGTTTATCCAAATCTGGGCGGCAGCTGGTTGGATAAGATGGAGCTTATCCAAATCTGGGCGGCAGCTGGATGGATTAAGATGGAGCTTATCCTAAGCAGGCAGCAGCTGGAGAGATAAGGATAAGAGTTATCCTTAGCTGGCGGTGCTTAGAGATAAGGCTAAGAGGCGGTGGCCTAGCTGCTATAAATAGGAGGGGCGTCCAGCAGCCAAGGGATCATCATCGATTGATCAGAAGACTCAGCCATTCTGACGTGCAGAAACCCAGGAGGGGTGCAGCCAGCGAAGGCATGCGCGCGGCGCAGAGTCAAGGGAGCAGCAGCCAGTGAGGGCAGCAGCGGGCGCGCAGCAGAGTGCGTGCAATCCAGCGAGCGGCTCGGGGAGGAGCAGCGCGCAGAGAGACTGCAGCGAGGAGTGCAGCAGTAGCGGTCGCGCCGTGTGGAGTGCGGACGACCAGGGGGCAGCAAGAGAGTCTTGTAAGCCTTCGAGGCAAGGTGAGAGCTTTCTTCGTGTAGGGAGAGGGTTGTAGGGCAGAGGCCCGTTTCTTACTTGTCTTTATCCTCTTAATAATAAAAAGGGGTTGGGGTAGCGTACCCCGTATATCGTGTGCTTGGGGCGGGACTTTGTTCTTCGGGGATTTATTTAGTAGTTGGGGGTAAGGCTGGTTAGGGGAGAGGAGTTTCCCTAGCGCCATCACCGGTAGACGCGAGGACCTAGTGACCCTAGGGAGCGCTTGCGCGTGCCGATTGAAAGCCCGGTGACAAGAAGAATTGTTACCACCCCAAGTAGGTGCGCGGTCAGGAGGACCGTGGCGCAGCCCGTGCGCGCAGGCGCAGGCACCAGCGAGGTTGGCAAAGGCAAATGGCGAGGTTCTCAGCGCCCGGCGCAGGAGGCGCCGAGCGGGCGAGCAGGCGAGCGAGCGCCAGCTGGGCGCAGCGGCGCGCCCAACCTCGCCAGCGCCCAGCACAGTCCGAGCGGCAGCGGACGGGCAGGAGGCCCGCGCCGCCGCGCGCCGCGCGCGCCCAGCATCAGCGGCGTGCGCCAGGAGGGCGCACGCCCAGCGCCACTGTGCGCGCGCCAGGAGGGCGCGCGCCCAGCAGCCAGCAGCGCGCGCCAGGAGGGCGCGCCCACCAGCAGCCTAGCACTTACCTTGGCGTCCAACGACTAGCTTCTAGAGGATTCTGCGCCAGCACCAGCCATCTAGAAGGCCTATCTCGTGGAGGAGATGAGGGCGTTGGAGAAGATAAGGCAGCAGGGATAAGGCTTATCTAGTGGGAGGATAAGGCTTATCCTAAGGAGGCGGCACTTAGAGATAATGATGAGGATTATCTCTAAGCAGGGCGGCAGCTGTTTGGATCAAGATGGAGCTTATCCAATGTGGGCGACAGCAGGGATAAGGCCTATCTAGTGGGAGGATAAGGCTTATCCTAGGTGGGCGGCACTTAGAGATAATGATGAGGATTATCTTTAAGAGGGCGGCAGCTGGTTGGGATTAGAGATAAGGTTTATCCTAAGTGGGCGGCACTTGGAGATAAAGATTGGCTCTATCCTAGGAGTGGATAAAGGCCAAGAGGCGGTGGCCAAGGGGCGCCCAGCAGCTATAAAAGGAGGGGACGCCCAGCAGCCAAGGCAATGATCCAATTCATCAATCAAGGGACGCAGTCATCCAGCAGAGTGGATCCAGCGACTTAAGGCTGCAGCGAGCAGCAACCCGGCGATTGGGAGGAGTCCAATCTGCCACAACCGGCGTGCAGCAGAGGCGGCATCGCAGCGGGGCGCTCAGCGACTCAGAGGAGCAGCGAGCGGGGAGCCGGCGCGCAGATCATCCTCGGCGTGCAGCTTACAGCGAGGAGCGCAGCGGCATCGGTCGCGCCGTGTGGAGTGCGGACGACCAGGGCAGCAGGAGAGTCTTGTAAGCCCTTGTGGCAAGGTGAGAGTTGTAGGGCAGAGGCCCAGTTCTACTTGTCTTTATCCTCTTAATAATAAAAAAGGGGTTGGGGTAGCGTACCCCGTATATCGTGTGCTTGGGGCGGGACTTTGTTCTTCGGGGATTTATTTTAATAGTTGGGGGTAAGGCTGGTTAGGGGAGAGGAGTTTCCCTAGCGCCATCACCGGTAGACGCGAGGACCTAGTGACCCTAGGGAGCGCTTGCGCGTGCCGATTGAAAGCCCGGTGACAATTACGCGCAAGCGCTCCCTAGGGTCACTAGGTCCTCGCGTCTACCGGTGATGGCGCTAGGGAAACTCCTCTCCCCTAACCAGCCTTACCCCCAACTATTAAAATAAATCCCCGAAGAACAAAGTCCCGCCCCAAGCACACGATATACGGGGTACGCTACCCCAACCCCTTTTTTATTATTAAGAGGATAAAGACAAGTAGAACTGGGCCTCTGCCCTACAACTCTCACCTTGCCACAAGGGCTTACAAGACTCTTGCTGCCCTGGTCGTCCGCACTCCACACGGCGCGACCGATGCCGCTGCGCTCCTCGCTGCACGCTGCACGCCGAGGATGATCTGCGCGCCGGCTCCCCGCTCGCTGCTCCTCTGAGTCGCTGAGCGCCCCGCTGCGATGCCGCCTCTGCTGCACGCCGGTTGCGGCAGATTGGACTCCTCCCAATCGCCGGGTTGCTGCTCGCTGCAGCCTCAAGTCGCTGGATCCACTCTGCTGGATGACTGCGTCCCTTGATTGATGAATTGGATGAATGCCTTGGCTGCTGGGCGTCCCCTCCTTTTATAGCTGCTGGGCGCCCCATTAGCCACCGCCTCTTGGCCTTTATCCACTCCTAGGATAGAGCCAATCTTTATCTCCAAGTGCCGCCCACTTAGGATAAACCTTATCTCTAATCCCAACCAGCTGCCGCCCTCTTAAAGATAATCCTCATCATTATCTCTAAGTGCCGCCCACCTAGGATAAGCCTTATCCTCCCACTAGATAGGCCTTATCCCTGCTGCCGCCCACATTGGATAAGCTCCATCTTGATCCAAACAGCTGCCGCCCTGCTTAGAGATAATCCTCATCATTATCTCTAAGTGCCGCCTCCTTAGGATAAGCCTTATCCTCCCACTAGATAAGCCTTATCCCTGCTGCCTTATCTTCTCCAACGCCCTCATCTCCTCCACGAGATAGGCCTTCTAGATGGCTGGTGCTGGCGCAGAATCCTCTAGAAGCTAGTCGTTGGACGCCAAGGTAAGTGCTGGGCTGCTGGTGGGCGCGCGCCACCCTGGCGCGCGCTGTTGGCTGCTGGGCGCGCGCACAGTGGCGCTGGGCGTGCGCCCTCCTGGCGCACGCCGCTGGTGCTGGGCGCGCGTCCTCCTGGCGCGCGCGCTGGCGGGCGGGCCTCCTGCCCGTCCGCTGCTGGACTGCACTGGGCGCGCGCGCTGCTGGCGCGCGCTGGCGGGCGGGCCTCCTGCCCGTCCGCTGCTGGTGAGGTTGGGCGCGCCGCTGCGCCCAGCTGGCGCTCGCTCGTCCGCTCGCCCGCTCGCCAACCTCGCTGGTGTGCCCGCGCCTGCGCGCACGGGCTGCGCCACGGTCCTCCTGACCGCGCGCCTACTTGGGGTGGTAACAATTCTCCCCCCACTGAGATGTCGACGCCCTCGTCGACCTCCATGCCTCCGCGCATGCCTTGGCCCTCCTGGCCAAAGTCTCCCGAGTCCCAACGTAGCCACCTACCACGCGCACCCTCCTGATGCCTCCTCGGTTGGACAGCCCCCTCGCCGAGCCGTCCCGCCTGCCGCCTCCTGCCGCAGGTCTCCTAGGCTCTCCCACGTGATGCCTAGGTGTGAGGTTGTCGCACAACCTCAGGTCTGGTGTGGTCGTTTCTTACAACGACCCTTCGCAATCGTCCTCCGCCATCCCTCCACTGGAACGAAGTAAGGACGCCTACCTGTCCGGATCAGGATGCCCCTCCGATGAGGCATGACCATGGCCTTACTCTGGAGGAAGAAATCCATCCCGAGTATCACGTCGTAGTCGTCGATAGGCAAGACTGTCATGCTGCAGCTCCCAGTCCACGAGCCCACCTCCAATGTGGCCTCCGCCTGGCCCAAAGACTCCATCTCCTCGGAGCCGACTGGCTTCACCCTACACGGCTGGGATAGCGCTCCAAGCTCCAATTTGCGCGCCGCTCCTTGGCTCACAAAGTTGTGTGTCGCGCCGGTGTCAACCAAGGCCCTCACTAACCTTCCGTTGACCCGAGCCCTCACGAACATCATACCTTGGCGTTGGTCTCTCGCGGCCAAAGTACTGATGCCCTGTAGCGGGGCCATCCTCGCTACTGGCTCCTCCCCCGAACTCTCGGACGCCATGTCTGCATGGGTGGTGACGGCCGCTACCGTCACCTTCCGTGGACACTCCCGTGCGCGGTGCGCTCCTCCGCACACGAAGCATCCAGCGAAATTCGCCGGTCCCTTTGGCTTCGCTGCTGCATATGGGACTCCTTCCCTCTTGTCCTTTCGACCCCGCGGTGGTGACGCACTCTTGCGCTTGCCCTTGCCCTGGCCACCGCTGCCCGAAGTAGTAGCGCTGCGAAAGTCCACCAGCGCCTCCGCCGCTACGAAGGCTGAGGGAATATCCCTCACCTCCCTCCTGCGAAGCTCGGCCTGCGCCCACCCCTGTAGACCAGCGAGAAAGTTAAATAATTTGTCTTCCTCGGACATGTTGGACACCTCCAGAAGCAGGTTGCTGAATTGCGCCACGTACTCCTGGATGCTCCCTGTCTGCCGCAACTTCCTCAGGTTCTCCCGAGCAAGCCACGCTGCATTGCTCGGTTGGAACTGCGCCTTCAGTTCCCTCTTGAAGATCTCCCACGTCTCGATCCTGGGACGCCCCGCACGGTCATCCTCGGCCGTTCTGGTCCTCCACCAGAGCTTGGCGCTCCCCTCCAGGTATGTCGTGGCCCGATCCACCTGATCGGCTGCTGGGATCTTCGCCGCACGGAAGTAGGCCTCCATGTCCCACACGAAGTTCTCTACTTCCGTCGCGCTCCTGACTCCGCCGAAGGTCTTAGGCTCCCGGACCTTCGCTTCCTTTGCCGGAGCGCCGACCATGTTGACTGGACTCCGCGCCTCCTGCCTCAGCCGGATCACCTCCTGCTCCAAGGCATGGATCCGAAGCTCCAATCTCTCCTCCATGGCCAACTCGGATCGCTGCTGTTGCATGCTGCGATGCTCGAGGTCGTGGAGAAGCCTCTCATGCCTCTCCATCAGCTGATCATGCGAAGTTCGCAACTCCGCCAACTGCATGCCCATCTCCGTGCATACAGCTACAAGGTTCATGGTCGATCCCTCACTCGGATCTCCCACGATCCCCTCCAACCGAGTCATGCGGTCTCCTACCGCTCTCGCCATCGGATGGGTCTGCTTGTTGGACTTGTCTTCAACCGGGCTTTCAATCGGCACGCGCAAGCGCTCCCTAGGGTCACTAGGTCCTCGCGTCTACCGGTGATGGCGCTAGGGAAACTCCTCTCCCCTAACCAGCCTTACCCTCAACTATTAAAATAAATCCCCGAAGAACAAAGTCCGCCCCAAGCACACGATATACGGGGTACGCTACCCCAACCCCTTTTTATTATTAAGAGGATAAAGACAAGTAAGAAATGGGCCTCTGCCCTACAACCCTCTCCCTACATGAAGAAAGCTCTCACCTTGCCTCGAAGGCTTACAAGACTCTCTTGCTGCCCCCCCTGGTCGTCCGCACTCCACACGGCGCGACCGCTACTGCTGCACTCCTCGCTGCAGTCGCTCTGCGCGCTGCTCCTCCCTGAGCCGCTCGCTGGATTGCACGCACTCTGCTGCGCGCCCGCTGCTGCCTTCACCGGCTGCTGCTCCCTTGACTCTGCGCCGCGCGCATGCCTTCGCTGGCTGCACCCCTCCTGGGTTTCTGCACGTCAGAATGGCTGAGTCTTCTGATCAATCGATGATGATCCTTGGCTGCTGGACGCCCCTCCTATTTATAGCAGCTAGGCCACCGCCTCTTAGCCTTATCTCTAAGCACCGCCAGCTAAGGATAACTCTTATCCTTATCTATCCAGCTGCTGCCCGCTTAGGATAAGCTCCATCTTAATCCATCCAGCTGCCGCCCAGATTTGGATAAGCTCCATCTTATCCAACCAGCTGCCGCCCAGATTTGGATAAACCTCATCTTTATCCAATTCTGGTTGTCCTTATCTCCTCCAACTGCAATCCTTATCTCCTCCTTAAGATAAACCTTCCAGATGGTTGATCTTCTAGCCGCTGCAAGTAGATAACCCTCTAGAACTGCTGCTGGACGCCAAAGATAAGTGCTGGGTTGCTGATGGGCGCGCGCCACCCTGGCGCGCGCTGTTGGCTGCTGGGCGTGCGCCCTCCTGGCGCGCGCACAGTGGCGCTGGGCGTGCGCCCTCCTGGCGCACGCCGCTGGTGCTGGGCGCGCACGTCCTCCTGGCGCGCGCGCTGGCGGGCGGGCCTCCTGCCCGTCCGCTGCTGCGGTCTGTGCTGGGCGCGCGCGTCCTCCTGCGCGCGCGCTGGCGGGCGGGCCTCCTGCCCGTCCGCTGAGCTGGTGAGGTTGGGCACGCCGCTGCGCCCAGCTGGCGCTCGCTCGTCCGCTCGCCCGCTCGCCAACCTCGCTGGTGTGCCCGCGCCTGCGCGCACGGGCTGCGCCACGGTCCTCCTGACCGCGCGCCTACTTGGGGTGGTAACATTGGGATTAGAGATAGGCCTTCTAGATTGGGAGGAGTCCAATCTGCCACAACCGGCGTGCAGCAGAGGCGGCATCGCAGCGGGGCGCTCAGCGACTCAGAGGAGCAGCGAGCGGGGAGCCGGCGCACAGATCATCCTCGGCGTGCAGCGTGCAGCGAGGAGCGCCGCGGCATCGGTCGCGCCGTGTGGAGTGCGGACGACCAGGGCAGCAGGAGAGTCTTGTAAGCCCTTGTGGCAAGGTGAGAGTTGTAGGGCAGAGGCCCAGTTCTACTTGTCTTTATCCTCTTAATAATAAAAAAGGGGTTGGGGTAGCGTACCCCGTATATCGTGTGCTTGGGGCGGGACTTTGTTCTTCGGGGATTTATTTTAATAGTTGGGGGTAAGGCTGGTTAGGGGAAAGGAGTTTCCCTAGCGCCATCACCGGTAGACGCGAGGACCTAGTGACCCTAGGGAGCGCTTGCGCGTGCCGATTGAAAGCCCGGTGACAATTAGGTGGATCACCTCCTGCTCCAAGGCATGGATCCGAAGCTCCAATCTCTCCTCCATGGCCAACTCGGATCGCTGCTGTTGCATGCTGCGATGCTCGAGGTCGTGGAGAAGCCTCTCATGCCTCTCCATCAGCTGATCATGCGAAGTTCGCAACTCTGCCAACTGCATGCCCATCTCCGTGCATACAGCTACAAGGTTCATGGTCGATCCCTCACCCGGATCTCCCACGATCCCCTCCAACCGAGTCATGCGGTCTCCTACCGCTCTCGCCATCGGATGGGTCTGCTTGTTGGACTTGTCTTCAACCGGGTCATAATACCAGAAATACTCATTTCCTGCTAAATTTCAGGTTAATGGCCTTCTCAGAATTTAGAGAAATCTTTCCTATCATCATCATCATCATCATAATTTTGATATTGAATGATGAGTTTATTCATATTTTCTATGCTTTTTTTTTTATTTCAATGTTGCCTTTCTTAAAAGAAAAAGAAGCTACTCCTTTAAATCTAGTGGCAAGTGTTTTTTCTCAGCCACAATTTCATCTACTTTTGATATCTGATTCCTTGTTGCTCCAATCGAAATGCAACCCGACTCTATCCACTTGTTATAGAACTGCATGTTGAATTCGACAATGCACATCCTTGTTTCTTCCACTAAGTTATACTGCTTAGTTTATTATTTTTTGGTTCTCCTTATTAACTCAATTAGACGTTGTCCTTTGTAATGGCTGTCGTTTAGAGAAGCATCTCACTACTTTGTTAACCTGATGACACTCCTTATGAGTGGTGAAACAGTGGTGTGAATTGCTTGTGCTGATTGCTGTGGCCTGCTTGACACCATTAGTACTATCAGTGAGTCACTTTTTTCAGGTTAGTAACACATCAATTTAAGCTGTTAAGTAATGCTATATGTAGAAATGTTTCCGATTCATAAGTTCTTGTTGCTCTCGGTGGTTGTGCCTAAGAACCAAACTGCATTTTTGACACCAAAGTGGTACCAGAGTTATCAATTTTTGTTAAATATACTTGAAGATAAAGATATAAAAGCAATAGTCTAGGAATAACTTTTTGTGAGGCTAAAATCTAGGGTATTTTAGGCTAGGAATGGAGCGAACTACATTTTGATGTTACCAGAAATAATGGCTTTGGATGGGTTTGAAGGATTGGAAAGAGCAATCTAGATCTTAGAGTGATATTAAGATTGGTTCATGTAATTCATAAAATGAATCAGGATGCAAAAACTAGATAGGGATACAGCAAATCTGATATTACTTTGCATGGAAGACATACTGGCCAACTGTGAAAGAGACTGTAATGCGATAATTGGCAGACTCTTCAATCACTAGTATGTCCTTGAAATTATCACCCTAGAGTTAGAAATAAACTCAAAATATAAGCTGATGCAGGAAAAACAAATTTCTAGTTAATATTATCTGTCAGGCCTTGTCCTTGCTCATGGGATTTCTTCTGGGTGAATCCATGAATGCAAAACTTCATTTGACTTCAAACTGCTAATTCTACATGTAACTGTTAAAGGTTTATATCAGCTTGCAAATTACTTTTATGGATTGGTTTAACTTTTAATTACAATTGCTTGATAATAGCTCTGTTGTTATAAACATTCGAAATCTCTCTTTATTAATCGTGGTAATGTGCTGACTTACAAAATTAACAGGTACTATGATAACCCAGAGCATTCAGCGGATTTGGGTGGAATTGATGTTGAAAAATATGTAGCAAGTGGCATTGTTGTTTTCAATCTTGATACAAAACAAGTCAAATGGACTGCTGATCTTGATCTGAGTACTGATTCTGGAAAATTCCGTGCGTATATATATTCTTCTCCTACGGTTGTTGATTTGGATGGTGATGGAAATATGGACATTCTAGTAGGCACGTCATATGGCTTGTTTTATATTTTGGATCATCGTGGTGAGTTTACCTCTTTTTTTATAATCTTCAACCAATCATACATGTGCTTTGGTAATATCACAGGTTCTTTTCCTTCCACATGGTTTCTCCAGTCATGGTCAAGATGTAGTCTGATTTAGCATATTGTCCTCAAAAACTTGCAGATTAAAACATGTCATTTAGAAGTTGTTTTGATCTTTTCCTTGTCATCATATCTTGTGTTTGATAGATTTATCAATTGAGCAACTGCTTTTGTTTTTTGTACTTTGTTAATGTTGCAGCAGCAAATGATTTATCACCTGTTAATTGGATAGCACACAGGCAATATGCAACCTTCATTTGTAATTTGCAGACACAAGTAGGGGTGCAAATGATCTGGGAAGAGCCAAGTATCGGATTGCTCAGGCTCAAGTTGCTATATAAAATGGTTGCTTGAGCATAGCTCTAGCTCAAGCCGAGCTTAACATAATTTGTTCAAGCACAACTTATGGAAGTTATTAGTCAGCCTTTAATTGAGCTAAGACGATTATTATTTTTGCAATCCACTGGTGTCGGGCTCAGCTTATTTATGAGCTGAGCCCTGAAATTTATTTGAGCTCCGATCATTTTCTACCTGCGAAAAACTCAAACAAGCCACTATTGAGCTGGTCATGAATTGCCAATGAGCAGCTCAGCTTTCTTGCAGCCCTAGCCCCTTGTAGTATGAATGAGTAATCTGAGGAGAATCCTGCACCCTGTTGACTCATCTCTGATATTGTTTTGTGTCTAGGTAAGGTGAGAGAGAAATTTCCACTTGAGATGGCTGAGATTCAGGGACCGGTGGTGGCAGCAGATATAAATGATGATGGTAAAATTGAAATAGTGACAGCTGATACCCATGGAAATGTTGCTGCATGGACTGCCCAAGGAGATGAAATCTGGGAAGCACATCTTAAGAGTCTCATACCACAGGCATGTTTTTTCCCCTGCTTTGGTATATCATATTTCTTTCTGTTTAGAAGGACTGACTCAAGAAACTTAATTAGTGTTAAAATTAGTCAAACAGTTTGGTTAATTAGGCCAAAACTCACAGTACATCATTTGGATCCACTAAGTCGACCCCTGGTTGGGCTCTTGTATTTGGTTCTCCTTTTTGGCTCTGCTTGCATCTAGCAGATTTGGTTGTTTAAAGGATATTAGTCTACTTGCTCGTCTTGATTAGCCTAGTCTGAAACAACCTTATTTACCATAAGCAAGCAAACTGGAATATTGGCTGGCACTCTACCTTGTCTGAGCCCAGTCTCAAGTATGATATCTAAATTGAACATTTCCAAATTAAGCTTTACGTTGCCTAACTGTGAGAAAGAATTTGACTATGCATTAGTAACCAGGAATATGCCCCTTTGTAGAAAAATAATCAGACTAGCAAAGTTTCCAAAGCCGAATGATGTGTTAAAATTTTCTATGGTTGTATAATTTATTAGCATGAGATTTTCAATAGAGAGCTATGTTAGTGAACCATTCATGGCATGATTATATGATTAAGCTCCAAGAAAGAAAACTAAAATTTGGATAACCTCATAGATGATGGATTATATCAGTAATTTCTTTCTTTTTTCTATAAAAGGACTGCTTTCATCTGGGTAGCGCTTCCTTTGGCAACTGTACAAACTAATAGATCTAATTGTAGTAGTAAAGATCTTGGTTTGCGAAATTCTACAAGCAACAAGTCTTACCCAACAAAAAGGCTCGAGATAATGCTGGCTGCTTAACTATGTCTTCATTCTAATAGGTTTGGTACCATTCTTTGTCAGGTGCCAGACTTGGCATACTGACATTATTGGACACAAATAAATCTACATGCCTTTGAGCATTTTTTGTGGAAATTCTACCTTTCTGTTTATTTCATCCACACATGTTGAAGCCTTATAAAAAGGGCTTTTCTACATGATATTAATACATCCATAGGGCCTACTAACCCTTGGACTGCTGCTTCACGCCCTTTATGATAGATTATTTCTTTTTGAGGAGTATGATGGATTATTTGAGTCATCTAATATTGAATCTAAGATCTCTTCAGTGTCAGCACTCTATTTGAATATCCTTGGTCATATTTTGTACATATGCTCGTGTACACATGTAGGCACGCTTACATATTGATTGAATAACATGTTTTGTTAGTGAAACTGTTGCTGCAGCACATTCTTATTATGATTAGATAGCATAATAGTAGTTATGCTTGATACTCATTATTAAATGGGTGCCAGGGTCCCACTGTGGGCGATGTTAATGGGGATGGTTATACCGACGTTGTAGTCCCAACAATCTCAGGAGATATATATGTTCTCAGTGGAAGAGATGGTTCGCAAGTTCGTCCCTTCCCATATCGAACACATGGGAGGGTGATGAGTCAGGTTCTTTTAGTTGATTTAAGCACACGCAATGATAAGTCGAAGGGGCTGACTCTTGTTACAACTTCATTTGATGGTTATTTGTACTTGATTGATGGAGCCACAGCGTGTGCAGATGTTGTTGACATTGGCGAGACTTCGTATGGCATTCCTTCACTTATCAATTATATAAGTCCTTTGTTTTCAGGGTAAGGAAAAACTTGACAACATCCATGCAAAATTGTGCTGATATTTGGTTTTTTATAATACACAGGCACAGCATGGTCCTAGCTGATAATGTTGATGGTGGAGATGACCTTGATCTAATTGTTAGTACCATGAATGGCAATGTTTTCTGCTTTTCCACCCCCTCACCACACCATCCTCTCAAGGTATGGCAGAGTTTATTTTTTAATGAGTGACAGAAAATCTCCATTTGTTCCTGTATGTTTGACTCTGTTATTTTTTTGTTGTTAAATTTAAAAATGAAGTATGTGGTGATGGATACAGTTTGGATTGATATATAAATATCCAAGTTCAGCTTGTCTAAATTAAAATGTTCTTCTATTTAACCTGTGCAAAAGGGTCCCTTGACCTTATCATCCTGCTTGGCCTTTTTTGACTGCTGAAAATAACCAAGGTTGTAGATGTGTGTGTCTTACTACAACTATTTTGGGATCTTACATCTCTGCCGTTTCCTTTCAGGAATGGAGATCACCAAACCAGGGTAGGAATAATGTTGCACATCGTTATAGTCGTGAAGGAATTTATGTGTCACATGCATCCCGGTCTTTTCGTGATGAAGAGGGCAAACATTTCTGGGTGGAGATGGAGATTGTAGACAAATACAGAGTGCCATCCGGATCTCAAGGACCTTACAATGTTACGGTAAGACTCCGTCCTTTGCGCTGAATGGCTTCTCTCTCACTTATTCTACTATTGAGTTCTTATGATTTTTCCTCCTCCTTTATTCTGTTTTTTCTTTTTCATGTTGAACATCCAATCCAGACAACATTGCTAGTTCCTGGGAATTACCTAGGGGAGAGGCACATAGTGGTAAATCAGGTATATGATCGACCAGGTAAGCAGCGGGTGAAGCTGCCAACGGTACCTGTTCGAACAACGGGTACTGTGCTAGTGGAGATGGTTGACAAGAATGGATTATATTTCTCTGATGAATTTTCGCTCACATTCCATATGCATTTCTATAAGCTGCTGAAGTGGCTTGTGCTGGTGCCAATGATTGGGATGTTTGCTGTCCTCGTCATTCTCCGCCCACAAGAAGGCGCACCTTTGCCATCTTTCTCACGGAATACAGATTAGCATGATGTTTCTCCCCCTGTTCTAGTAGAGTTAATGCTGGGAGAGACAGCAGTTATAAGAAAGTTTTGTCTTTCCTGATTATACCATAGTTGAAACTGACATGTCATTCAACTATAGGGAAAAACACGGAAATACCTCCCAAATTTGTTTGATTTTTGGCTTGCTTGCCGTACCTTATGTTTAAAATTTTCAATTACATCATTCCATCAAGTGATGCAATATAGTCAGTCTGCCATCTGTCAATCATGTATCCAAGTTAGCTCATGATATTGCATCTTTTTTTTTTTTTTTTTTTGTAGTAATGATCACGTGACAACTTTGGTGGTGCTTGAATGTCAAAAATTATTATAGGAATACAATTTTTTAAAATAACTTATTTCTCTTTTATTCTAGGCTTTTGTTTGGTTTGAAATTTGATATTTTATTTTATTTCAGTATAATTAATGTTGTGTTATTTTAAATGATGTTTGAATAACATAGAAATAAGCTTATATTTCATTAGGAATAGATAAATTTTTTTAGAAATCTTAAAAATACTCTGATCAAATAATAAAAAAATAAATTATTAATTTATTTATCAATATAATTATTTAAATAAATTATTTTTAATTAATTTTTTATTATAATTTATTAAAAGTTTGCATGTTATGTATGTATATTAGTAACAGTTAGCAAGAAAAAAAGTGAATTATATCATTATCATTTTGTAGTGGACATTATTATGTACATGTTAGTAATGGATTAGTTAATGTTACATTTTTTTTTTTTTTTCTTCTTTATATCTAATATCATGAATTTTTTCGATAAAGGAATAATGGTTTTTTTTTTTCAGCCACTATCCTTGGAATACGATAAATGAAAATAGGCTATTTCATGAGGGAGAATACGAATTTTAGAATAAGAATATTTGACTAAAATATTAATTTTTAGAGGGCTTATCATCTTTTTTTTGTGCCTATTTAAGAGAATAGCATAAATAAAATCTTATTTTAATCAAGAATAAGGCATCGAAATATTACTTTTAGAAATAAAATATCCTTTACTAAGATAAGAGCCTACTACTGAAAAGGAAAAGGTGTCGGGTGGTAGGAATTTTGATATGGGCTTTTGTAGATGATGAGCTAAGTTCATTCTAGCTAGCTAGATGATAGAGGACCGCAAGCGCTCACTTTGACGGCTAAATCGATGCCCCGGGCTGCTCAAACCTACCCCACCGCCATCCCCTCTCCCCCTCCGTTGCTGCCGGCACCAGCTTTACATCGACCAAACCGGCACCAGCATCTCCTATGCTATCCTCCTCGGCATCGAGGAGAATGCTTGCTCACTACTTCATGAGAGATACCTCACCCGGCTCTACCCCATCGATCTTTATCGTATTCCTTTGCCTCTACCGACGTTGTCATCCAAGGCTTCTACAGGGGCTTTTACCTTTCAATGGAACTGGTTGCTTTAGGTTAACCCAGCCATTGTCATTCGCTGGTACACGAGCTTGTCTGATTGAGATCACAGAGCAGCCAAACCGGTTTAAAGTGACAACTAAACATTGGCCAACAAAAAAAATAGCTCCATGCTTGAATAGGGCAATCCGTTTCAACAAATTAATACATAAACTACTGATGGGGCCAGTGGGCCCCATGGGCCATAATAATAGCATCCGGATTTGGCAACTCGGCCTTCCCTCCGTTCGCCACCTTTTTTCTCTCCTCCGCATGGAGCCAACTTTTGTTCGGCCTCGGGCCTGTTCCCCTCGACCTTGGCACTCGGTATCGGCCTCGACCCAATCAGCCACCTCGGCCCCGGCCTCGCCCTAGTCTCGCCTCGGCACCTCAGTCAGCCTTGCCCCGGCATCATCCCGCTCGGCCACAGATACCTCGGCCAGCCTCCTCCTCGGCCCCGAACTCTTCAGGTCGACCCCGTCGGCCCCGGCATCTCCAGTTATGCCGAGGCGGCCCCGACCTTTTCAGGTCGACCCGACGCTGCCGACTGATAGGACCTGGCCCGACAATCGGACGACTCCCCCTCTCCAATAGGACATGACCTACCAATTAACCCAAACGTACATAACTCCTACGTGTTTCGCAGACGTATGGGACCTAGCCCGACAACCGAATGATTCCCCTCTCCGATGGGACCTGGCCCGACAACTGGACGACTCTCCCTCTCCGATGGGACAGGACCTATCAATCAGCCCAAACGTACGTAACTCCTACGTGTTCCGCAGACGTCTCTCCCTCATAGGATTCCACGTGGCTAATCCCTATGCAAGCTTCAACCGTCTGTAAAAGGGTAAATCCACTAGAGACTCAGGTATGCAAACACAAGCACCCTCTTACTCCATCATCCCAGAGAAACTCCCTCTCTCGGAGTTTTCTCTGCCCTAAAGAGCTCTCTCGAGCTCTTCCTCAGCTGTAACCTCGATTGCTGACTTGAGCGTCGAAGGGTCCCACCAGAGCACCCCTTCGGTCTTGGGACTTCTTGCAGGTTGTCCGACTAGGCGGGAATCTCATCAGCGAGTGGATCAACCTTCCCAGCGCTCAAGACTGGTGATCAGGCGTCATCAGATTGGGCCACCATGAAGGGGGGGGAAAAGGAAGACGCGAACCCACAGCATTCGCTTGTATTCCCTCCTCTCTCTCTTCTCTCAGCCATGGTAGTGACGCGAGCTCAGGACGCTTCCACCAGCTACCCTGGGGGGCACCCCCCATCGACTAGGCAGCCGAGGCTGACCCCCCTACTGTCGATCCTCAAGCCATCTGCCCGCCACCAGATGCAGCTGCCCCAACTGATCAGCTGGTGGCCCTTACCCAAAAGTCCAAGCCCTCACTGCCATGGTCCACGAATTTCAGGAGTAGCAGTCCATGGCCACCTAGCACCAGACGCCTCCCCCGCCTGCTAGTCAGCAGTCCACAAGGGGAGAATCTCCCCAGCGAGAGGCCGTCCATCGCCAGGCTTCCCCCGGAAAGCCCCGTCGTGAGCCCCTCAAGAGGCCACGATCCCCCGGCTGTGGCCCGAGCAAGTTCCTCCCGGAGTCACGCCGCCAGGAAGAGCCAAAGCGGAGGTCTCACCTCCCGTGCCCCTCTCCATCTTCTTCTTCTTCGTCCTCTGAGCCATCCAGGAGGATCCCAGTAATCAGCCGCCAAGCAGAAGAGCGCCTGGATGAGTACCACCGGCGACTGGACGAGCTCACCAGAAAAATCAATAATCAACCGGAGAAGGAGTATGACACTCGTCCTCCCTACACCCGCTGGATATTGGAGGAGCCCGTGCCCTCCAGATTCGGGTTCTCTCAGATAGATCTGTACGATGGTACAACGGACCCTCTCGACCACCTCGAGAGTTACAAAGCCATGATGTAGGTCCAAGGTGCCACGGACGCCCTTCTATGCAAGGCTTTTCCTACCACTCTACGGAAATCCGCTCGCGCCTGGCACACGCGCTTGTCCCCTCACAGCATCGACTCCTTCCGAGAACTGGAAAGGGCCTTTTTGGCATATTTCGACGCCTACCGGAGGATCCCGAGAGTCGCTGATAGCCTCTTCTCCGTATGTCAGAAGGAGGGGGAGTCACTTCGGGACTTTGTGGCCCGATTCAAGGCCGCCGCCCTCGAGGTATATCATTTGAACGATGCGGTGGCGACGCTAGCCTTGGAGCGGCGACTTCTTCCGTCCCGCTTCACCTTCTCCCTAGACAAGAAGCCCCCTCGGCTCCTACTCCAACCTCCTCCTCTGAGCCCAGAAGTACATCCATGCGGATGAGACCGACCTCACCCGCCGAGAATCCATGAGGGTGTCCGGCCATAAGGTGGCCCGTCCCGAGCCGAGCGGAGCCTCTCACCCCCGGCAGCCCAAGCCGTCCCACCAGCCGGACCGCAGACGTCGGAGCCTTGCCCCTCCGAAGAGCGAGCTCATGCCTCTCCTCACCCCTCGCTCTCATATCCTTATGGAGATTGAGGGCGAGCCTTACCTCCGGCGACCTCCTCCCATGAGGAAGGACTTCCCCCGCGACAAAAGCCGCTACTACCATTTTCACCGAGACTACGGCCACGACACCAACAGCTGCTATAACTTGAAGCATGCCATCAAGGAGCTCATCCAACGCGGTTACCTCGGGAAGCATGTCCAGAAGGCGCCCCCACTGATGCCGGCCCTCATGGGGCCTCCTCCTGCTCAAGCGGTCATCGACAATACCCCTACGGAGCGAACCGTTGGAATGGTGTCTTGGGGGGCGGCTTCCTCGCCCAAGCGGCCTAGGGGAGAGGAGGCACCGGATGATGTAGTTCCCACAGGGGGGTCGGCTATTGTAGAAAATATAAATAATGAAGGAGTCATCGTTACCATGACGATCGCCAAGCACCCTGTAAAAATGATATTAGTTGATAGTGACAGCTCAGCTAACATCCTTACTTACGAATCATTTGTTAGGATGGGTTTGTCTGTTGATTCTCTCTAGCCCGTGGTGGCTCCTTTAGTTGGATTTACTGGAGACTCGGTGAGGGTCGAAGGCGAAATATCCTTGCCTGTGACGGCCGGAGCACCGCCATGCCAAAGCACAGTCATCATGAAATTCTTGGTCGTGCGAGTTCCTCTGACATACAACACCATCCTCGGGCAGCCGGGCCTCAACCTTTTGGACGCGGTCATTTCAACCTGGCGGTTGCTCATGCGATTCCCCACCGGCAGAGGAGTCAGTGAGATGCAGGGCGAGGTCAGTCCGGTCCTGCCCTACTACCATGCAGCATCAAGTCCTCAGGAGGCCGAGCCGGCCTCGGAAGCACCTGACCCCAGGGAGTCCAGCAAAGGGGGAGAACCGGCCGAGCGGCTCTTAACTTTTCCCCTTGGAGATGACTCAGCGAAGACCGTGTGCGTCGGCGGACTCCTCCCCCCAAAAGACAGTGATCGCCTCCTGACTTTCCTACGAGTCAACTCGGACATATTTGCCTGGCGGCATCCGACATGCCCGACATCCCTCCGGAGGTGATCACCCACAAGCTCAACATCGACCTGAAGCACCGCCCAGTCCGTCAAAGGAAGAGAAGCTTCGCTCCCAAGCGGCAAAAGGCCATCGACGAGGAGGTCAGCAAGTTGCTTAGCGCCAGCCATATCCGGGAGGCGCATTATCCTAGCTGGCTAGCCAACGTGATCATGGTGCGAAAAGCAAATGGGAGCTGAAGAATATGCATCGACTTCATCGACCTTAACAAGGCATGCCCGAAGGACAGTTTCCCTCTGCCACGGATCGATCAGCTGGTGGACTCCACCTCCGGCCATGAGCTTCTCAGCTTTATGGATGCTTTCTCCGGGTACAACCAGATAAAGATGGACCCGAGCGACGAAGAGCATACCTCCTTTGTGACGGAGAAAGGCGTCTATTACTACAAAGTGATGCCCTTTGGCCTCAGGAATGCAGGGGCGACCTATCAAAGGTTGATGAACAAAGTCTTCCACAATCAACTGGGCCGAAACATGGAAGTCTACGTGGACGACATGCTGACAAAGAGCACCCGTGCCTCCGACCACGTCTCCGACCTAGAGGAAACTTTCAACAACCTCCATCGTTTTCAAGTCAAGTTGAACTCGAAGAAGTGTGCCTTCGGCGTCACGGCGGGCAAATTCCTAGGCTTTATGGTGACCCAGCGAGGGATCGAACCAAACCCGAAGAAGATCAGTGCCATCCTTGACATGAGGCCGCCATCTAGCAAGAAGGAAGTGGAGCGGCTCACGGGGAGGGTGGCAGCTCTAAGTCGTTTTCTCTCCAGGTGCCTGCCCTTCTTCAAAGCCCTACGGAAGGCCAACAACTTTGAGTGGACGGATGATTGTCAAAAGGCTTTCGACGGCTTAAAGGTGTTCCTATCCTCCCCGCCACTCCTATCGAAGCCAAAAGACGGGGAAAGTCTCTTTCTCTATCTTGCCACCTCTCTAGAAGCTGTTAGTTCTGTCCTGGTGCATCTTGATGCCGACGGAATCCAGAGACCTGTCTACTATGTGAGCAAGGTGCTTCATGATGCTAAAGTCAGATACTCCAAGATAGAAAAATCATCTTCACCCTGATCGTCTCCGCCCGGCGTCTCCGCCCATATTTTCAAGCTCATCCTATCGTGGTGCTCACGGATCAGCCCCTCCAAGCCATCCTAGTTCGCCCAGACACCTCAGGCCGACTGGCCAAATGGGCCATCAAGCTGGAAGAGTTCAACCTCTCTTTCCAGGCTCGGCCGGCTCTGAAGTCCCAAGTCCTGGCCGACTTCCTAGTCGAATGCACTTGGGCAGAGGAGCCGACCGAAGAGACTCCCACAAAGCTGTCAGATGCCAAGCGGACGACAGTGGGGAGTCCTGGATCCTCCACGTTGACGGTGCTTCAAACTCCTAAGGAAGCGGCGCTGGCCTCATCCTCGCAGGACCAGACAGAGAGAAGGTGGAGTGCGCCCTTCGGTTCCTATTCAAAGCCATAAACAATCAGGCTGAGTACGAGGCCCTGCTGGCAGGGCTGAGGCTCGCTCGGGAGTTCGGCATAAGGCGTCTCAGAGCTTTCACCAACTCGCAACTCGTCTCCAGACAAATCAACAGAGAGTACGAGGTGCGTGACCCCACCATGGCCCAGTACTTGGGCAATGTTCGGCTCTTGACCTCCCCACTAACTTATTTCAACATTAGTTACATCCCTCAGAGTGAGAATGCCAAGGCCGACACCCTATCCTGGTTGGCCACCTCCGCCGACGGCATAACGAGGGATGCCTACATCGAGTATCAGGAGAGGCCCAGCATAGAGGACAAAGAAGAAGTCTTCCTGCTCACCCAAGGACCGACCTGGATGGACGCCTACATCCGCTATCTCACAAACGCACTCTCCCTGCCGACCGTGACGAAGCCAGGCTACTCAAGTGGAGAGCCTCCAGGTTCACTCTCCTAGACAGACGTCTGTACAGGAGATCATTTTCCTACCCCCTACTCAAGTGTGTAGGACCTGCTGACGCCGACTATATCCTTAGAGAAATTCACGAGGGCATCTACGGGAACCACTTAGAGGGTAGGTCCCTAGCTCAGAAGGCCCTCCGTCAAGGGTACTTCTGGCTCACTATGAGGGAGGATGCTGCCAAATTGGTCCAGAAGTGCGACGGCTGCCAGCGCCATGCGCACATCCAGCACCAGCCCTCTGTCCCTTTGAATCTGCTCTCGCCCCGTGGCCCTTCGCCCAATGGGGAACGGACATCCTTGGACCATTCCCCCCAGCTTCAGGGTAGCAGAGATTTTTGCTCGTCGCCATCGACTATATCACTAAGTGGGTCGAGGTCGAGGTGCTGGCCAAGATCACTGAGAGCAAAGTCAAAGCCTTCTTCTGGAAGTCAGTCATATGCCGCTTTGGCCTACCTCATACTCTCGTCACCAACAACGGCCGCCAGTTCAACAATGCCACATTCAAGACTTTCTGCGACGAACTGGACATCCGCCACCGATTCACCTCCGTCGGCCACCCGCAGACCCAGGGGAGGCCGAGGTCATGAATCGCACCATCCTCAGAGGGCTCAGAACTCGGTTGGACGGATCCAAAGGCCGGTGGATAGAAGAGCTTCTAGTATGCTGTGGGCTTACCACACGACCCTAAGGGCCCCAACAGGCGAGACCCCCTTCAGTCTCGTCTTCGTGTCCGAGGCGGTCATCCCGTAGAGATCGGCCTGCCAAGCCTGCGTGTGGAGTCCTATAACGAAGAAGGCAACTCCACCCTGATAAGGGCCAACCTCGACTTCATCGACAAGGTGCACGATCGAGCATGCCTGCGTATGGCAACCTTCCGCCAACGGGCGGCCAAGTACTATAATGCCTAGGTCCGTCCCAAGGTGTTCCGTCCCGGAGATCTGGTTCTAAGGAAGGCAGAGGTGTCCAAGCCTGCAGAGGGGGGCAAACTGTCTCCCAACTGGGAAGGTCCTTATCGCGTCGCCGAGGTGCTCCATCGAGGGGCGTATCGAATCGAAGAACTCAACGGCGACCTATCCCGCATACCTGGAATGCGGACAACCTTTCGTCGATATTATCAATAATGTATCTCCCTACATTATGAATAATAAAGGACCTCCTTTAGCACCACGATCGTTCCTTCCTCGCATCCAAGGACCATATCTCACAAAAGGAGCTCGCCCGCATCACGGCCCACAGGACACCACTCAGCCCCGGCACGGTGGTGCCCCCCGAGTGGTTAAGACCCTAAAGGCTCTGTACCCGGCGAGTCATCCCTCGCAGTGGTTCACAAACCGCCAAGGGTTCAAAAGGAACCTGACGACTCTCAACTCTCAGGTCACCCTTCGGGGTTAAAAAGGAACCTGACGACTCTCAACTCTCAGGTCACCCGTTGGGGTTAAAAGGAACCTGACGACTCTTAACTCTCAGGTCACCCTTCGGGGTTAAAAAGGAACCTGACAACTCTCAACTCTCAGGTCATCCTTCGGGGTTAAAAGGAACCTGATGACTCTTAACTCTCATGTCACCCTTTGGGATTAAAAAGGAACCTAACGACTCTCAACTCTTAGGTCACCCTTCGGGGTTAAAAGGAACCTGACGACTCTCAACTCTCAGGTCACCCTTCGGGGTTAAAAAGGAACCTGATGACTCTCAACTCTCAGATCACCCTTCGGGGTTAAAAAGAAACCTAACGACTCTTAACTCTCAGGTCACCCTTCGGGGTTAAAAGGAACCTGACGACTCTCAACTCTCAGGTCATCCTTCGGGGTTAAAAAGGAACCTGACGACTCTCAACTCTCAGGTCACCCTTCGAGATTAAAAAGGAACCTGACGACTCTCAACTCTCAGGTCACCCTTCGGGGTTAAAAAGAACCTGATGACTCTCAACTCTCAGATCACCCTTCGGGGTTAAAAGAAACTAACGACTCTTAACTCTCAGGTCACCCTTCGGGGTTAAAAGGAACCTGACGACTCTCAACTCTCAGGTCATCCTTCGGGGTTAAAAGGAACCTGACGACTCTCAACTCTCAGGTCACCCTCCGGAGTTTAAGGATCCCACCAGCATCGCGGTCCACGGGAAATCACTCGGCCCCGGCATCTCTAGCAAGCCAAGGTGGCCCCGACCTCTTTAGGTCGGCCCCGGCATCTCCAGCCATGCCAAGGCGGTCCCAACCTCTTCAGGTCAGCCACATCGGCCCCGGCGTCTCCAGTCATGCCAAGGCGGCCCCAACCACTTCAGGTCGGCCCCGTCGGCTTTGGCACGACTCTCGAGCAAACATCCACAAAATCTAAGTACACTATGCTCATGCGATATTTCTTTCATCGATACTTAAAAGTTTATACAGAGAATCTCGACTCCAGCATCGGCAACGAAGGTCATCGCCCTTCAAGGTTAAAAGGAACCTAACGACTCTCAACTCTCATGTCACCCTTCAGGGTTCAAAAGGCTTCTAACAGCCACAATTTTGCCTCATCGGCTCTCTCTGCCTCAGTGGCGTCATCTCTAGCCCCACGGCATCATCGCAGCCTCATCAACTCTTCCTTGCCTTAGCGGCATCAGTGTAGCCTCAACGGCTCTCTCTGCCTCAGCGGCCTTACTGCAGCCTCATCGGCTTTATCTCTGCCTCAATGGCATTATTTGTGGCCATCATCCATCCGGTGGAAGATCTTCTCAGCAAGAGACTCACCACCGTCATATTTCTTTGAGGCTCATCAATAAGAGCATGCTCAAGCTATAAGTAAAGAGCCCCTCCAAGCTGACCAAGAAACCCCACAAACATGAAGTACCCCAAATGAAGCAGAAGGAGATAAACTTCTCCAACGAAAAAGGCAGATATCCATTTCCAGACTCTGCGATTGGGAGATGATTGCTGGCTACCCTCGGCTAACCGACAGGGCAAAAGGAAAAAGATCTCTCTCCACTAGGAAGGAATCAGAACTTAAGCAAACATGAAAGACAAGAGCAAAGATGAAGAGTTCTACACTCCTTTCGCTTAGCTGTTGCGCGGCACACAAGCTTAAGGAGTGTGGGGGCATCTGATGGGGCCAGTGGGCCCCATGGGCCACAATAACAGCATCCAAACTTTGTAACTCGGCCTTCCTCCCGTCCTCCACCTTTTCTCTCTCCTCCGCATGGAGCCAACTTCTGTTCGGCCTTGGGCCTGTTCCCCTCGGCCTCGGCACTCGGTGTCGGCCTCGGCCCCAGTGGCCACCTCGGCCCCGGCCTCGCCTCCAGTCTCGCCTCGGCACCTCAGTCGGCCTCACCTCGGCATCATCCAGTTCGACCACAGACACCTCATCCCGGCCTCGAGCCTCGAGCCTCGAGCCTCGGCCCCAGCCTCGAGCTTCCCTCCTCGGCCGCAGCCTTGAGCCTCTGCCTTGGCCCCGGCCTCGAGCTTTTCTCCTCGGTCCCGACCTCTTCAGGTCGACCCCATTGGCCCCGGCGTCTTCAGTCATGCCGAGGCGGCCCCGACCTCTTCAGGTCGACCCGATGCCGTCGACTGATGGGACATGGCCCAATAACCGGACGACTCTCCCTCTCCGATGGGACAGGACCTACCAATTAACCCAAACGTACGTAACTCCTACGTGTTCCGCAGACGTATGGGACCTGGCCCAACAACCGAAAGACTCCCCTCTCCGATGGGACCTGGCTCAACAACTGGATGACTCTCCCTCTCCGATGGGACAGAACCTATCAATCAGCCCAAACGTACGTAATTCCTACGTGTTCCACAGACGTCTCTCCCTCATGGGATTCCACGTGGCTAATCCCTATGCAAGCTTCAATCGCCTATAAAAGGGTAAGTCCACTAGAACTCAGGTATGCAAACACAAGCACCCTCTTACTCTACATCATCCCAGAGAGAACTCCCTAGGGATCCCTATCACGAGAAGACGCCCATGAAGCAGTGATTACAGTGATATAGAGCATCGGGTCCGTGATCGTATTGATAGTTGGTAGGTCACTGGATTATCTATGATGGCGACGATCATCTTATGCGCTGGTTCTCACTTTCCTTCCTCTTTATCTTCTATCCAATGCTGCAATCCCGATTATTTGTCTGAGAAGGATAAAGAGATGTTTCAGGGACTTCCTCTGGGCCTCTATGCAGGATGGCCATAGTATTCATCTGCATGCATGGAAAACAGTTTGCATGCCAACTTCTGAAGGTGGCTTTGAAATTCAATCACTGACTGTTAGGAGAGAGGCTCTGATCGCTAGACACGCTACGTGGTTCCTTCTTGATCCATACTATTTCTGAAGCTCTTTTATACGTACTAGATATGGTGAATGGACTCCTACTATGAATTCTCAGTCCTTCTGTGACTATTCTTTCTTCTAGAAGGAGGTTTGCCAGCATGCTCCGACTATCTTGAACATCTCATGGATGATTGAAGATGGTTCCTCGATGGATGTTGTTCAAAATACATGGATTGCTGATCTCCCACTCTCTCGTTGGCCCACTTTTATCAGTATTGATGTTCCTAGCAGCATGAGGATTACTGATATGATCTCTCAGAATCTCGCCTCCTGGCACACTCCCATGGTGTTCCAATTTTTGGTGACGAGCTAGCTCGATGGATTCTTTCTATCCTGCTCATACCAAAGCACTCAGCTGATACCAAATTGTAGAAGAGATCATGTATTTCCAGTGCTTCGACCAGGGATCTCATAAAAATCGATTGGCCACAGCCTCAACATAATGGATGCAGCATGGATCTGGAAGCTTCCTATCCATCTAGAATTCAGCTTTTTATTTGAAAGCTTGCATGGACTATCTCCCTACCTGCTCCCTACCCTTTGGAGGGGACTATCCATCCAGGCTACCTATCCAGTGTATGGTCAAGAGAAGGAAACTACCGTTCATGCCATCTTTAATTGCTCCAAAACAAGGCAGATCTGGCAAATGATGATGCACCATCTCAGAAAGGGGGTATGAGCTCTTGGCGGACCTTTTTTCGCATGACATCCGAAGGGGTAACTAGCAGCAAGCGCCATTTGGGCGGCCATAGCCTATCAGTTCTGATTATCGTGGAATCAGCTTATCTTCACTAATGATAATGTCTCCTCTCACAGGATTGTGAGGAAAGCCTTATCTTTATTTGCTAAATATACTCTCCATCGCACTGCTCATGATTCTGACAACTCTGGCCACTGGAGTTCCCCTGCTGCTTCGGCAACAAACCGACATACGATTTTTATTTTTTGGAAGCCTTTCAGGGTTTGTTAAAATCAACTTGATGAGAGCATTCAGGGTAGATTAGCAGGCTCAGCATTTATTATTCGTGGGATCGATGGAACAATGTTGACTGCAGGAGGAATTGGCCTCCTAGACTCCTCTATTCCTTTGGTTGTTCTTTTGGCTGAGCTTTATGCAGCATGGGTTGGCATTTCCTATGCTACTCGGATCCTTCATGCTTATAGTCTCTTCATTGAGGAGAACTCTCTTCTATCACCGATAGCTCCGGTAGGACTGTTATGATTATGTTCCTATCAATCCTCTGCTCCATGACATGTGGTCTACTCTGCGGGAGGTACACAAATTTCAGATCCATCATGTCTACCGAGAAGCCAACTCTGCGGCTGACTGGATGGTGGCCTCTATGGCCTATCATTCCGGGGTTTGATTTTGGAAATAGGAAAACCTTTGTCCTATTGTACTTAAACAAATTCTATTTTCTAATTTATTTGGGTTAATTTGCACTAGATTAGTGTAATCGGATGCTTGTACAAAAAAAAAAAAAACCCAGGACCTGTCGCATCTCCTGTGTTTAAAGATTTGACAGAAGATTCTTAAAATCTAAAGCTGCATCCACATCTATTAGCCTAAAAACTCCTTTTGAAACTGTCAGCAGAAGCCTCTATTCAGCATATGCCATACTGGGATATCCTCAGTTTGTATCAATACATTGTAATGACTAACAAAAAATTTACTGAAACGATTTATAGACTAAACTTATAAGAACTGACCTGAAATAAGTACAATAGTTTAATGTCAACAACTCATTTCTTAATTTGAAGCTTCAATATGTAAAGACCCAAAACAAAAATAAGCAAGATATACTTGTGCATAATATTTTGATTAATCATCAGCTATCTTTCACTGTTTCCCCTTGTGTTTCAATTTTCTTTAAGAAATTCTTAATGCTTGTTTGGTTGGGAAGAAGATAGACATGGGGCCCACATATATTTTCTCCTCCATTAAAAAAAAATTCTTTTGGGAAAGTAATTTTGATTTTATGAAGAAACTTGCCAACACCAAAAATTCAAAATTACTTTCTAATTTTATTTTATTCCTTCTCCATCATATTTTATATATAATATATATATATATAATATAATATATATATTATAAATAAAAATATTATTAATATAAATAATTTATTTTATATTCTTATTATATTATAATAAGGGGGAATTTAGTTACATTCGAATGTAATCAACCTATATCCAGTCACCTCCTTCACCTAAGATCCATATATTTCATGGATTCTAAAATGAAAAAAGTTAAAAAGATAGAGTGGCTATAAGATCCAACGATTGAAAAGATGATGACATTTTGAACTTGACTTCATTCAAATGTAACTAGATTTATCATTTATAATAATATAATATAATATATGATATATCATATAGGCTAAACTACAGAATTAATTCATGTACTTGGGGTTGTATCACTTTAATCCTTGAACTTTAAAAAGTTATAAAAATAATCCTAAACTTTCTGTTTTGTATCGTTTTGATCCCTACCATTAAATAGGAGAGATGCCGTTTATTTTTATCTATGCGGCAGCATACGTAGCACATGTGGCAGTATACGTAGCAGCACACATGGCATCTAAGTGAAAAAAATAAATTTAAAATCCATAACTAACCCATTAACTAGTTATTTAATAATTTAAAAAAAATTAAAAAATAAAAATAATCTTCTGCCCTGATTTGCCTTAGCCCAAAGGAAGGGGTAACACAGCAGGTACATGAGCACTCACATGTTAGGACAAATAAGGGTAGAAAAAGATTATTTTTAATATTTTTTTTTTTTAAAAATTATTAAATAATGGGTTAACGAATTAGTTATGGATTTTAAATTTATTTTTTGCCACTTAGATTCCATTTGTATTGCTACGTATGCTGCCATATAAGATAAAAATAAACGATGTCTTCCTATTTAACGGTAGGAATCAAAGTGATAAAATAGAAAGTTCAGGATTATTTTTATAACTTTTTAAAGTTCAAGGACCAAAGTAACATAACCCCCTAAGTACAATGATTAATTTTATAGTTTAGCCTATCATAATATATATTAATTTTTATTATATAACTATGATAATATTATATAACTATAATACTATAAGATATAACTATTTGTAATTTGAATGTTGACTTAGTTCTAAATAAAGCAGAGTGAAGGAAGCACATTCATGTAGCTGACCTATGTAGTTGAAAAAGGCTTAGATGAGTTGAGTAGATAATATTAATTTCTATGTAATCTTTATTTTAGAAGTATTATATTTAAATTATTATTTTTTCATGTAAAATTACCTCAAACCAGATGTAAGGAAATATTTTCAAAGCTATTTTCCTATAAATTTTCTATGAACCAAACATTGTAAAATTTATTTTTCTCTCAGCTTTTTCAGGAAAATGGATCTAGCAACATTTTTTTTCATCAAATTTCTTTTTGAAAAATACCAAACGAACACTTAAAGAGGCTTGAGAAAGAAAAATAAACAATGTTAAGGAAAGACAACCTGCTCAATCATAGATTTCCTTAGTATCCATTTAAATAATAAAGCCTTTAAAATTGATCTTTCCCCAAGAATTACTTTCACTAACTATGAATCACATATGATATTCTCTTATATTTAACACAAGCTGCTTGTGCATGAGAATACTCCCTCAATGACCAAACTAGATTTGTCGCCTCACTTGCCCAACCTTTACCAGAGAACAACAAGAATAAGATCACATGAGATAAGCAACTGAAAAACATTAAAGAAAGCAATATTAAAATCATAATAGCCCGGGGTTCGCTTCCATCGATGGTCAGCAAGATTCACTAAGCTCATTAATGACAAAGAAGTCTTACAAGACATCTTTTTTAAGCCAAAGTAAGCTAAGAAAATTCTTCTTTATACTAAATTTTTGTATCATCCAAGGAAATTCTGCTCAAAAGACTTGACACATACAAACTATAATGCTGTCAACAATCCACTTTCCACATGTATCAATCTTGTGAAGTTGACATCACTATGAATGTTGGTCATAGCTTGAAAGAATGAAGCGTTATCTTCTCCCCATGTGTTCTGCTCTGTCCTATTGGAATCGACAGATATTTTGGGGAATTTAGTTCTTCTTTATACTAAATTTTTGTAACGAAGAACCCACTATTCTGTATTATGTCTTTATCCATTCAGTCATTCTTTGCAATCTGTCAAAAGAATAAAGAAACCCTAGAAAAAATGGAAGACAACCTCATATACAGTGAGAAAGAACCGAACAGAACAGAATCCATTGAAGGCACGATTGCTACAGAGATGAAGGGCCCAAGGGAGAAGGGATCGATCCAATTATTAAAATGTGATGAGAAAGCAGCCCAAATAATAGTAATAATACCTAACATGCAGAAGACCCATCACAGATGAAGATCGAAGAACCATAGCCATAGCCATCCAGACAATATAATAATTATCGGTAGAAGATCGGGCCAAACAATTACCAGAGATCAAAAGGGCTGCAGGACCGGCCTCTTGCCGAGGCGCTTGATCTCGAGGTCCATGCGGCCGGTGAGCATGAGGCCGAAGATATTGAGGTCGCAGAGAAGGGACCAGAAAGGGTGGGAGAAGTTGGCGGGGGCGTTGCAGCCCACGAAGACGAGGCTGTAACCAAACAAGGGGGCGAGGAGGAGGAGCCACAGGTTGAGGAAGAGGAAAGAGGAGAGGAGGCAGAGGAGGGCGGAGAGGGTGCCGCAGAAGTGCCACCGCCGGATCGATGCCTTGGGAGTGCAGGCTCACATAATACGACCAGAACTCCACCCGGCCCTGGAAATTCATCTCTCTCCCTGTTCCTTTTTTTCTATTTATATTCAATTGTGTGTCCACCGGCTTGCTACTTGGACCTTAAGTAATCCTAGAAGATCCACCGGCTTCCGACTTGGACCTTCCGAGTTCCAGCGTGCTCTTCTCTTCCCCTCTCCTCTCCGGTGCATGAGATAGGAAGGAAGAATGGTTTTGTCAGCAACTCGCCGGAAGGACCTGTAAGGCTCATTTTAGGCATGACCGTGAACACTTGGGACGATCGCAGCGCACGTTGCCGACTGCCAATTTGCCACTTCAGGCTCCGACAACCCCTTGTTACCTTGCTACCATACTGCATGACTCGTTTTAAGGGATAACAATTTCACTCAAAAAACCATCTTGGTTTTAGCTAAGCTCAGTCACCGTTATGCAGGCCATCATGTCCCATGATATATTCTACAGTGGTTTTACTATGGGGCGAATTATACGCAAAAGATTAATGGTCATTTGCAGCCAGACAGTATGGTTTCATACATGCAAGGATAAAGCCAGATCGTGCATCTGAGAGATGGCATCTGCAGGGATAAGGAATAATACAAGATATCAAGTAATACAAGATATCTAGGTCACTTCTTCAGTCTACAGAAGATAGTATGCTATTTCAGCTTGATGGGGCCAGTTAACCCCATGAGCAACGAGGGGAGCATATCCCAAGTCGGCCCAATTCCTCAACGGCCTCCCAAGTCAGCTTCAACTCGGCCAACGTACCTCAGTCAGCCTCAGCCTCGGCCACTTCAGCCTCGGCCAACATACCTTGGCGCTTCAGCCTCGGCCAGCTTCAACCTCGGCCAACATACCTCGGTTAGCTTCAGCCTCGGCCAACCTCAGCCTCGCAGCCACCCAAGCAGTTCCCAGCAGCCACATTGTGGGGTCCACATGCCTGACTCCACCACTGTCCGCACAGGACAACAGACGTGCGACGTAGGGGACACATCTAGCAAGTGCTGTAACGGCCGCCGACATCCTGCAAGCCTTCAACAGCCTGCAGCAACCATCCAAATTAAGTGGCCACCCACTCTGACGGAACATGGCCTGCACCTCTGACATATCAAAGAAGGAAACAAGCCCTGCCATTGCTGCCATTACCTTAAATGCTCTGACAAGTGGCAGCACCTCAAATCTCACAAGCATCAGCTCTGCATTTCATCCATAAAAAGTCATCATTATGATGCCTCAACCACTCAAATCAGACAGACTCTAAGCATCTATAAAATGGGTAAGAGGGACCCCCGACTAGTAATGAACTCATTACACTCCTAAACGCTGATTCTTGCTCACAGAGAGCATGACTCTAAGCCTCTCTATCCTTTTCTCTTTCGAGCTTTCTCAACTCACGGCTGTTGCCCAAAAACTGACTTGAGCGTCGAAGGGTCCCGTCGGAATCTCGGCCCCGGGACTTGTTTGTAGGCCCCCAGGCACAAGGAGCTCGCCGAGGATCCCGGGCTCGCTAGAGGAGGCGATCGGACGGTCGCGGACGTTCGAGGAGGGCACAACAGAATGGCGCGCCAGAAAGGGGGAGAGAACAAGTTCTATGACACTAAGCTACAAGCCCTCACTCCCTCTACGACAATAATAGTGGATAAAAAAGATGGTGATAACAAAGACCCAAAAAGCTCTTGCCAGTTATGCTAGGGGGCACCCTCAACGAGCTAAGCAACAAGAGGCTATCTCTCTATTCCACCATCACCACCAGTTCAGGGCATTCAAGCAAAACATCATGCCACCCTCACTCTGTAAGTCCAAGCATCCATGGCAGCTGCCCAAAAGCTACGGGAGCAATGTTTTGCTTCTCCTTTAGTTGCTACTCAAGCCAGCCATCATCCATCCGGTGAGAGATCTTCCCAGCAAGAGACTCACCACTGTCATATTTCTTTGAGGCTCATCAGCAAGAGCAGCTCAAGCTATCAGTAAAGACCCCCTCCAAGCTCACCAACAAATGCCACAAACGTGAAGCCCCCCAAACGAAGCAGAAGGAGATAAATTTCTTCAAAAAAGCTAACTACACTGCACTTTGAGAAAAAGTTTCTTTTCATTAGTGTCTGAATGCATTATAGAAAACCAACAAAACCAACCATTCAAAAGGCTCTCAACGGTCCTACTATCATAAGGTCACCCCCGGGCCGGCCGCGAAACTCCCGCGGTGGTTCAAAACCTATAGTTCCAGCGACCTCGAGTCACCCATTGGGCCAGCCATGAAACCCTCGAGGCGGTTCTGGAGGAGCTCGGCGGCATCGCGGCTAACGGGATACCACTTGATCCAACTAGGATATGCCCCCGAGTTGGTTCAAATCCCTAACAGCCCGTACCCGCTCAAGTCTCCTTTCGAACCAGCACAAACATCTGAAGCAGTTTCGGAGGAGCTCGGCGGCATCGCGGCTAACGGAATACCACCGAATCCGGCTAGGATACACCCCCGAGTCGGTTCAAATCCCTAACAGCCCGTACCTGCTCGAGTCACCTCCCGAACCAGCACACAAACACCTGAGGCAGTTCCAGAGGAGCATGGCGGCATCGCGGCTAACGGGATACCACTCGGTTCGGCTAGAATACACCCCCGAATCGATTTAAATCCCTAACAGCCCGTACCCGCTCAGTTGCATTCCGAACCAGCACACAAACACCTGAGGCAGTTCCGAAGGAGTTCGGCGGTATCATGGCTAACAGGATACCACTCGGTTCGGCTGGATACTCCCCCGAGTTGGTTCAAATCCCTAACATCCCGTACCCGCTCGAGTCACCTCCCGAACCAGCACACAAACACCTGAAGCAGTTCCGGAGGAGCTCGGCGGCATCACGGTTAACGGGATATCACTCGGTCCGGCTAGGATACGCCCCCAAGTCGGTTCAAATCCCTAACAGCCCATACCCGCTCGAGTCACCTCCTGGACCAGCATACAAACACTCAAGGCAATTTTATTTCAGCCCCCACAGCTATTTTTGCTTCGGTAATTTTATTTCAGCCTCATCGGCTTTAGCCTCATCGGCTTTATCTCTGCCTCAGCTGCATTATTGCAGCCTCAAAGGCTTTATCTCTGCCTCAGTAGCATTATTACAGCCTCATCGGCTTTATGGCAGCCTCAACGGCTTTATCTCTACCTCAGTGGCATTATCGCAGCCTCATCGGCTTTATCTCTGCCTTAGCAGCTTATCGCAGCCTCAACGGCTTTATCTCGTTATCGCAGCCTCAACGGTTTATCTCTGCCTCAGTGGCGTATCGCAGCCTCAACGCAGCCTCAATCTCTGCTTTATCTCTGCCTTAGCTGCATTATCGCAGCCTCATCGGCTTTATCTTTGCCTCAGCGGCTAGTTGACGAGCACCCACATTCAAACTTTATGTCAGAAGTTGAAGACCCAAAGTCAACTCACAGTTGGAAGAAACCAACTCTCCAACTCACAGTTGACAGATATCCACTTCCAGACTCTGCGTTGGGAGAGGATTGCTGGCTATCCTCACTAGCCAAAGGGCGGACGAAAATTATCCAAAGCAAGGCAAAAGAAAAAAGATCTCTCCACTAGAAAGGAACAGAACTGAAGCAAGTATGAAAGGACAAGAGCAAAGATGAAGAGCTCTACACTCCTTTCGCTTAGCTGATGCACGACACCCAAGCTCAAGGAGTGTGGAGGGCATCTGATGGGGCCAGTTACCCCATAGGCAACGAGGGGAGCATATCCCAAGTCAGCATAGTTCCTCAACGGCCTTCCAAGTCAGCTTCAGCCTCGGCCAACATACCTCTACCAGCTTCAGCCTCGGCCAACATACCTCGATGCTTCAGCCTCGGCCAGCTTCAACCTCGGCCAGCCTTAGTCTTGATGGCCACCCAAATAGTTCCCAGCAGCCACATTGTAGGGTCCACATGCCTGGCTCCATCACTGTCCGCATAGGACAACAGACGTGCAACATGAGGGACACATCTGGCAAGCGCTGTAATGGCCGTCCACGTCCTACAAGCCTGCAACAGCCTGCAGCAACCATCCAAATCAAGTGGCCACCCACTCTGACGAAACTTGACCTACCAACTATGAATCCACCCACTCTGACGGGACATGGCCTGCACCTCTAACATATCAAAGAAGGAAGCAAGCCCTGCCATTGCTACCATCACCTTAAATGCTCTGACAAGTGGCAGCACCTAAAATCTTACAAGCATCAGCTTGGTATTTCATCACAAAAAATCATCATTATGAGGTCTTAACCACTCAAATCAACAGACTCTAAGCATCTATAAAATGGATAAGAGGGACCCCCGATCAGGTAACGAACTCATTACACTCCTAAACGCTCATTCTTGCTCACAGAGAGCACGACTCTAAGCCTCTCTCTCCTTTTCTCTTTCGAGCTTCCTCAAGCTCACGATTGTTGCCTAGAGAACTGATTTGAGCATCGAAGGGTTCTCGCCGGAATCTTTGGTCCCAGGACTTTTGCAGACTTCCAGCCGCAAGGAGCTCGCCGAAAGATCCCGGGCTCGCTGAAGGAGGCAGCCGAACGCTCGCGAATGCTCGAAGGACGATGATTTGGCGTCAACACAGCTTATTTCAAAGCTTTCCCTACTTTCATACAAAGATTTGTGATAAACGGCTCTAGTTCTTTACCATCCTCTATACAATAAGGAGAGGTCGTAGTTTGGAGGAGGCAAGATAAGAGTGTCAAGATCACACGGAGAAGGGATAGCTGAGAGCCTTCCAATAGACTTTAAGCCTCCCTCTACTGGCTTGTTGCCTCAGGTGTAAAATGATTTGGCTACTCAACCTGACAAGTCTATTGCATCCAGCTATCTTACACCTACGGTTGTGCAGCCTTCTTATAATTTGATGGCATAATGTAAGTTTGCTTTACCTACTGGGATAGTTTCTCTACAATAATTTCTTAGATGTCATGAACCTCATTCAAATACATTAATTTCTAAATGATTGCTGAAAGGAATACCATAATAGAAACCAAAATGATTTTCTTGGCTTCCTCCCGCATTTCTTACCTAAAACGATGACAGAAGAACATGACTAACAAAGTCGCTAATCATTTCACCTAATAGAGCTACATATGCAATGAGCCTATCAACATGCCTACACACGTCGTTGCACTAAAATATAAATAAAGCAAACTCATCCCTGCCAAGCCTCATTATCACAAAGCATGCCATCAAAGTATGAATGATCTCCGGCATACGACTTGAGCCTTCTATAAAAAGATACATCACCCTAAGGTGAAGAGGCTTTTTCCTTCCTTACCTTTCTTCTCTATTTTACATCCTTCTCTTTCATATCCTTTTAGCAAAAACTACTAAGTCCATCTTTGGCCTCTTCCATCTTTCTTCTCATTGATTTGAGCATCAAAGAACCTTAATCGAATAAACCCTCATGTTCTCTTTCTATCTTTACAAAAGTGCTAGCTCAGACAAGAAGCTTTTTCTTACAGCACTAAATAGAGCAAGTACCATTCCAATTCTTAATTCATCATCCATCTTATCATCTCCATTGATACTCGAAATCTCTCAATCGAATTCTTGCACCATCACTGTCTAAAGACAAACATTGTTACTGCTTGTGATCAAAGTTCCATGATGAACTCAATTCAAGTTTCACACACGTGTAGAGTTTGATCTACTAGAAATCAAATTTCAAGGTTAGATTGGAACTATAACCTTCTGCTTGGATGTGTCAAATGAGTGAGATGGCCCATGGCATGCCATGATCTTATATGAAGCGATGCCAGGCACAACATATCTGCTATGGTAGCCAAGCTGCACTAGGCATGATATAACCCTTTGGATCGTGCTAGATAACACGAATGGACCAAACATGGCACAACCCAAGGCTGGCATGGCATGACCCATAGGCTGCTTGAATGGATGTCATAACGAGCATAAATGAATAGGTACAGCATAAATAGATTTGATTGATAATAAAAAATTTAAAAAGCCAATTCATACTAGCTAGCTCATGGGCTATGCTGGCATGGGCCACAATAGTAATCTGGCTGGCCACCGTGCCATGGTATCCTCATACAGCCCATCTAACACTGCTACTTCTGCTAATCTCTGCTCGAAATAAACCGTATGCTATATAGACAGGTGGGAAGAAATTACTGGGGATTCACTTGATAAATAATATAAGATTCAAGGAAAATCAACGTCAAGCTATCGTTCCACAAATCTGTACTTCTGCACGGTAAAGTTAATAAATGGCAATACCAGAAAAGTAGCTAAAAAACCGTTGGATTTACAGTGATTACAAGAATGATTAAACCTGACAATAAGGTTTACATAAATATTGGTCAAACCCAAATAAAGAACTCATCTATTAAGTAACAAAATCAAGGGGCTTCATTACATGTCAAAATGGCGGAGAGAAACCAGGCCATAATGTATCATAGGTTCCTTGGAAAAGCACTAACCAAACCAGAAAAGAGCTACGGGATGTTGGCACCATAGAAAAAAAACTATTGAGGCACAAAAGAAGAACAATAGAAAAAACTCATTTGCGCCACAATAAACATTATATATAACTCATTAACAACAGGAATAAAGTAGCTTACAGATATCTGCTATGCTCTTCATTAAAATGGATCGACCGATAAAGACCACACAAACATACACAAAGCCATGGTGCAGGATATCTGGGCTATTTTCAAGTATCAACTTCGGCCAAGATGCCAATAGCCTTCAAGATGAACTTACATAGAGAACTGGAACCAGTCCAGCCATTTTCCCATCTCTCCCAGGCCGTTTTTTCTTCACCTGTGTCAAAACAACCATATGATCCAGCTTTAGATACTATTTTTTGTTTGACTACTACGCTGGTGTCAGATCAAATGGTAGCTAAAAGAAATGACTAATATAGGCTTACATGGTACCACCCATCAACCTCATAATCAATCTCAACCTCTTCTCCAGCAGTCAAGCTTAACTGTAAAAATGACATCCAGATTAACAATTGTACTATCTTTTTTCCCCTCAGAAAATTGTATTTAATCTATTTCAGGATATACACAAGGAAACAAAGGGAAATTAAAACATGAAATTGAAAAGCAGAGCATCAAGTTGAGAATAGGCATCTTCTATCAACACCAGCAAGCATTTCTGCAACAATCAAGATGGCCACTTTCGAAAAGTCTGCCTACCTAATAAAAGAAGTGGACTTACCTCATCATCACCACCAGCAGTGAAGTCATATAATGCTTTCCCAAACTGTGGATTCTCAGAACCATCTGCATCATTCTGAGAGCCAGAATTCTGAGCCCCATGCCCTGCTAAAGGGTTCTCAAAGGATTCAAATCTCTGCAGAACCGATGTCGAGTATGATGGTGGTTCTTCCCTGATCTGAACATGGAGCAAAATTGTAACTCAATGATTTGATTGTATATTAAAATATAGACAAATTAAAACTTGAAAGTAAGGCTAACCGGAGATCCTAGACCCTCATGAGTTGATGAGGGACCACCAAAAGAAGTATTGTTTAGTCTGCTAGAAGTGGTTGCCGACCTTTGCTCCTGATTGGATCAAGTTCAGAGGCTTCAAATTTCTCTTAGTTTAATTAAGAGGTAAGACGCATGCTAAAACTTTGTCCAGTAAAATGATTGATATTTTACAGCAGTAGTATCGGCTTTTATGGAATTCACATGGCAGCAGTTCTATATCACACAGTCACCCAAGCTGGATGAGACAATGCTTGTAGTTGTACTCACATTACGCAAACATAAGGTTCAAAATTAGGAGTTCATGCCTATTTCAAATCAAGCTGATGTCATATAGATGGGACAAGGTTCAGTTCTACATTTAACCAAGATGCAATCAGGTCAACCAAGCAAGGACTACCTATGATTAAATTTGAAAAACTGACATATTAAACAGAAAACAAAGAACAGAAACCCGTCACTGGCAAATTGAAGTTACTTGACACACAAAGTGATCACAAAGCTCCTGTCTTATATCCCGAAGTCCCTCACCGTCTAGAGGGGCAGTTGGCTACAGTTAGAATATTATGTTGCCCATACAACATATAATTATATAACCTTGTTGGCATAAGTAATCTTGCTGGTTAAGCTTAAAACCTCAGAAATCTGCATATGAGATGCCCATGCATCTGTGACAATACAGTAAATTATAGAACCACACTCATAAGATTACAAAAACTAGGAGAAGCACAAAATGGGCTGGAGAGAACTGATATATGATCACATGGTCATGTAACTAATTGTGCAAGCAAATTCTACTATCTGTATCTGCTTTTTTGACAACAAAAAATGGTTTAAATTCAATTAATGATGAATCAAGGTCAAATTCACATCACAATACTTCAACCATGTATTCAAGGTCAAACTGTTACAATACAAGCCTGGTATTTCACACCACTCTGGACCAAATATTACCAAACATAAATGTAAAGATGTGTACATGTTGAGCAGTAATTCATGACCAACACGCACAAAAAAAGGGACATCCATCCATGTGCTTCATATGGCTACTTGCCTACGTGTTGACCTACACATCCTAACCATATCATAAGACACTAAGAAAGAATGATTTAAATGCTGCAAAAAAACCAACTGGGGAGAGGGTGACAACCAAAGATGACATATAGGAGAGGTTTAAAATGTATCCACGTACATGGATGACTCCTAACAAATGTCTGCATCTAAAGGAGAAAAACAAAAATTTCAATAAAAGCTTTTTCAATGGTTTTCATGATTAGGATGGTGCATATCTTTCTAGAAAGGCAAGATGCATAGAATATTAAATACTTATTTGAGCAAAATTCCTCTATAAGAGAAGTACGTGAAAAGCTTGGAAGCATACATATTTGAAAGTGAGTTTTTGAAGCACTACAACACCTTGGCACCATAAGCTTACAATACTATTATATGATGTCAATATTTGTAGTTTAAAGTATCGTGGTATTAAGTTCATGAGTCAAACTTTAGGACAGAATAATTGAGCATAGATTGAAATGTACTACAAAAATATCATAGAATCAATTTGATTTTATATGAAGAAAATTGATTACATAAGCTATTTTTTCTTTTGAGGAGGTTAATGAAGAAGTATAAAAAAATAGATAATCTTCATATGATTTTTATTGATTTACAAAAAGCATATGATAGAGTTCCTAAAGTAAGTCTTATGATAGGTATTAAAAAAGAAATGAGCATCTATTTGATATATTAATGTAACAAAATCCATGTATGATGAAATGGTTGCTCAAGCAAAAACTATTGGAGATAATACTAATAAATGCTTAATTACAATAGACCTATATCAAAAATCTACTCTTAATCCTCACCTTTTTACATTAGTCATGAATGAACTTACTAAACATATTCAGGATAATATTTCATAGTGCATGTTATTTACAAATAATATAATACTAGTGGATGAAACTAAGGCTAAGGTTAATTGTAAATTGAAATTATAGAGAAATACAACAAAATTTAGAGGTTTTATTAGGATAAAGATGGAATATATGAAACATAATTTTAATACAATTAAATAGAGATGAACGTAGAGTAAAATTTGAAGATCATAAAATTCCTAAAATTGATCATTTTTTATATTTAAAATCGATTATTCATAAGGAAAGACTTAAGAATGATGTCACCAATAGGATCAAAGCAAATTTGATAAAATAGAGAGAGCAATTGGAATATTGTGTAATTGTAGAATATTTATCAAGTTGAAGAAAAAATTTTATAAGATAACTATAAGCCAGCTATGCTTTATGAGATGAAATGTTGGGCAATTAAAAAATTATATGCACATAAAATGAATGTTATTGAAACAACAATGTTGAGATTGATGTGTAATAATACAAAATCATATAAAAAATAAGATCATTATAAAAAGGTAGAGGTAGCACTAATTGAAGACAAATTGAGGAAAGAATAACTTAGTTGAATATTTGCAACATAAAACTAGGGATGCACCAATGCGAACAAGTGATTTGAGGTAGAGGCAGACCAAAAATTACATGGAAGGAGAAAGTGATAAAAAAAATTTTGAGATCTTTGTATCTTATGAAAAATATGATTCAAAACTGAGTAGAATGGAGCGAAAGAATTCATGAAGCCTGCCCCAACTAATTTGGGATTAAGGCTTCATTATTGTTATTGTTGAAGTAACTAGAAGCAAGAACAAGTTTTTGAAGTACAAAACTTGCAGCAAGGTTACTACAACTAATTCATCATAGTATGGTCACAGTTTAATTACTCATTTGAATTTTCTATCTTCAATATTCAAATGATGTCTTAAAGTATTTCTGCTAGTGAAAAGGCAACAGTATCAAGTAATGGAGTTAATAATGCAGGTAAAAATGCATATCTGGTTTCTCAATTAACTATTTAAATGCAAAGGAAATTGCTAAAACAAGTATCAGTCCAACACAATTGAAAAAGTAAAAATCTACATCCATTCAATACGATAGACTCTAAAATAAAGAGAAGTAAATTCTTGTGAATTTCAGGAGAGACTACCGATTGTGGAATCCCATAGCCTGATGGACGTGAACTGAACAAGGAAGGATAGCTCATGCCACCAAAATGAGATGATATGGAACTCTCAACAGAACCAGTTGACTCAGGAGAGGATGCCCCAGATGACCTAGCATCATCCTCCTGAAACATAGAGGTTGACCATTAAACTTTTATTTCAAGAATGCTGATCGGTAACCAATATTTGAAAGGACCATGCAATTTGTACCTCTGCTTCATTAGTTTCTAGAATTGTCTTAGCCCACATGTCTTCATAAGTGACAGAGGGGTGGGAGGTTATGTTCTCCTCCTCCTCCACATCAGGAGCATCAATTCCAGCACCAGTAAGAAATTCATTCACCTGGAATGAGGCAAAATAGCACAAAATATCATGAAACTTTTTGATAGTCTGTACACCCAAACATCACAACAGGGCATGGAGAAATACATGCAGCTTAGTAAAATAAAGTAGTCATATAATATTATATATATATATATATATATATATATATATATTAAAAAAATCAATATGAAGGTTCCATTTTATTGCCAAAAGAACTGCACAAAGGAAACCTTATGACAGGGAATTCATAAATTAAATATGAACCTTCTTGTCAACACTCATACTGTAGTACCTAATCAATTTTACATATCTTTTGTAATAGAGGAAGCACAAAATATCAACATTGAACAAAAAGTAAATAGGGTAATTATCATACCTTTTCCATTGCTGGTGCATTGCTTCCCCATGCACTGTCTTCTAAACCTGTTACCCAGGCCATTGCCAAATCAGGATCAATGGCGTCAGCCTCTTTAGTTGTTTCTTTAGATTCATATACCAGGTCAGATATCCCCATAGCAACAGCAGGATCATTCAGACCCGTTGATGCGCTAATGTTATGTTGGTTACGGTATATATCAAGGAGTTTAACACTGTCATCATAGTCCAAGAAGCCATCAAGTGATATCAGAAATAAGCAAAATAAACTAACAGGTCATGGAAGTCTACATATAAAGGCACACATGAATTAAACTAATCATCTAAAAGTTTAAAACAAATGAATTCACACCCAAGAATACCAAATATATATTCCTAGTTTCCCAAAACCTTCTAAAGTAAATGCTAAGCTAGAGATTTCGAGAGAAGCTTTAGAATTTAAAGGTTTTAAGATTAGTAGAACTAATACTGAATATATGAAATGTAATTTTAGTGGGAGTATAAATATAAATGAAGAAACAGTGAAGATTGCAAGCCAAAGATACTAAGGAGTGAAAATTTTAGGTATTGGGATCAATTATCTAGCAAGAAGGTGAAATAGATGAAGATGTGAATAATAGAGTTAAAGCAGGATGGATTAAGTGAAGAAGTGCTTCGGAAGTATTGTATGATCGGCGCATCCCATTAAAATTGAAAGAAAAATTCTATAAAACTGCTATTAGGTCAGCTATGCTATATGAAACAGAGTGTTGGGCAATACTAAAACAACATGTGAATAAAATTAAGTGTAACAGAAATGCACATGTTAAGATGGATATGTTGTAAAACTTAAAAGATAGAATTAGAAATAAATATATAAGAGAAATGATAGGAGTAGCTCCAATTGAAGATAAAATGAGAGAAAATCGATTACGATGGTTTGGACATATACAATGAAGACCTTTAAATGCTCCAGTTAGAAAGAGCGATCTTTTAACAATCTATGGTAAAGATAGAGGTAGATCTAAACTAACATGAACAAAAATAATTAAAAAAGATAACTATTTGTAATTTGAATATTGACTTGGTCATGAATAGAGCAGAGTGAAGGAAGCAGGTTCATGTAGCCAACCCCATGTAGTTGGGAAAAAGCTTATAGATGAGTTGAGTTTTCAAACCTTGTTGAGGATTTTGGTTGTTCTAAGATGTAAACTTGCTCCACACCATGAGGTATATTAGAGCAACTTTTTGTTCTTCTGAATAACCAAAAGAGCCCCGAACATACTAGGAGAATAAATCCATGGAATTGATAATATTTGCCATTTTATAAGGCGTGTAGAGCCCAAAGTTCTGGCTGACCATCTGATATGACAAACCACTACAAAATATATGCATGTGTACAAGCAAAATCTTCAAGAACTTGGATTAGAGTATATTTCCCATTTTTACAAATCTTAGAAGAACAATATCTTAAGTCAAGCTAACAACAAACAAAATCCAAGGCTCAAGAACAAAATTCACTAGATAGAATAAGAGATAATTATAGTAAGATCATTGAAATTGTAATAACTAGTGAGCGAGAATTCAAGTTGAACAAAATTTGCCATCCTTCTTGCAAAATCAAAATCATGCAATCCTAATATGGTTGGAGGCATTAATGTGCATCTACGAAGGATATACTGCAATGAGTTTTTTCAGAAACCGTCACAAATGCATTTCAAGAACACAATTTTTTTATTTCTAAGCATTACAAATGACTCAAAAGGATGATTGATTATAAAAACTCCTGTAAGGGAAATGAGTTGTATCATACACAATTACATAACATACACACAATCAGTGCCATAAACTGCTCTGAGTAAGTGTTAACTGGTAACATGGATGGATAATTTTTTTCCCTAAAAGAATGCTATCCAATATTGAGAATTTTTCAGAATAAGTAACCAAATAAAGTGTCAGAATCATCCTCCTAACCTTTTCCATTGCATTATATTCTTATCTATACATCACTGGCAATCACAAAGCAACGTCATTTCCACTTCATGCAATATCTTCCATGATCCATTCACCATCTAGCATAATATGTCCAGGCATGGAAAATAATCAGAACAAAATATCCCTTGGCATGAGTAATGATATTGGCATGTCATTTTCATCTGACTATAACCATAAACACCAACCCTTGTTCCAGTTTTTTGGGGTTGATGTCATGAATCCTTCCTCATGAGTCATTCTTATTCAGGAAGATTTGCTATCCGCTACATTTCCAAATCCTTCTCCATGATTTCCATGAATTTTAATTCAAGTCTTTTGTCTAATCATCTCCAACCCTTTGACAAAAATCCACCCTCTTTACTTCTAACAAACATCCACCTTAGCATCATCATCTATGCCATGTTCGTATTGGCTAGTTAAAGCCTTGCACCTTTTCTATTTCCAGCCATCCATCTAGCATCAATCTCCACTTCATCCATCTCTAATTCTGTAGATGCCTTCATCATCCCTCCCTTCTACTCTACAATGGTTTCAAGCTAACAAAAATGACTAGATGCTGGTTTATCTCTTAGCAATCCGTTTAACCAAGAAGATCTTACATTCAGGCATTACTTCCATATTTTGCTTGTCATATAAAGTTCTATATTGAAGTGTGACTCATAAGAGAGCTATATGTCAAATTATTTTTTATCAATTTATTGACTTAAAAATTTTGTTCTATTGCTCAATCAATTTTTTTACACATACAGACATCATATGGCCAATATACTGATTTCCTTTTCCCTAAAAAATTCCTTCACTCTTAATTTTTTACAAGTTATCAAACTTTAATTTTGCTAAAATACTACATCACCTGCTATTGGGACTGCCTCTTTGCAAAATATTGGTCATGTCTTTTTGATCCATCAATAACCAGAAAGTCTTAAAATTGCATGCATGCAATCATATGATAGACCTGAATATTCCCATCCTTTAAGTGCATAATCTCTTAGGAACACCAGCAGTGGCCTTATCCCCTAATTTAAACAGGATATGGACCTCAAGAAAAGGATATCAAAATCATGCCCTCTATTAATTAGGGTGGATTCCAGATCCACTTTTTCAAAAAAGAAAAGGGATATCATAATCATTCCAACTGAATTAAGCATTCATGTAATTTTAAAATCTTAGTAAATGAGTTTTAGGAAAATGGTAGCAAATAACTTTAAAATAAACATTAAAACTTCTAACTTCTATTGAATAATGTATGAGCCAAATATAGAAAATAAAATTGATATGAAATATTTTCCAATTTCAGCTTTACTATATTAACATGAGATATGATTCCGTAAAACCTTTTCTTGAAAGTTAATAATTTGCCTGCTTCAAGGTAGGGCTTGATATCTAAAAGGAAATACTGTGTAACAATAAGCATATAGACATCACAATAAGTATTCCATGTGAGAGCACAACATATGACTAATCAATCCAAACATCTCAAAGTCATTGTTGTAATATTACAATTCCTTTTTCTCATGAAAAAAAGTACCAGCATAGCTCTATATCTCCATGGTTGTAACAATCAATAATGAAACATTACCTGGTCGGTCCTAGAGGCAAATATTTTGCTCTTGGAACATAACAAAACAATGAAACTAAATCAAGGAGATTCTCATGAGTCTCATATAGTTTCTTAAGTTCTTCATCTGTCCACTCTTGCTTCTTGTTATCATGATTGCGCATATCTCTGCACATGAACATATTAGGCAAACATATATCAAGATAAAAAATAAATGCTGCCATTCAAAAATGAAACTTAATGTTGCACTTCTTACCTAATAAGATCATCTTGTGCTCTATACATTTCATCAAGGACCTTAAGCATAGGACCAATTAAAGATCCAAGACCCGTACCACTGGCACCTTGATCTTCCCCATTACTAAGTTGCATATCTGAGAACTGAGATTGCACACCACCTTGAGCTAAAGCATGTAAAATTCATATATCTGTAGCCTGTAAGGCTCCCCTGATCTGATTGCTATAGTAATTAGGGCTCGAACAGCAACTATTCGAATCTGCACAAATAATCTTAAATTCAGAAAAGAATATCACATCGTCTAGCTATCAATAAAAAGGAGCTAATGATGAATAGATTGTAAAGGTAGAATTTTGTCAGAGATATGTACCCCCCAACTCCCGCTGAAGGCACACCTTTGAAGCCGTGTCAATGCACCAGAAAGAGTAGGATTTCGCGAACTGGCAGCAGCCACCATTTTATCAGCATCCAACATCATTAGTGCAGTGCCCGGAGGTGTTGCGGACTCCCAAGCATATTCAGATGCAGCATAGTTTGCATTTTCACCAAGAAACCATACCTGTGCAAACCATTAGCAAGTAAATATGAATATGTTTGCAGTTCCTTAAATGTTAGTACAAATTCAATCCTAGAATCTTGAACAATCCACACTAAAACCAGAATTCCTTACTGCAGCCTGCACTAATCTTTGCAACGCCAGAGCAGACTTCGGATCGGCTGCAGATACTCTATCAACGGATGTAAGTCCTGATGTCGACTCAGGCTGGGGAGGTGGTAAATCAAGAACGATAGTGACTGCTTCCAAGGCTCTATGTTTCCCATCTGGTCCAGCTCCAACAAGACATGTCTGGTAAAAAAAAGGAAAGAAAAAATTTAGGTGGATGTAGCACATTTTTCATATTTGTTGAATCTTACCATCATATCAGGGATGTAGAAAACACCAGATTCCATGTTCACAAAGTGATGGTACATATATCTACATATGGAAAGAAGAGGTTGGCCAAGAAATTCAGGAAAGTCATTTTTGCAATGTTAACTTCTTAAACTTCATTGAGAAGTCCATGATAAGATTATACCTCAACAATCAAGATGGTCATACAACAGAAACACAAACCAGAAAAGGTTAAGAAAAATGGATGCATAGATTAATCTACAAATAAATATTTGAATGACAAGGAAAATCAGAAAAAGCAAGAAAAAAAAAAAAGGCTCACTTGCTAATATATATTTGATAATCATGCTAAGAGTGGCAAGTTGTAACAAGCACCATTGCTTCATAATTCTCTAAGCTGTCAGAGTATCTCAGATAAAACTAATAGTTCTCTCGCTTTTCCGTGATTTATATTGGCATGCTTCACAGATAAACCACAGACTATGGAGAGCTGCACAGACCCACTGCCCTAAAATTGTCAAATTACTGTTGAATATTTTCTCTTCACTGGACAAGATTTAATATTCTCTTCCTATCTCTTCTAGCTTATTTTTCTCAAGTATTTTAAGTCAGCGCCATGTGCAGCATGAACCAAAGACAGCTCAGTCAAGAGGATTGACATAAGAAGCTGTGAAAGAAAGCAATTTTAATGGAGGTTGTAAGAAGGAATTTGAACAAGAAATTTGGTGTAATTGACTTAGTTTTTGTGTGGCATCCATGAAATGTAAGTACCAAGTAAAATATCTCAAAGGACAAATCCAAAAAAGTAATATATAACCAAGTACGAACTTACTTTCCATAGCAGTTGCAACACATCAGCATCAATCTTTCCCGGGACTTTTGTAGCAAAAATTCGTGCAATTTCAAGCAGTGTGACTGCCATATCAGGAGTTGCCTGGCATTTCATGGAAGAGAGAGAGATAATAATCAGGCCAAACAATGTAAAAGAGAAAAATAGAGACTTGAAGACTAGTCATCTAGAAACAAAACGGTCTTGAACATGACAAATTATTCAAAAGAGGATGAGCATAAGCAAGGTCGTCTAATATATAAGTTGATGTCATGGGGTGAAACCAGTTCCCTGAAATATTGTGCCAAAAATTGCAGGAAGTTTAGACCAATATTCCCATCTGCCGGAGTGCCATTTTTTCTAGCTTATAAGACGCTATTGCATGTCATCCTACTTTACAGCTAAAGGATGCAGTTATAATTTTACTGTTTGATTCGGAGAGCACTTACAAAATCATTCAAATGTATAGAGAGATGCTCATTCACTTGCAGAATTACAAAGTGCCTAAAACTAGTGATTCAAGTATCAATGGGATGCGGCATGAGACATCTCATCCTAGAAAGATTCCAAGATCGATCTCAGTCGTTTCATCCCATCTTATTTCAGCCACAATATATTTTAGTATCATTTTTAAATAGATCTAATTTATCATAAAAATATAAGTTTGAAAATTCAAATATATGTAAAAATTGAATAAAATACTAAAGTTTCATAACGAATTTATTTTTTAAGAAAAAAAGTATCCAAGCAAGTACTGGAATGCTTGAATGGATCATAGATTGAAAAAGGACGGGACGCAAGGCATCTCATTCCATGGAAAAATTAAGATACCTCTGCCCTATGAGATTTAAAACCTTGCCTAAAATTACTTTCAAATTCTGAGATAATTTGAATGAGCATTAATGTGATCTAAAATTTAAATCAAAACCTCACCAACATAGATGCCTTATGTCTAAGCTAAGTGTATTGTTAAATGTTTAAAAAATGCAAGACTGCAATCTAGAATAAACTTCTTCAAGAAACCAAAAACCAGCAGCATATTTAAAATTATTAGCAGCTACCACCTAAGGGTGACAATTTCTGGCTAGACCCGCCGAACCCCTCTAAAATAAATGGGTTTGGGTAGTTCTTAATAACTGGATTGAGATTGGGTTCATTGAGACTCAGAATCAACCTGATTATAAATGGGTTAGCTATGGGTTTGGCCCTCCTATCCAGTTGGTCACCAGAGGTTGATCAAATTCTTAAATTCCATTGCCTTACTCCTGTGACAATGGTAATTATGTGGTTGACCTTGGCCTAGCCAAGGATTGTTTTAGATTATTAGGAAGGTTAGAGAATCAATGGTCAAGAGGACTATAAAATGTACTGAAGAGAAATGTGAAGGGAACACTATTTTTAGGGTTTATCATGTTTTCTTCTTTTTCCCACTTTGTTTGGATTTTCAATCTTAATTTTCTGACAAGTGAAGCTATAACTGGGTTGATGGATTTGGCATGGATTATATAAGATAAATAGGTTTATTCTTTTCAATCCAATCAGAAATGTTTGGGTATGGGTTGAGAGTTTTTTGGCCTGATTTGACATAACTGAACCTGACGCACTGCCACCCCTACCAGTGTACCTAATACAACAAACTAATCCAATCTTATACGTTACTGAATCTCAACGAAAGTAACTAAAATTGGAATGCTAATGCAACATATAACAAAATGCAACATACAACAAATTACTAGAAGCATTAACAAGCTAGAAAATAGGAGCCTAAAAGTGTAACGGGCTATCTGATACCTCATAATCATAATAGGTTATTTTATGTGACCATCCATGAAAGAACTAAATGCATACTCCGAGAACAGCAATTCTTTTTTCAATGCAATACTTGAAGATGTAAACAAACAAACAACATAAGAAAAGACATTTTTCAATGACTCAATAAAAGTACAGTAATCTAAAACAAGCTAAAAATTTTCTTTTCAACTGGTTAGCTACATGTGACTTGAAGGCTACAACAAGGCACTTGACTGGTATCACACCAATCAACGCCGTTTAATCACTAAGACTCAACATAGGTAAAAATAACAGATATCAATGATTACAAGGGAAAGGGTGATACCTTGAACCTTGCATGCAAAGTAAGTAAGATATCATTCAGTAGTGCCGAAGGCCAAGCTGGATCAGACAGCTCACATGCAATGATAGATTTTAACTCTTCCAATGACTCGTGTGGATTTTGCATCCAGATCAAAGCTTTTATTACCATTCCTCGAACATAGACACATTCGCATGCTACAGTCATGCGTACTACTTCCATTAGCGAAGCTAACAAACCTGCAATTGTATCCGCACCGCCTGCCCCATTTGACAGTGGTAATGCCTTACGAGTGACTGCAAACATAATAAAGAACATCATCTACATTAAATTGCAAGAAAATAACCAATTTCATATAATAGATGTTGCCAAATGTTATATAGAAAAATCTTAAGTGCCAACAGAAGGAAACTCGAAGAGATGTCATGACCATATGAGTTAAAAAAATAAGCCCTTATTCCTTGAAATTTTTTCATTTGAAAATCTATCATCATATGATAAGGTGATAGCATAAAAGTGAACATCTTCGCATTCTTGACCACCAGCTTTCCTATTTCCCGTCTTTTTTACACTTACTATGAACCTAGGCAAACCTTACATTGTTACTTGACCATTGCATGCTCAAACCACATGATCAGATCTCCGAACTAGCCCATCAGCCTTTTACATTTCATGCCACACCCTCTCCTCTCCAAAGGGTTGATATCTGGTTGAGAGATGACAACAGAACTTTTGCATAATTCAGTAGATCTACTTTGACCCTAAAGCTGATCCATGACGGTACAACTCAACTCAACTCAACTCATCTAAGCCTTTTCCCAACTACATGGGGTCGGCTACATGAATCTGCTTCCTCTACTCTGCTCTATTCGTTGACATTCAAATTATAAATAGTTATATCTTTTTTAATTATTTTGTCCATATTAGTTTAGGTCTATCTCTACCTCTATCCTTACCATGAATTGTTAAAAGATCACTCTTTCTAACTTGAGCATCATTTATTTATGGTACAAAAATCATTTATTTATGGTACATCACACTTAGGATTATGGGGCATCTGTTTTCTATTTACTTATATGAAAATGTAAAGCAATCAAATTATATTAGATTAGACTTTGAATGAACTAAAAAAATGAAAAAGGCATGCAAGGGAACAAAATAAAATGTTCATCTAACACTAAAAACATATCTATGCTGCAAGGATAACATTCTGATCCACAGGTAAGGTCTGCTAAAGCAAGGTCCCCCATATAAGTAGGGGTAATGATGGACCTAAGCTGTGCAACAAGACCAGCAAACAAATCAACAAGTCTTTTGGCTTCATGATTATGGTGAAGCATTGAAAATGGAAACAATGTCTGCTTAACTCGAATTATCTAACAACTCTAATGCAAGATAAGCACATAGCTAATAAGTCTATTTATTATCCCAATTTAATCATTAAAATAAATATTAATTACTTTAAATTTATTAAGAATTTATACTTTTTATGGATGTTTGCAGAAAAAGGAGCCTATGGATGGAAAGAGCTCGATTTTTGGAGTCCAACGATGCAAACGTACTCAAATCAGGACTTTGTTTGTCCAAAAAAGAAGAAAGATATGATTTCACATGATTCTCGGTGCAAACTAAGGCAGGTGATGTGGAACGAATGGTTAAGAAGTTTTCTCACAATATTTGAACGATCTTGAGCTTGATTGACTTTCAACTTTGACTAGGAGGAAGCCCTAAATAAGCTCTATGAAAGAAAGACCTCAGATAGTAGTCAAGGGGGGAGTTGTCTCCAAAGTTCTTTTTATTTTTCTTTTATTTAGATCATTGTATTTAGGCCTGGGGGAGAAAAATTATGGAAGGGAGGTTGGCAGCAGCAATGCGTGGCTAGATTCCTTCAACTTGGGATGATGATGAAGCCTGTAACCAGGTTCTATCTTTCTTTTTGTTCTTAATTTCTATGTAATAAAAATCATGCTTTTTTTCATATATCTTTTGAGTTACTTTTCTGATCGAGGTTTTGATCTGGCATACATGGCCTATATCCTCTATTGACGTGCCATAATCTCAGGATACGATACATGCCTAAGAGAGATAGATCATAGTGTGATAGTTTAGACCTTTAACTTTGCAAACATTTAGATAATTTATATTCTAAGCGAACATGCCGTGATCTCCTGATACGGCCTATGCCTGACAAGAGATAAATTATTCTAACCTTAAATTTGCAAAAATTATTGCTATTGCAACATAAAGAAAAAAAGATAAGACATGTTTACATGGTGGTTTCAGATTCCTGAGTTGCTTATCCTGCTATCTTGATTTCGTTAATTAATTAGTTGTTATCTTTTAATAACCACTACTCTTAAATTAATTTTCTACATATAATTTTCTTTTTCGTGAAATAATTGCCCTTGATCCCCGATGATACGATCCCGATTCACCACTAGCTATAGTAGCGAGTAGATTTTATTTTTGACCGCTAATGACAGCGATCAATAGCATAGTAGTGAATCCCCCTTCAATCCAAATGGAGAAGCATGCAAAGATTCCACCTTCATACTATATGCCTCCCAAGCCTCCCTGTATTCTACTTCAGAGACAACACATGGGAAAGTCAACCACCGCAGCTTAAAGGATGCAGTTGATAGTAATCTGAAAGGTAAAACCTGACATTGCACCCTCCTAATGAACAATCCAATCAAGTTGATTCTAGTAGGAAAACTAGGAGGGTGGATTGAAAAAGCATACAAATTAAGGTTTATTGTACCACATCCATACGTACTAATATAGTACCGAGATTCGATTGGTATGAACCAAACCAATTTGAACCGAGTGAAACTGTCCTATACCACCCAATACTAATTCATAAGATTTGATTTTGAGCTGAAAGCAAGAAAAGATATTGATATCTTATTTCAGTACAAAGTGCATATGGTACCATACTGAACCAGTGAGGTGCCAATATGGTTTTCCATACCTGTTTTGCAGACCTTGATGCAAATCTTCATCAAGGTTAGCCCCATATAATGCCAAATAGAAAAGTTTGGCCTTAAAAAATAAGTCAAAAACAAGATAACATCTCACATTCTAATCCATGTTTGAACTAGATAGACCCTAGAAAAATTAATTTTCCATATCTTCCTCCTATAAGCCATTCTAGTTATGTGTTTATGTATACATTCTTTGAACATTGTTCCTTATGTTGCCAACTGTTACCGCTAACAATGCCACCAGTTACCCACTCTCCTAAACCAATTGTGATGTTTGGAAACCTGATGGAACCATTATTCATTCTATATTCACCCACTTTAGCAATCGAATCTTATGTTGTGATCTAAAGCTGACTTTTCAAAACTTTCAAGCTTGTCCAAAGAAAAATTTTGGAACTCATGAAGATTAGCAATATCGACAGCTCAAAAAATTAAGGACTAACAGATTCTTTTAATTTCCGATAACCTAATATGGAAGCCCTTTACAAGATTTCAAATACATTGTAGAATGTCATACATGGAACAATTTAATCAACAAATGTTCTAGCCCATTCAGATGCAACAAACCATTAGGAACCAACATTTGTCACAGATGTCAGAGCCTTCAAATGGTCCATGAAGATGTAGATTTCTCCAACTTTCCCTACCTAACACCTATTTAAAGTCCTTATATTTCTTCTTAACTTCATCGGACTATTCCATCTTATTGCCTAATATATCAACTTCCCCTTCCCATACTCACAATAGCCTCCTAAACATGTGATTGCCACTTTTCTCATGAGATACAACAACATGATGAATTAACTTGCAGGGTGGCTATCATGGGCTCCAGCCTTTTCATTACAAGGAAAAGAGGAAGTGGAAGAGCATGAAATCAACTCCTGACTTGTCCCTATAAATGAGATTCAATCTCCTCCATAAGCTCCCATCATTCAGCAACCACTCTTCCAATCCTGCATTAGCAACAAAAAAGGTCTGTCGCTGCTCAGTCCAAGAAGGGACCTTGTCAAAGGTATATATCTTCCAAAATGATCCATATGGAATCATCATCCTCCATTCACAAACCAAAAGGAAATCTGATATGGAATCATCCTCCATCCAAAGTTGATCCATATGGAATCATCATCCTCCATTCGCAAACCAAAAGGAAATCTAATATTTTTACATTTAACTTCTAGAAATAAGTGTTCGAACAAGAATTCCTTTAGTGCTATTTGAATTGATGCATAAGCATACAATCAAATTGTTCAATGTTTACCTTCGGATTGTAAGCCATCATTGCGATCTGAATCCAGTGATTCAATATTTTCAGCATATGCATGAAGCTGGGATCCTTCATCAATGTCACGAACGCCTAATGAATATGCTGCTGCCCTGCTTTTTCCCATTTCCTGAACAACTCTTGCGGCTGCATGAAGCACGGGGCGAGAAAAGCTACGGAAAGAGCTCTCCAACCTTCAGTAAAAAAGGATAAGAAAAGGAAAAAAAAAAAATTAAGTGACTAAAGAGCCATTGCAGTTTAACAAAGAGCCAATATTCGGAGACATACTAAGGAAGCCAATGATATAACATAAAGCAAAAAATTCTTTAAACCTTCTCATTACAAGTTTGATAAGAGGTTGGGGGCGCCTTGCTTTAGAAGCAGGTTTCTCGCTACTTGGTTTCGGTGGAAGAGAATCTTTTGTTTGACCATGCTTTGATGATACTGATGGAGCCTCAGGCAACTTGAGAATTTCTCTAGTTAATCGAATCCATCCGGCAGCTCGCTCTTCAGTCCTACAACAGAGGAATCAAAGTATAAAATGTCGTTTAAACACTTGAAAGAGGCAATTAGCTAGTGCTCACCATGCAATAATCAATATCCAATTTATTGCAAGAAAATAAGCAAGCACCTTTCTGTGTTATCAAATTTTCCCAAAACACACAGTATTGCTTCAAAACAAACTTTGTCACTGGGATCCAGAAGAAGTTGATAGAGGAGAGAACTAAACTGAGATGTAATGTCAGGCCTCTCTGCACACAAATATTTTAGATTAAAAATCCAAAATATGTTCAAAAATAAGAAAGAAAATTTTGGAGTGTGAGACAACTGAATGAACATACCTTCTAATGCACGGGCTCTAGATAATGTATGACACAGTCTAGCAAGGGAAACTCTAGCAAGAACATCATGCAAATGAAGAACATCCTGCAAAGCACCTGCTTCAAAATAAGACCTTCTTTTGCTTAGCATATAAACTGGAAATGCCAGATGCATGATCAATCAAATATGAAAAATATCATTGCAGGCAAGAATTTTTTCCCTTCTTTTTTTTCCTCCAGTTGATATGGTAATAACAACTTTCCAATTACAATAACTAATAGAAGGTGAGCCCATTAGGCCACAATGTTGAAGGCAGTACATTATTATATCAACCTAGATGGATAAAAGTTTTGCTAAAGCGGTTGAAAAAGTTTGCAGTTGCATGGTGGTCTTTAAAGAAACCATTGGCTCAGTTGGATTAACAAAAGCCAAACATGGATAGACAAGATAAAGATGGACAGGAATAATTTAGGTTGGTTGGTATTTGCTATAGCATGTGTTAGCCATCAATTCTGTCTAGGCCGCATACTCAGTTTTATTACACCAAAATTGCATTTCTATATATTATTCTTTAGTTATACTAATTTTCAAATCCTTATCCTTTGAAGTCTTCCTCCATATTGCTACTTTAAGTTGAATACCAATACTGAGTTCATTTATGTGTAGCAGTAGTGCCACCCCTTTTGTTGGACCACTCTGACTGGGAGTGCATTTGTCTTCCTGCAGGTACCTTTATAATGCCTCCTTTCTTACGAACATAAAGAGCTCAAATGTGCAAAATCAGTACGTCATAATGATAACTTTATCCACATTGTAACAGTGGCATTTTGACCATCTTAAATTAAAAGAGCTCATTTTCTCCACCAAGTCTAGAACCTTTTGTTCTTGCTTTTATTTTTAAAATATAAAGAAAATATATCTGTTTTCCAATTTCAGAATGAGAGTGCATTTTATATGCTTAAGTTCATAGCCCGAGTTGAAGCATGCTCTAAATCCAGGAATCCAAACTTCATTCATAGGAGTGTCTTTGGTAACCATAAATAGGGAAGCTACATGAATATATAAAACTGAACAAAGTGATATTTTTATGACATTTTGGCAATATAAGATAAAAACATTCTACACCATTTTCAAAGAAGAAAACTTGAGTATGGTTTGGAAAGAGGATCTAGAAATGTACCTCCAGGTAGTGCATGCTTTCCTGGAAAAAAGTAAGAATAATATTAGTTTGAAATCCAAAAAAAAAGGAAACATCGTGCACACAACTACAAGGGTCCTCACACCAACAAGGATACTATGGTTAGGCCCATCCACATTCATGATTTATTGTACGAATAGATTCATGATGCACCATACTGGTCCATATCGATGCATAATAGACATGCCATACCATATCGGTATCTAACTGATATGTAGTACGGGGTCATACCAAGTATTGATATACTAAACCAACCCTATATTGGGTGCACCGATACTATACCAGGATGGTACCAAACATAGGACATGGCACTGAGATTATAAATCTTGGGTAGAACCTTTCACATCGAATGTATTTTTGCCAAGATGCACAATGAAAGACCCTCATGCATGCAATTGTGAACGTAGATATAAATGCTGGAACTTTTGAGACATCAACAACAATTTCATAACGGTGTCAAGTTAAAAAATAAATTTAAAAAAAAAAAAAGCTCAACCTAAAGCCATAGCAACAGAATAGGGATCTCTTGCAGCTATATCTGAGATGATTGCCAGTGCATGCCTGACAGCAACAGGATCAGCAAATGAAACCCTGCAGTCATATCAAGCTTAAAATATTATGAATCAAGAAACTGACATGTAAAAAAATTGTGTACAAGATTGAAGTTGAAAATTTGAATCACAACATGCAGGACATCTAATCACCACATTTGGGTTAAGCTGTAAAAGGATTCTGTATTTATAGATTTTTTCCTATTACACTGGTATGTGTTTTTTCCATTCTTTCATATTCTAATTTTAATTCTACTTGTCAAAGATTTACATTATGTCTATATCAAAGCTTTACTTTATATATCTTTTTTCCATGCTTCCGTATTCTATCTTTATTCTACTTGTCAAAGCTCTACTTTTCCATGCATGCATTCATGTATGTATGTATGACTCGTTCATCATTAACAACAAAATTTCTTATGAACTGTTCTTTTTTCACAGCGTATTGACAACAGTATTTTGCGCTCCAGATTTTATTGAACCACAGATGGTGAAACCAAAGAAGATACAAGCTCATACTGTTGTTAATAAGCTCTCAAAAAAATCACATGATAGATCAACTTACCCCTGTACAGCTCGATGGAGGAATGCTGGATTTCCAGGATCTAAAGGAAGTCTTCTTAGAGCATTTAAAGCAGCATATTGCAAATTATTCCTAATAACAGACTGCAAATATAGGAAGCCAATATCAATTTCTATACATTAATAAAACAATTGCATCATATATAAGAAATAGTAAAACCTGTGCCTGTCCAAGGCCCAAGAGAACAAGGGTTGGTGTTAAGCATGTCAAAAAATGATATGGATCCAAATTTGATATTTGCAAATGTAGGGCATCCCCTATTGACAGAAGTTGTGAAAAAGGATGTTTCACCAATTAAAATACAATAAAGCCTAACTAAATAGTTGGGACAAGGCTTGGATAAGATTGAGAGACAGATGAGGGATTGGTTAAACATCAGTTTGGCGATAACTCTTCAAAAGCAAATACTAAAAGATTAATTTTAAACTTGCACCAAAAATTCTACACATTCAACAACAACTTTTATGTGTTTATTTTAAATATTAGTTGCAAGTATTGAGAGCAGGTGCAGGTATGAGAAAGGGGATATTTTAAAAACAATTGTTCAAGGAAATACTTAGAAGGCAGATGCCAGTTCAAATTTCCAGGATGATTTTGAAACAAGTGCCTTTCCTTAAGTAGAATATCTCTGCCATGATACGAACTATTAACATGAAAAGGTGATCATATCAGCAATATTTTTCTGCTTGGGAAGTCATATCCAATAATATCCTCACTTGTAAAGGTAACAACATATCTATACGATATAAAGCTCCTAGCAATTGTATGACCATCTTGACTTTAAAAGAAATTGAAGCTAAATGACTATACTATAACCTTAACCATCCAGCCTTTACCCAACCATTTAGAGTCAATTTTATAGATCTCCATTTATTGAGTATTCCTATTTACGGTCAATCCTAATGTTATCCAAGTTTCTCCATCTCCTTCCTCACAATCTCTATCCATATCGCTTTAGATTTTCTCCTCCTTTTCTTGCAATCTTCAGTATAAACTAAAGTACCTCTACCTTTGTTGTACATGTCCATAACGCATTATCCTTTAGTTCTGAAGTTGATTGAATATAAGCATAACACTCATCTTGATAGCTAGCAGAATAAGAAAAAATGATGTCCTAAAAGGCTACAAACATATAAGGCATGATTTCTTTACTTATTGGTATGGCACATGCTAATTGTACAAGCTGAGGGATTGAGTTTTTAGAGTGGTTGTGTGATAAATAAAAGTAGAATGGGATTCATGCGGCTAAGGTTGAGTTATCGCGAAATCATATAGGTGAACTTACCAAGCCATTAAAAATCAAGAACCAACTAATGCTGAGACCATGGATTTGTAGAATATATAAGCAAAAATTAGCATAGTATGTGAATATAATTCTGCCATGAATGCAGCTTCATTTGAACTTTAAATATTATAAACAAAATAAGTTAATAGCTGACCTCCTTATCACCACCTTTGCTAAAAATGATGTTTTTCCTTCGCTTTTCTTTAGTATCTGAAACCTGAAAGATTACAAAAGGGAGAAAATTGAGCCTGCCAAAAAATTCCTAATGTGCTACAGACAGACAGAATTAATACAATGGACTGATAGGATGAACATATAGACATAAAAGTGGGAGAGACGATGCATTGCTCAATTAAATGCTTGAACTAGCATTAACACAAGTAAATCTGTTACATTATGTTGAAACACATGAACTTCACATTCAGTAGTTATCTTATAAAAGCAATTTGAGAAGCTATATAGGACAAACCTTCCCTAGAATGTCAAATACAATTTCATACAACTTGGCCAATATCTCAGAATTGCTTGCTGAAGCAGCAGTGAGGGCCTTCAGAGCTGCAAGCCTTCGTGCATGAACTTCAAAAGACCAACAAGTGAAGTTATTTACCCCTCAAAAAAAAGGAGAAAGCAGAAAGAATTCCCAAAGAGGAAAGCAAATAGTAGTTATAATAGATGAAATGAATATACTTGATTTCACTTGTAGTATCCTTCATAATCAAGCAACCAATAGCAATTGGAACCGGTATGTGTCCAACTAATCAAACTATCTTCTTTGGGACAGAAACAGGCTTTGGGCTGTCAATACAAGCAAGATATTTTATGCCAACCAGCTAAATTAACAGGTGCAAATGAATAAATCATTTGCAGCATCTAATAATGGATGAATGAAGAGTGAACTCATAACCACTTCTATTTTAAATTTGATAGCTGAAAAATGATGGACGCTTTTGGAACTGTTTGTTTTACAACCATGAGAACGATGATGTTGGTAACCATGCATCCAGTATGTCACTCAACTGCCATTCAATTAGCACATGATAGAAGCAAAGACATGTTTAAGACATTAAAAATATAGTTGTTCATCCATGCTCAAGCCAATCCCACCATAACTTTGCTCAGTTATTATGCATGGGAAAAATTCCCCCAAAGAATCAGGTTATCATTACAAAGGTATGGAAAGAAACTAATTTATTATTCAATTTACAATTAAAATTATTAAAAGGATCTAGAACTTCCTAGGGCAAGACAAATAAAAGTTTATCACATCAAAATAGTGGATGAAAAGTTCATAAACTTATAGAACCAAGTTCCCCTTCAAATTCTTATTGAAAAATTCAAATATTAGTAGAACTGATATGCTTAACTTTCTACATGAGTAGCCTAGGCTATTTGCACAAATCAATTGTAGATGGATCCTAAAGACCATAAGATAGGGGTTTTGGCTATTCATATACTTTGTGTGTTTCAAAATACGAACGTCCTTTGGTTTTTAGTACCATATTAGAAAATACTTACTTCCTTTGGTTTTTAGTACCATATTAGAAAATAAAAGCTTCATGGTACTCCTTTTACTTCAGCCCATTAATTAGAAAATAAAAGCTTCTGAGAACTAGTTGTCATCTGCCCATTGGGCATTTACCGTTGCATATCTATTGATACCAAAGTGTATCACCAATGGTTGCTTCCAAATGGATGCTAGCAAAGGGTGCTACTGTAAGATTGCTACCGTCAGCCAAGAAACCATTGCATATCTATAAATAATTCATTCCCTTCTTATTCTAGAATAACACATCTCAATCAGAATAACACATCTCTTAGTTTCTCTCTTTTCTCTCTTCCCCTTTCTTACAAAAAGTCAATCTCTAAAGGTTGATTGAATTGGGGGCGTTTGGTAGCCGATAATCTGAACAGATTATCGGTAATTTAAAAGGGGCCCACTAAATAACTATGTTTGGTATATATTTTGAATAGCAATCTATCTTGTAGTGGTAATATGGATTACCTCATAAGAGGTAATCCAGATTACTTCAGAAATGGATGGTTATCCATATTACCAGAGATGTGGTAATTTGATAAATTATTTGCTGACAAAATTGTCCTTTCTTTATTTGATTTCTCTCTACTCACATCCTCCCTTACCGACCTCGCTAAAACCTCCGTATCGAAGGTCCCGAACCATACTCTCTTCCGTGAAATCAGGCTGCGAACCCACGGCCGTCTCCAGACGCTGCAAAACTTCTTTTAATCGATGGTCTCCAGCATCCTCACCGACCGCTTCGAATATCATTTCTAAATACAATTTTTTTTAAACATTATCATTTATAAATACATTTTTTTAAATCAAATATATAATAATATATAAACTTTTAATAATTTAATTTATGGGTTTTTTTGAAAATTTGATGTTATATGACCAGTAATCTATTTGTCATACCAAACATAGTAATCAATAGTACTATAGTATTACCTGTGTATACCAAACATAGTAATCAACATTACTGGTAATCTATCGAGTGATAATCTAACTTATAGACAATCCATATTACCATTCAGGATTACCTGGCGATACACAAAACGCAACCTTATAGTTGGGAGTGCATTTTTACAGAGATACAGCTAAAGTTGAATTGTGGATGGTTGTTGAGACCCTTCACACCGAGTGAGTGATTCTGAAAAAAAATAAAATCTACCTTTAAGGGCAATATGGTGCACATGCCTTTATAGCTAAGTTTTTGGCTCAATTTATATTTATTTACTTATTTGTAATAATTATTTATTTGCCATTATTTGTGTCTGTTATAAGAATTCGAATTTGCATATATTAACTTAAATTTCTAATAAGGGATGCAGGACAAGTTGTGCATCAAAGTCCCTAAGATAAATGGGTTATTAGAAACTGCTGCCACTACTTTGCTTTCTCCATTGAAAGGGAAGATTATGATCCACTGTATCTTAACTGCAAAATGATGAAATATGACAGACCCTGAATCATAACAGAAAGAAGGAACTGCCAGGGGTGCTAACTTTAAAGTACAAAGGTGATGATAAATCTAGACAAGAGCATAGGAATTGAGATACCTTCAACATCAGCATTTGATGCTTCTGCAGTAAGCTGCTCTACAATTCGAGGTATAACATCAGCTCTTGTGACCCCTCCAACAGCATCAATATCAGCAAGTGTGTCCCAGTTTGGTGTGGGAATTCCACCACTTGCACTTAAACCTTGGGCACCACTATCTGACAAAATTCTGGCCAAGTAGTAATAAACATAGCGCAGAACACTCCTATCCTCACATTGCTGATGAAGCTGTAGAAGGATAAAACAGCATGGAAATCAAATAGTTTTATCACATTATGTATGAGCATATAAAAACTACTCTGTTTAGCTTACACAACACCCATGCTGCAAATGTTAAAATAATTGAAGTCAGATCAAATTTGCTTATTACTTGGGACAGGGGAAAAAACATACGATATGAAGTGAAGAAAAATATGCAGTTTGAACTGAAGAAATCAAATATACACCAATAAGAAAAGCCTGCAGAGTTGTGTGCATCTAGGATCATGCGGATCACTTTGACTCTTTATTCCTTTATCTTCCCTACCTTTTCCTTCAGCTTATTCTTCTTCCATCTATTTTTCCTGTACCATCTCAGTTCCACAAAAATACATTGTTAATTCAACTTTTTGTTTCCTCCTAAATAGTTAAATTACCTGTGGAATGCCTGGTCGACAGTCACATTAATGTAATCAACAATCCTCAGTCTGCTATTGCACTTCTTCCTAATGAACTAGTTGACTATATCCTTCTCAAATAGCTTCTTCAGTCATTTCTTGCATAGGCAGAGCAATGAAGGTAATATATGATATTTTCTCCTAATAATCAAATGCAGATGAACAAAGCATGCACAGTGGTATGCAGACCACTTGGAAGAGTACAAGTCCCACCTGCATATCATCCACATCTGCCATTTTAGATTTCTCCACATACCACATTTGCGTAAAAACTTTTGACCGCTCTCCTAACCAGAGTCATCATAAAATACTGAACTACAAATCTGCAATTCAAAATCTGATTAGAATTGGTGTAGGAATTTTCCACATGCCCAAGGGATACAGGCACATCCCAAGCGAATCCACCAATATTCCACAATATTGTTCCATTTCAACCGTCTATTTGGTACACAGAAATCTCTTTCAGGTCCAACTAGCGACATATGAGAGTTGAGCTCATTTAGGCTTTGTTTGGATTTTTGGAGGGGAAGGAGAAAGTAAAAGGAAGAAAAGGAATGGAAGGGGAAGGAAGGAGAAGGAAAGATTGTTCTTCTTCTCTTGTTTGAAAAGAATGAAAGGACAAAGAAAGGTAATATCAATTATCTTTTTTGGAGAGGAAGAAAGAAAAAAGAAGAAAAAAGTTATTTGACAATTATATCTCTTCAAAAATTTATCGTAAGAAATGAGAGAACGAAGAGTAGAAAATGAACCATAGAAATGAAAGAAAATGAAGGGATATTTTGGTAAACATTTTCTGCTCCCCCACGTTACTCCCGATTTGGGAGTTAATAAATTTACTCTCGTTGAGGAAGAAACAAGGAGAACCAGTTACTCTCATTCTCTTTTCCCTCTCTTTTTCACCTTCCTTCCAAACAAAGTAATTTATGACCCTTTTCCTTCATTTCCTTTCCTTTCCTTCATTCTCTTCAATCCAAACAGGCCGGCTATATTTGGATCTTTAGAGGGGAAGGGGAGAGTAACAGGAAGTAAAGGGATGAATGGGGAAGGAAAGGAAAGGAAAGAAAGGGTTATTCTTCTTCTTTTGTTTGGAAAGGATGGAAGGAGAAGGAAGGGTAATATCAATTATTTTGTTTGTATAGAGAGGGAAGAAAGAAAGGAAAAAAGTTATTTGACAATTATAACCTTGAGAATAGGGAATGAATAGTGAGAATGAAAGAAGGAATAATAGAAAAAGAAGGAATATTTTGGTCTTCTGAAAAATATAACTTAAACCTTTTCCCCTCTACCAGCTTACCCTCTAATTTGGGGGTTAACAAATTTATCCTTATTAAAGGAGAAAGAGGAGGAACCCGTTACTCTCATTCCCTTCCCCCTCTCTTTTAACCCTCCTTCCAAACAAGATAACTTATGACCTTTCCCCTCCGTTTCCTTCCCTCCCCTTTATTCACCCCCAATCCAAACAGTTGAGGAAGAATTGATGATCTTTTTTCAGAGCTTCAAAAAATAAGTTCATATGTTATCCAAGTCTGAGAGAATCTTAAGTGTGTCAACAAAAACTACAGATCTAATGTTATAAGATCATGTTAAGTGCTTTAGAACTACGCAGTTATGCAGTGGACATACTATAGTCATAAAACCCAAACGTTCAAATAACAACAACAACAACAACAATAATAATAATAATTAGATAGATTTATTTTACTTTCTTCCCCAAACTTCACGGGCCTGTTCATTCATGCATTCGCCCAATAGATCTAGGCTTAACTAATTCAAGAACAAGACCCTGCAACTAAATGCATCAAAATATTCAATAAACAAGAAAGCTCAAGGAGAGAAAAGGCATACCATGAGAAGAGATGGGGCTACAGAAGGATCCACTGAATTATATACAGCGAGTTTTGGAAACACGTGATGCACTAACTGCCTCTGGGAGCTTTTCTGAACATAACATCGAGGGTGAGTTAGATCAGAAACCCTAAAAATTTAGATCAGAAAACCTAAATATTATTCAGGTAAAAGAATTGTAGCGATGGAAACCTGATCAGACGTGGCGGCAAGCTCATGAATGCTCCGCACCAATTGAGCATACGACACTGGCTGCTCGGAATCAAGAACAGTAAAGCCGTTAGAGCATGATATGCACCGAAACATAGGAAGATCAAGATAAGGAACCAATTCTTCCATGAAAGATCAAGAAAAGAAAGGAATTGCCAACAGATAAGGATCAAGAAAAGAGTGAATGGGATTGGGGCAACGTAGCGACCTTCTTCTTTTGTTTCTGTGGATGGGTCCTAACGGGGTTGAGAGCCTTGGCCACGGAGATAGTATCGCTCTGAATCTGCATCAAGGTGGTCTTTCTCGGCTTCTTTTCCGTGGTCACCGGCTTACCGAGCGTGGAGGGGGCCGCTGAGGTGGAGGAACCTGCAGCCACCGCCGATGGATCGGAGGAGATGAGATCCATGAGCGTCGTCCCGCCGGACTCCTGGCTGGACGCCATGGTCGGAGGGCGCCGAAGGGAGAGCTAGGGTTTTAAGCTCCTCTTGCCACAAGGCGACCCCAGATTGCCCGCAGCGGATCCCGGACGCGTTGCCGTGAGGGAGAACAGGGGAGCGGGGACTGGGAGAAGGTCGGAGACAGCGGTCTGAGAGCTTCGCTGATACGTGGCTTCTTCTGAAACCTGCGATGTGAAAATACCGCCGAGTCGATCGCGAGCCAACTAAACCACCTCTGCGACCCTGGAGGCCTGGACTCGCCGATCAAAGCCTGCTCCGCTATTTCTGCACGGATATTTATAAAGTTCATAAAAGACAAATGAAATCCCGATTGGCATCGACTAAACGCCCACCACAAAGGAGAGGAAATTTAAAAAAAAAATGCGGGCGAGGTTGGTTCAGACCCTGGATTATTTATGCTGTGACTGATTGAACGGAATCAAAATTAATAATGAAATGATTATTTTAATTTGATTCATTTCATTATTGAAATATCTAAATTACATTTTTTAAATAAATTTTTTATTTAAAAGAATGTGTCATATATACCTCCATTTGTGAATCACAATTTCATTCTACTATTTCATTCACTGATATTTTTTAAAAATTATTTTAATTTTATATTAAAGAAGCCTTAATTTCCTTGATACCACTTCATTTTTCACTATACTCTTTTTAATCCGTTCTCTTTCACCATCATCATTATTGGCTTCGATTGTCTTCTCGCAATTAAATTCCTTCTCTCTCTATCTCTTTCTTCGTAACAATTTTCTTATCAAGCGTCTACTAATAGATTCATCATTCTCATAACCCTGAAACAAGAAACTTATCCTTATTTTTTAAAAAAAAATTATAAACTATATGAATTCAATGATAAAGGAAAAATCAGATTTAAGCTTAACTATATCCGTAGTCTAATAATATTTGTACAGTACAACTTAAAATTGATTGATATAGTTTCACCAAATTGTATAGGATACTAAAAATTAAAGGTATTTTAAAGCTAAACAGACATGCTAGTAGATGAGTAAAACACTAATATAGTTGTTACTAGAAATGAGTTAGTTTTTAAAACTTAAAATAATTATACTTTGATATATGTTATTGAAACCTTAAAGTGCTTCAAGAAGCTTAAAGAAGGATAAAAGAAATAAAATATTGAATGACAACAATTGTGAGATGATCCATGAGAAAGCTATTTTCAGATGGATAGATGATATTACTGATGAATCTACTCAACATAAGAAGATTAATGAAGAATTGATGAAGTTATCAGGCTTATAAGAAGAAAAAAAAAAACTTAAAGCTATTTGCTTGATTGGTTGACATAAGTCTACAATCAATATATTTTTTTTAATATTCTCAATGAAAAGATAGAGGAATGGTTGCTATCTCTATTTGGAGATGAAAATTAAGAAGTATTTGATGACAAATGTTGCATATGAAAACTAGTGGTGTCTTATTATTTCTGGGCATTTGTAAATACTTTAGTTATATTGTTAAATTTATGACTACATTTAGAAGGTATATTAATTGAAAATAGTAAACTATTTTTGGATGATTATAATAACATTAATTTAGAGAGCATCTTAATTAAATGGTACAGTGATTTAGATGACTTTTTTTTTAAATGACTTATATATGGCTTTAGTTATGAATTTCTTTTGATAACAATTTTCTTTTGAAATAGTAAATGATGTGTCATATAAATAGATTTGGAATGCCAATTTTATTGGCAAGTTATGTTCCTTTTTCAAGAAATATTATTTTTGTATCACGTAGAATCTACTAATTTAAGTTTCGCAAAAAAAAAATCATGTAATTCACAGGAGATATATTACATTTATAATATTTTGATACTATGATTTTATGTTATTAAATTTGAAAAAAAAAATATCAATTGTTTAAATCACTTTTTTATATATAAAAGGACAAAACGTTAAATTTATAATAAATCTAATTCCATTTTTTTTAGTTTTAAAGCACATAAATAAATGTAGAAATATAATTATATTTCATTTCGTGTTGAATTTCTGGCTCCAAACAATGGAATCACTATAGTGAACTTATTTAATTTTTAGCTTTCTTTTATTTCTATTTCGATTCTATTCCTATTGAATCTATTCTTAGAACCAAACAAAGGCGTTAATCGTAGTGCACAACTAGGATTTACAGGGAACAAAAAAGAGAAAAGAAAAAGCTTGCAGCGCAACATTACACCTCAGGCTCTCGTGCCACTTAATTTTGTTAAATTAAATTTCAAGTCATTTAACATGATGCCAATTTTAATTAAATTAGCTCCAGCTCGTTGGCTTCATATTTGAGGTATTTGTCCCATTAAATTTATTGTCTTAAATAGTCGCCAAAAATTTGGTATTTGCCCGCTAATTTTTTGACGTAGCATTTAGAATGTCACCAGGCGTGCCAGTCAAAAACATTCAACTCTCCCACCTTATATTTATATATATATATATATATATATATATATATATATGCCGGTCCACACTTTAAATTGGAGATTTGCGAGGTGGCTTCAGGGAAATATCTAATAAGCTTGGAACTTCTTTGAGGTTGCGTTATGGTACAGAGGAGACAGAAGGGTGAATAGAGATGCAGATATAAATCGGACTAATATAAAGTTTCGGGAGGATACGGCATAAATATAACCAACAATAATGGCTGTGGGTTAGATATGAACTAAATTTTAATGCGACGTTACCTCAATTCACCTTGAAATTGAAAGCATATTAAAATCTAAAAATGTAAGTGTTGCTGCTGAAATCTGTACTTCGACTCGGACGCGATCGGGCTTCAGGATGGGCTCTCTCCTGGACAAACCTACAAAACAGTCCTTACGCGAGAGGCGTTGGGGATGGCCCTCCGCAGAAGACCCTCCGACGCTCAAGTCACCGGAGATCGGCAATCAATAAATGTAAGGAGAAGGTTCTCGCTGAAGAGTCTCTCCAGGGATGGCCTTTCGAGAGCTCCGAGCAGAGCGTTAATGGCAGAAAAGGGTGAGCAGAGGTAGAAGGAGAGCGGGCCAGTAAGCAAGTACGCATACCTGAGAAGTCGGGAGACGATTCTATTTATAGAGGATCACCTGATTCCTTAGGGGCGTCGCGGGTCCGAAAGTCGTTAGGATTCGAATCCAGTTTGTTATGAGGTCAGTAGGATTCGTATCTTGTTAGTTAGAGGATCAATGACTGGGAGAGCTGGTTGATGTATTGAGATTCAAAGACGGTGTAGGCTCCAGGGCTTTATGCCACTCTCGGGTATGATTTTTGTTTAAACTCTCCCGTGCCGGATTCCGCAGAGGTGCTTGAATGCCCTGGTCTGGTCGGGGCATGGATAGGAATGGCTCGACTGAGGCCGAGAGATAGGAACAACTCGGCTGAAGTTGAGAGATGGGAATAGCTCGGCTGAGGCCGAGAGATAGAGATAGCTCGGCTGAAGCCGGGAGACAGGGATAGCTCGGTTGATGCCGAGAGATGGGGATAGCTCGGCAGAGGCCGAGAGAGATGTTATAACTCGGCTGAGGCCGAGAGATGTGATCCGCGCCTTGGGAATCCTTGGCTCGCTGAGGGGCTAAGGCGCCCCAATCCACTAAGGCTGATTTATCTCTAGCGGGTATTGCACAGCAAGTGGGAGTCGGGGTTGATCCTAACCCCTTGCATGATTATTAATGCAACGGCGATTTTACCCCTCAACACATGCCCCCCACTCCATAGTTCGAAGCGTAGGTTCGGGCGTATGGGGTATAACTCCAGGTGGCACGATCTGAATGGGTTTGGATTTGACAGCCTGCGTAATGATGCTCTAATTAATGTTGCGCGGCCGCCTTGCCTTTACAGGACGGATCTGTCGCTTCCTAGGGGCAACGGTTGAGGAAGTGCCACGTAGCAAATCCCGGTTTTCACGGCGCCTGCAACGGTGGTTTCGGGCGTTCCGATCAAGATGCCTTATCTTCTCTTTGAGGTGGTTTCCTTCGGGGAAAAGCAAAGTCGAAACAGCGTCATTCCCATTCGCAGCGCCCTTTCGTTCCTTCTTGGAGAATCTTGTTCCCCTACTTCCTTTGCAACGTCGCTCGGTGTTTCTTTCAACCAACAGCATGGTGAGGCCTAGCGACTTGGTCTTAGAGATTGTTGCCGAGGATTTGGGGAGAATACGCCAGAAGTATGGCATTCCCTCGAATATCATTTTACGGCTGCCGAAGCCCAAGCATAGGGTCTCGCAAGAGCTGGAGGGCGGGATCTTTCTTTACGAAGATAGCCTAAAGGCAGGCCTCCGATTTTCCCTTCACCCCTTAGTGAAAGAGATCATGAGGTTCTATAACATCTGCCCAACAATGGTGGCTCCTAACAGCTGGCGGAGTATCATCGGGTTTATCTCGATGTGTAACGGGTTTAGGTAACAGCAACTCTGTCCATGTTCCATGTCTGTTACCATCAGATGTCCGGGAGGAGCTCGGAGTGGTCCTACATCAGACCTCGGAAGTCATTCAGGACGATTATGGATAAACCGTCGTCCATAAAGGAATGGAAGGTTCGATTCTTTATCGCCGAAGGGAACATCGGTTCCGGCTTCCCACAGGGATGGGGAAATCCTGTTAGGGATATGGAAGCGCATCCAGCCCTATCCAAACGGGAGAAGGAGGACCTAGGGGTCCTTCTTGACGGTCGAGTGTTCTCGGCTAATGTCTTACTATCAGAGGAGGCTCTTTTTGCTGCCGGACTTAGCCCTGTTGACGTGCAAGGTAAGTCTTTTTCTTTCTCCCTTCCATTAATTTCATTTGAGCGAGTATATCTCGGTCTGATTGTTCACCTACTGCGCTTGCAGCCAAGAAATATGCGTTGGAGGGCTGCATAAAGAAAGAGTTGGGCAAGCACCTAAGAGAGGTTGGTAGTGCAGAGAGGTGTAAGCCTGAGAAGAAGGTTCGTCTTTCTAGAGAGCACTCATCAGAGGCTGGGCGAGTCAGGGCTAGCCCGCGCTCTTTACCATCAAAGAAAGAGGATGTGGGGGAGCCGGTAGTGAGAGAGGGGTCCCCTCAGTTGGAGGAGGGAGTAATAGTCATGACGGAGGAGCAGAGAGTGAAGAAGGACCCAGAGAGGGTGGTCGAGATCCCTTGTCCCTTGGTGGTGGAGATAGTGGATAGCCCGAACGAGGCTCCGCTGGAAGTTCAAGGTGAGCCTATCATTAAAGGGCCTCCCTCAGAGGGATTAGAGGGCGATGATGTTGGGCCAATGGTAACGAAAGCTCGGGAGGAGTTTCATGCTGAGAGCTTCCTCCTGAGGAGGCTAGAGGAGCGGGTGAACAGGTTGAAGCTTCGGTGGAGCCCGCGGGGGAGGGGCAGGCGCCGGTGATTGAAGAAGGACCTCGGGTGAAGAAGGAGGACAAGATGATGACCTTCTAGTTGAAGCTTCTCCCACTGAAGCCCCGGGAACATTGAGGCCTGGGCTGGCCGAGATATCCGAGGAATCGCAGGCCAAACTTTTGCTGAAGGAGGCCAGGAGATTGCATGCTTCTCAGTCTGATATTGCCCGGACTGATCCCTCGGATGGGCAGCCTAGCAGTTTGGATCCGGCTATCGAGGAGGCGTTCTCTGCTCTGATGAGGTCGGCATTGTATCCGAGCGCGGGTTCCTTGATGAACGAGTTTGCGGACTTGGACCTTATCGATGCCGCATTCGGCTAGCAGAATGTGGTGAAGGATGTTCATCTTCTCCCTGAGATCAACAATTCCATCCTCATAAAGCTAGCTAGGTCTTACACCTCCCGGGTGAGTTGCTATTCCAGAGTAGTGGGTGTTTTCTGGTTAACTTGATCACGCTTTCTTATTTGGGTTTTGTTTCGCAGAGCGCTCTGATCAATAGGACACTGTGCTGGCATTTGAGCCTGGCGATAGGGGCCAACGTCCAGGCCAAGAGAGTCAGTACCGAGCTTCGATTGCGAGCAAAGGCGTCTGACAAATTTGAGCGAGTCCTGGACACCGCCAACAAGAACTTGGCGAGGGCGAGGGGATTGCATCAGGCTGCCCTCGATGACGTATCCAGATTAAGGCTCGAAGTTAAGGAGCTTCATGGGCTTCGAGCGAGGTATGACGAAGTATGCTTGGAGTTATCACGGGTCACATCTAGATATGCCGAAGAAATGGAGACTGCTAGGAAACAGCTCGACGAAAGTCGAGACAGGCTGGGGAGAGAAGCTGCCGAGAAGAATCGCTTGAACAGGCTTGGCGAGTCGGAGGAGAAGGTCCGGCAGCTAAATCATTGCATTGTTGCTAGGGATGAGAGGATCAGATGGCATTAGGAGAAAATGGCCAAGCTTGATAACGAGCTCTCCCAGTCCAAGGAAGAAGCCAACAACACGCAATCGAAGATCAATGACCTCAAGGACAGGATCAAGCTGGTTAAAGCCGACAAGCTGAGGGCCTTCGGCGAGGTCGAGGAATTAACCATGAGATTAGCTCGGTAGGAGGAGGAGGTACGATATCATCTTTTTAATCTTCCCATCGGCTCACTATTGCATTGGCTAACCCTGTGTTTGCAGATGGAGAAGGCGAGGCTCAAGGGCCAAGGTCAATTAGAAAGCCTGCAAGGAGAACTAGCGTCAAGTCATCGGAGGAGCTTGGAGCTTGAAGGGCGGGTCGCCGAGACTGAGGAGCAAATCGTCTCATTCCGGAGCCAAGTTGTCGAGACTAAAAGGCATCTCGCTATACTTTGGGGTGAACAAGATGTGATTTGTGCCGAGGCTTTTCAGCTTGGCGCGGAGGAGGTCCGAACCAGAATATCTCGGGAGCATCCGGAGTGGGACCTCTCCTTTTTGGATGTTGAACCCTTTGAGGCCTGTACCCCAAGGGTTGAAGAAGCCGAGTACAAAAATATCTCAGACGTCGATCTTGACGCAATTTTGGGCTCTAGCGATGCCGCGGCTCACGAAGGATACTCCAAGCTCGCCGCCGAAGGAACGACGACTATTGAAGTGGGAGAAACGAGCCAAGCTTCCCCGAATGTTGCTGAGGATATCGCTGGGACTAATCCAGCCCCTAATCCTTGAGGGTTGCCTGTGTATTTTTTGCTTTTCGGATTTGTAGTCTGATCGAAATTTCTGATGAACGAGTTTTTTCACCTTTATTTGTTTGTCTTTCTGGCTGATCTTTTACCTTAAGCTTTCTTCCGACTGCGAATGAATTATAACTCATTCGTGCTCTTAGGTCGGTTGAATTCGGGCTAGAATAAGCGTTTCAGTTGAGGCCAAGATATAAGGATTACCCGGTTTGTCCGAAGTAGAGAATGGGCATACTCGGTCGAGGCATAAAATGGTCTGGTGCTGCCGAGGAACATAGTTCCAGTCCCGCTCGAAGCGGGTGAAGGAATTTGCCCCGCCGAAGTATTGGATAGCTCGACTGGAAATGGTCGAGAATCGCAGGGGTATCCTGGTTAGAGCCGAGGTTAGATAGTTCGGCTTGCCCGAAGTGGAGAAATGAGTATGTTTTCAGCCAAGGTATATGAAGTGGCTTTGTTGGAGAGTATTTCGCCTTTGTCAGGGGCATTTACTCTGTTGGTCTTTTCCAACGCGGGTCTTTTAGTGTACGTGATAAGCAATCGATCGCCATTGGATGGCATCATTTTTGGAGGGGATTTCCCGGGCCTGCCCGTATCTCAACGACCTGCAGCTGATCTCATGCATTTAAGGTTTTTGATTCGAGATCGGGGGAGATCTCTTGCCTTTCGTCACGGCTTGGGAAACGCATTTGGCGTGCTCCAGGAAATAATTCTTTTCCTCTGCCCTCCCACGTGGGGGGTATGCTGTTTCAAATTTCGGGGGCTTATTTGCCTATAAATTGGGGAGAACGGACCGTGTTAGGCTATCTCTCAGGACTTTGTTCTTCTGTGAAAGCTCTCATGATGTCTATGTATCTGAGGTTGAGAGTGGAGAGACTAAGTTCTCCTTTTGCAAGTCGACTTCCCCCAGATAGCTGGGGTGACGAAGGAGCTGCTGAAGAGCAGCCCGTCCTCAAGAGAGAAGTTTTGGATATCATATGGAGAGCGCACAGGAGGTCCGCAGAGACCATATAGAGAGTGCACGTATGCGCTCTCTGTGTGTCCTTTGCCACTTGCCATGGGGACCGTTGGAGATGCAAAGTATGCATATCCCCATGGTAAGGATGGACTTTTCCTTCTCCCTCGGGCTGGGTCCCTTAGCTCATCCGGCTGGGGGATCTTTTGCCTGTGAAGAGGGAGTTGAGAGCAATGTTGGTCTGCTAGTCCCCTATCTTTCACGGTCGAGCAGCGTCCAGCAGCCCAGCATTCCACCCAGGGGGAATGCCTCCTCAGCATCGGCGTCCATGGGTCTTCCTTCTGTTCTTGGATCTCTTGGTTCATCTGAAGGACCCATGGGAGGCCGGCCTAGCCCTAACCAGTGGTTCAGGGCAAGCTGACTGGATCGTCTGACTACTCGGGTCAGGTGCCGAAACATCATTATTAATCGAAGTTGACTGAAGCAGTCCGGCTGAGCTATTTCTTGTTTTTATTTCCTGTTCCATGATGCACTTGTAACGTCTCTTTGGAGGTTGTAACTCTTTTCATTGATGAAGAAATAAAGAAGCTTTTATTCTTTCTTCTTTTAGAACCTGCTTCGTTTTCGATGTGATTGTGCTTAAGAGTTACTACTTCCATATCATGCTTTTTGTGTCATAGCATATCTCGGTAGCGTTCTTTCTACCTTGCTTTTGCTAAGACCAATGCTCGGTCCTCAGTGGAGGAAAATGTTTGTCCCTGTTTGGGTCAGAGGTGGACCTGGGCGGTCCCAGGGACTCATGCGGTAAGCATGATCCTGTTAGTAGAACAAAGCAGGTATTTCTTCGGAAAGAGATAGCTCGTATGTCTTTACGGTTGAGTAGAAGGAGGTTGCTTACTTCTACCGAAGTATCATAGAGCGTCTTAGTTGTGTCAGAGAGTTTGAGAGATTACTCGTCTAGATCGGAGCTTTAGATAACTTTTTAAGAGTATGCCGTTTGACTTGACCGAGGTTTCAGATAATCACTTGGTTGTAGCCGAGGCCTCGGAATATCGCTCGGTTGTTGCCGAGGCTTCAGAATATCACTCGGTTGTCGCCGATGTTTCGGAATATCGCTCGGTTGTCGTCGATGTTTCGGAATATCGCTCGGTTATTGCCGAGGCTTCAGAATATTGTTCGGTTGTTGCCGAGGTTTCGGAATATCGCTCGGTTGTTTTACTTGGTCCTTACTGCAACTATGGATTCAAGCGCGGATGGCCAAAGAGGATGGGGGCTACCCGAGCGATGGAAGGGGCGTCCGAAGCCTGTAAATCGGTCACTCTCGAAGAGGGCGAGCCATGTTGCTCCAGTGTTGGCCACTGATACACTCTTTCCTCCGCGTTTTTTTGAGGATGCCTGATTCGAGGAAGTCTGGCAGACTTTTGAGGACATTTACTTCGAAAATGGTCCGGCAGATCGGAGGGAGTCTAGTCCCGAGAAGGGAGCTTCTTAAGCGCCTCAACGTTATTAATGATCCTCTTCAACGAGGGGCGTAACTCTTCGTTTCCCACGAGCGCCCACTGAGGTGGTGACGCGTGGCGAGTTTCCACGAGCTGAGATTAATGGCTCGAATGATTGAAATATTCACCAGGAGCGGTTTAAATACGGATGAGAAGGATGCCTCTGTCAGTCATCTTTTCATCCATTCTCCCAAGAATTCCTGGGTTCTGAGATGGCGTCTGGAGGTGAGGGGCGATCAACTGTGGCACCGAGCAGCGGCGCTAATGGTCGCGGGGGTCCCAGGGGAGCCGCATTATGGTAACTGTTGATGGGGAGGTCCTGGCGTCAATGTTCGCAGATCGTGAGCGGCTTCAGAGAGCGGCCAAACAATATCTGGTCATTTCTACAAGGGAGGTCGAGCTCCTTCATCGTGCCAACGGCCGACTAGAGGGGGAAGTAGCATCCCTCCGACAATAGATCGCCGAGTCAGCTCGGCGTGGGGAGGGCTCGGCGACTCCCGGAAAAGATGATAAGCCCTAGTGAGGGCTCATGTATCTTTTTCTTTCTTTTTGCCCTTTTTGTGATGAATGAAAAAGAGGATTTTTGCAACTTTTGTGTCCGCTGTTATCTCCAAATGTTTGTTCTTATCACTCAGCCTGGGCCGAGATTTTTGATAAGTGACGCTCTTCGGCTTTGGCCGAGGCTTTTAACAAGTAATGCACTTCGGCTTTCGCCGAGGCTTTTAATAAGAAATGGAAATGCACTTCGGCTTTGGCCGAGGCTTTTAATAAGTAACACACTTTGGCTTTGGCCGAGTCTTTTATTCTTCGGCGTCGATCGGGGTTTGTAAGCTGCCCGAATCCGGTCAAAGTTTCTTCGTTATTCGATCTGGTCAGGGCTTGTAAGCTGCCCGAATCCGATCGAAGTTTCTTCGTTATTCGATCCGACCGGGGCTTGTAAGCTGCCCGAATCCGGTCGAAGCTTTCTTCGTTACTTGATCCGGCCAAGGCTTGTAAGTTGCCCGAATCCGGTCAAAGCTTTCTTCATTATTCGATCCGGCCGGGGCTTGTAAGCTACTCGAATCCGGTCGAAGCTTTCTTCATTCTTTGGTCTGGTCGTGGCTTGTAAGCTGCCCGAATCCGAACGAAGTTTTCATCATTCTTTGGTCCGGCCGGGGCTTGTAAGCTGCCCAAATCCGGATGGAGTTTTCTTCGCCCTTTAGTCCAGCCGGGGTTTGTAAGCTGCCCGAATCTGGATGAGGTTTTCTTCATTCTCTGGCCCGGACGGTGCTTGTAAGATGCCCGAATCTGGATGGAGATTTGGAGATCACTTGGTCCGGCCGGGGCTTGTAAGCTGCCCAAATCCAACCAAAGGCTTGGAGATCACTTGGCCCCCAGTCATACTGGGAGTGCTCGGCCATACCGAGTCTTTGTTGAATAGGACTCGGCCTTGCCGAGGTATGGAGATTTAGCTTGGCCCTTGGGCATACTGGGAGTGCTCGGCCATATCGAGTCTTTGTTGAATAGGACTCGGTCCAGCCGAGGTACGGAGATTTCCTTTCCAAGGAGATAGCTCAGTCGTACCGAGAATTTGTAAGCAGCATCTGTTTTTCATTATAACTTTTCGGAGAAATGATTGCAGCGATCATGTCACGAATCATAGAAACAATATGCCAATATTGTAAATGAGGCAAGCATGTAGAAAGCATACCCTACTGATGATATATACAGAGATTGTTCGAATTCCACATCCGGGGAATAGATTTCCTGCTCATATCTTGGAGCTTATAGGTGCCAGGTCTGATGACTTCCGCCACTTGATAGGGGCCTTCCCAATTTGGAGACAACTTTTCTTATTCTAGTGGTTTGGAAACAGATGCTTTCCGGAGGATGAGATTGCCGGGTGAGAAGGATTTCCCTTTGACTTGGAAGGCATGATAGCAAGCCACTCTTTGCTGGTACGCAGCAACCCTGATCCGAGCTTTCTCTCTGATTTCTTCCACCAGGTCGAGATTAGTGCAGAGCTGCTCGTCGTTAGCCTCCTTCGAGGAGCTCTCCACTCGCGGAGAAGGAAGCCCTATCTCCATAGGAATGACGGCTTCCGCGCTGAAGGCCATCCGGAATAGGGTCTTGCCGGTGGGGATTCTCTGGGTGGTGCGGTAGGCCCATAAGACATGGTGAAGTTCATCCGTCCATTTTCCTCGGGCTCTAGCAAGCCGAGCCTTTATCCCTTGAAGCAGGGTCTGGTTAGTTACTTCGGCTTCTCCATTGGCTTGCAGATGCCCTACCGACGTAAGGCGGTGGCAGATTCCATGCTCCTCGCAGAAACCTCAGAACCTCGGGTTATCGAACTGCTTGCCATTATCGGTGATAATAGTATGCAGAAGGCCGAAGCGACAAATAATGGATCTCCATACGAAGTCCCTGGCCCGAGCTTCGGTTATTTGGGCAACGGCCTCGGCCTCCACCCACTTGGTGAAGTAGTCGATGGCGACAAACAAGAACTTTCTTTGTCCAGTGGCGAGGGGAAAAGGGCTAAGAACATCCATCCCCCACTTAGCAAAGGGCCAAGCGGAGGAAATAAGGACTAAACTGGCGGAGGGGAGCCTCTGGATGTTGGAATGTCTCTGACATGGGTCACAAGCTCGTACGAGATCGTCAGCATCCTTTTGCATGGTGGGCCAATAGTATCCCTGGCGCAGCACCTTGTGGCATAAGGACCGGCTCCCCAGATGGTCACCGCAAATTCCCTCATGTACTTCTCGGAGAGCATAATCAGCTTTAGATGGGCGAAGGCACTTGAATAGCGGCATGGAAAAGGACCGCTTATATAGCTGGTCATTGATCAACATAGTGGGTGGCTTGTAATTTCAGCTTCCTTGCTTCCTTGCGGTCGACTGGGAGTGACCCTTCTTTAAGATACTTCAGTATGGGGTCGAACCAGGATGGTTCGGCCTCAACTTGCATCACTCGGTCTACCTCTGCGATGCTAGGCTTTTCCAGAATCTCCAGGGGAAACTTCCGCTCGGAATCCATCGACTCCGTAGTTGCCAGCCGAGACAATAGGTCGGCGCGTGCATTCTCGGATCTTGGGATCTGAATGACTTCAAATTCAGAGAAGTGGGAAAGTAAGTCTCGCACCTGTTGAAGGTACCGAATCATGTTCGGCTCTCGGGCCTCAAATTCACCCCGCACATGACCATCTACCAATTGAGAGTCGATAAAGGCATTTAGCTTCTTCACTTTAAGGTCACGGGCGATTCGAAGTCCAGCGAGCAGAGCTTCATATTCGGCTTCATTGTTAGAGGCTGGGAAGGAGAAGCGAATGCCATACTCGAAGGTCGTCCCTTCTGGGCTGGTGAGGATTAAACCAGCGCCAAAGCCGTGGGCATTAGATGACCCATCGACATGGAATAGCCACAGGGCATATGATCTCGGGTGCTCAGAGGAGTCCGGAGTGGAGCCATCCTCCGGGATGGTACATTCGAGAAGGAAATCAGTTAGAACCTGTGCTTTGATGGCTGAGCGAGGTTGGTATCGGATATCATGCTCGCTTAGCTCGACGGCCCACTTAGCCATTCTCCCTGATGTCTTCGGGCGATGGACCACCGCCTTGATGGGTTGGTCGGTTAGGACCGTCATAGAATGCGCTTAGAAATATGGCCGCAACCTCCGAACTGACGTTACCAAGGCCAAAACCAACTTCTCGATCCGGAAGTATCTTGTCTCGGCGTCCCGGAGCAGCTTGCTGACATAATAGATCAACTTTTGGGTCTTGTTCTCTTCTCTGACCAACACTGAGCCCATTGCGCCTTCTGAAACTGCCAAGTACAGAAATAACATTTCTCCCGGATTTAGACTACTGAGGAGTTGAGGTCCTTGAATGATTTCTGACACTCGGGGGACCATTGGAAATTCTTGGCTGATCGAAGAGCTTTAAAGAAAGGAAAGCATCTCTTGGCCGACCGAGCCACGAAGCAGTTGAGGGCCGCGATCCTTCCAGTCAGGCATTGGACTTCTTTGACGGACGCTGGAGGTGCCATTTGCTGAAGAGCTTGAATCTTCTGCGGATTGGCCTCAATGCCCCGCTGAGAAACCATAAAGCCCAGGAACTTCCCAGAGTTGACCCCGAAGGCGCACTTAGTTGGATTGAGCTTCATCCGATATTTTCGGAGCATTGCGAAGCTCTCAAAGAGATCCTCAATATGCTGGGATGCTTCTTTGCTTTTGACCAGCATGTCGTCAACATATACCTCCATATTTTGACCGATTTGTTCCTTGAAGACTTTGTTAACTAGCCTTTGGTAAGTAGCACCTGTATTTTTCAGACCAAAAGGCATGACACGGTAATAATAAGTGCCTCAGTCAGTTATGAAGGCGGTCTTTTCTTCATCATCGGGCGCCATTCGGATTTGGTTGTAGCCCGAATATGCATCCATGAAGGTCAGCATCTGGTGACCTGAAGTGGCGTCTACAAGCTGATCAATCCGAGGGAGAGGGAAGCTGTCCTTCGGACATGCTTTATTAAGGTCAGTGAAGTCGATGCAGATCCGCCATTTACCATTCGACTTCTTCACCATGACAATATTTGACAGCCAGTTGGGATAATTTACCTTTCGGATAAAATTTGCCTTGATGAGCTTGTCAACTTCTTCCTCAACTGCCTTTTGTCGCTCAGGGGCAAAGCTTCTTTTTTTCTGCTTCATGGGCCAGGACATCTCGTCCACGTTAAGACGGTGGACAAGAATATCTGGGCTGATTCCAAGCATATCAAAAGCGAACCAAGCAAAGACGTCAGCATTCCTTCGAAGAAAGTCAATTAGCTCCATCCGGGGCTTCCCTTTAAGTAGCGACCCGATCCTTATGGTTCGGTCGGGCCGAGCTTCGTCCAGCAGTACCTCCTCCAGCTCTTCGACCGGTTCTCCTCGTTGGTCGGCAAAGTCCTCCCGAGCATCCAGCTCATCAACCTCGGGTAGTTTGGACTGAAGGCTCGTAACGAAGCACTGCCGAGCTACAGCTTTATTTTCTTGAACTACTTCCACTCCCCATCCGGTAGGGAACTTCATTGCTAGATGCGGGATGGAGACAACGGCTCTAAGGGACATCAGGCCGGGTCTCCTAAAGATTGCATTGTAGGACGGCCGAAGCTTGGCCATCAAAAAATATGTATGAATAGTGGCAACGCAGGGCCAAGCCCCCGCGCGGACCGTCAAGGTCACAACCCCCTCTGGGGCAATAACATCGCCGATGAACCCCATTAAAGTGGAGTCCACGGCTCGAAGATTCTCCATGAGCAGTTTCATCTTCACAAACACATCAAGATACAAAATGTTGATAGAGCTCCCACTATCAATAAGGATTCGGTCTACATCATAATTGTTCAGATTAAGGGATACAATCAACGCATCGTCAAGCGGGAACTGTATCTCCTAAAGGTCATTGTTAGAGAAAGAGAGCTCATTAGTTCACGCTCTCTTTGGCGCTGTGCCTTCTTCATCGTCTTGCCAGCTCGACGGACCACCAACCGCCTCAATTATATTGATGTGGTCGGCAACCGGAGGATTCGGAGGAGGAGGCTACTGGGGCTCAGGCTGGCGGTCGCCCTCATTCCTTGGCTCGGGTGCTCTCCTGAATTGGTCCAGCCTACCCCGCTGGATGAGCCTCTCAATTTCGTTCTTCAGCTGCCAGCACTCCTCGGTGTCATGGCCGTGGTCCCGGTGGTAGCGACAATATTTGGCGGGGTCTCTCCAGGTCGCATTCCCTCGGAGAGGAGGTGGTCGGGGGAGCTGACGCTTTATCTCCATGAGGATCTCCGCCCTTGGGGCGATGAGCGGGGTGAATCGATTGAGCCTCCTAGGTGGGCTCCGGGTGCGGTTCCTTGGCGACGGCGGAGGAACCCTTTGGCGGCGAGGTGGGCTCCGCTGGCGGGCGGATCGGTGCTTGTCCGAGCCCTTGGACTCCTTCTTCCTTGTCAGCTCAGTGCGGGCAGCCCTCCGCGATTCCTTGACTCTGGCATACTTGTCCGCTAGGGCCATCATATCGGAGAGGTTCGGAGGGTAGCTGACCTCCAACGCTAGGTAAAAGTCACTCTCTTTCAATACTCTGCCTGTTAGGGCAGACATGGCCATCTCATGATTAAGGTGGTCCACTTCCAGCATGGCCGTATTGAAACGACCGAGATATTTCTTCAAGGACTCCCTGTAACATCCTGAAAACCTTGTAATTTATGGCATTTTTCATTTGAAATGAAAGTCAGAAAGTTTCAGTGAAATGTGGTGTGTTGGCCTTTTGATAAATGTAAAGAGAAGAAATTTTGGAGTAAATAAGTATATTTCTGAATGTTAATGAGTTTGATTTAAGAAATTGAGAGACTTAAGTTTTAATGGGTTTAAATCACAAGAAAAATCAAGTTTAGTTTGAGTTTTATCCTAAAATGATGTTTTTAGTGGTTGGAGTCGACACTATTTGGAGTGGAGTCGACTCTGGCACGGTTTTAAACTTTCGGCACGCTTTGGAGTCGACACCTGCAGAGCTGGAGTCGACCCCTACTTTTCTGGAGTCGACCCCTACTTTTCTGGAGCCGACACCTATTTCTGCTGGAGCCGACTCCAAATCTGTTGGAGCCGACTCCAAGACGGCAGGTTTTTCTGAGTTAAATCTTGAGAATTCATATTTAATCCGTTTCAAGTCCGATTTGGATGCCGTTTGAACCGTTGGATTTCTAAAATCGAGTTCTTCAAGCTGGTAAAGTCTTTTCTTAGAAATGTTACATAAAAGTATCGATTTAAGTGAAAAATGATAATCTGGGCTATAAATCGATTAAAAAAATGCTATATCAGGGGCAAAATGGGAAAAGGCTCCGATGTCAATTGCTAATTGTGTTAAGGGCAACTTGGGAAAGAAAATCTAAGGGCAAAATATCATGGTTATAAGTGAGCCACGTGTTTTCCAAAAAGCGTGCGTTAAGAGTGTTTGAGGGCAAAAGGGGAATTTGGCATGCCTTAACCCTTAAGTTTCCAATGACTTGGTCCCCAAGTCATTAGAGAAAAAGGGAAACGTGGGTTCAGCCAGAGAAAAGAAAGAAAGAAAGAAAGAGAAAGAAGAGGAGAAAAGAGAGGAAGAGGAAGAAGAAGAAGAAGAAAAGGAGGAAGAAAGAGAAAGGGAAAGGGAAGCTTGGGGTTTGTGCTCGACTCCAGGTAAGCTATAGCTTCCCTAGATCTTGTATGACTTTAGATTTTCTTAGATTATTGTATTTTGAGGTAATAGTAGAAGTAATCTTGAGTAGAAAGGGTGGAAGAAAATAATGAGATATTAGAGGATAGATCATGTATGCATGCATGGTTCGTGGGAAAACCTCGTGTGGAGGTAATCCTAATAGCTATCGTATCTGTATGTTGACGTAGGTCAAGAGGGTTATTCCAGGGAGCCGGAATACCAGAGTTGAGTACCAGTCGAGGAGTAACCTACTAAGGTGAGTGGGTTTCTCATCTAGCAATGAGAAGTTAATTTGAGCTAGTATAATGAGATTAATACCTAGTTATGGTATGTTATGTTTAGCAGAGTATTATGTATGTTTTAAATATGAGAAATGAGAACCTAGTATATGATAATCTGATAAATGAGTTTTGCAGTTTTGAGCATAAACACATAAGCATGAGTTTCGATGAGGGGATTTTTAATGTATACATGGCATATTTGCATGATAAAGCTTTACAAATGATGTATGTATCATACTGAGCATCAGGCAGCTAGGGGGCTGATCACCCTTTAGACTGTACTGTAGCATGAGCATTGCACACTACTATCGAGCCGGCACCTCCTTGCGAACAGATCGTACGATGAACCCCAGAATCAGGGGTGAGTGCATGCTTAACCAGGCCAGTGGGGCTGGTTGTGAGCAGCCCGTGGGGGCATGAATCATAGCTCAGTGGAGCTGATTACTATATATAGCCCGTGGGGGCAGAGAGAAAACCCGAGGTTCCAGGGTTAAGGAACAAAGCACTTTGCCAGGTGAACCGCACGGGTAAGGGGTGCTATTTGTGCGGGGATCCTGTTGCTAGTCACGCACCCGATGAGAGTACACCTATAGAAGGGCGACTGTAGGGTGGTACCTCAGAGGCATTACACACACAGCCCAGCATCATGAGATCTAAAAGCATATGTTGTGATATAAAAAGGGCCAATGGGCCAAATAGTTATCCCGAGAGGGAGAGTTTACTTGAGATGCCAGTGGGCAAGCAGATTCCGATGGGAGTCTGGGTTGTAGATAAAGAATGCATATCTTCATATTGTAATGCATGGATTTTTATCTTAATGAGTTATCTTTCAGTGAAAAGTTATTATAGAGTATTTCAGTACTGATATGTTATTTGAAGAATAAGCTACATTTTATTTTATCTGATATCATGTTAAAAATGTACTTTGAGTTGTACAAGCTAAATAGTATCAGCATACGATTGAAAATAAGAGGTTATGGTTCTCTATTTCTCCATAGTTAGATGGTTATCCAGTCACTGGGACTTAGGTCTCATCCCTCTATGATTTAAATGTTCTTTCAGATCAGTGAGTATTTCTGCCAGGATCACAAGATAAGCAGGACAGAACCCTTAGCTGGTGAAGCTTGCTTGGATGCAAGGGTGTATAATGCTAGCCTTGTATATTGAGAGAGTGTGGTTTGATATTTGTATTTGTATATGTGTATGTGTACAGTGAGATGTAATGATGTTTTAGACCTTTTTGGATATGAATACGAGACTTATGTTTTGGAGAAAATTATGAGCATGATGTGTGCACTTAGGATTTTGATGTCGATTGTGAATGTGATCTTGTAAACTGCCTGAGGAATGTCATGAAAAATATTATCTGAGCAGGTTGATGCTTAGTGTTGATTGAGTGATTTGTGTATATAATTGAGATGAAAATGAAAAGTTTTTAACAGGATGTGTTTTCGTGTGTGTCTGCCACTTATGATAATTAGTTGGGGTTCTCTAGCTCTTTATGGAGCGCTACATAAAGACTAGTAAAACTCTATCCGATTACCACAAGTGTGCAGGTGTGCTGTCGGTGGCCCCAGAGAGGAGGGGGAGCTGACAAGTTTTGGTATCAGAGCCCTAGGTTATTAGGTCCTAGGGGAATAAGTATGAGTATGAGTCTAGGATGATTGAATGTTTATGATTATAGCTATTGAATGATGAAACTGATGTAATGAATAATGTCTTGTAGGACGATTACTACAAAGGCATCTAGAGAGACAGAGCAATCTTCAGGCAGGGATAGAAGCAAAGGTCAAAGTAGACTCAGAAGGTCAGTTAGAAGAAGTCAAATTGATAGAATGGCTTCTAGTGATTCCACCGAGCCAGTATCTAATGAGGCTAGAGTGAGGGCGTCTTCAGAGCAGATGCCAGAGTCTTCTTCACAGTCTATTACCCCTGTGCCAGTAGACCCATCTCGAGTACAGACTCAGGGGCCTAGTATGTCAGAGTTGGTAGGCATGATTACTCAGGCTGTGGTAGCAGCTGTGGGTGCTAGTTCTAGCCTTCCATCTAAAAATATGGAGGTTGTGAGGAATGTGGAAAGAGCCAGAAAGTTAGGGGCTCTGGAGTTCCAGGGAACTACTGATCCTATTCAGGCCGGGGCATGGCTGCAGAGGATCGAGAGAGTATTTGATGTGATGGGATGCTCTGAGGAGCAGAGGCTGAGTATTGCCACCTTTTTACTGGAGGGTAGAGCCCAGAGTTGGTGGAGATCTATTCAGGGCAGGCAGCCCCAGGGAGTGGAGTTGACATGGGAAAATTTTAGAAGAGAATTTCATCAGCAATATTATTCTGAGATTTATAGGGATCAGAAGAGGAGGGATTTCCTTTGTCTGACTCAGGGGAGGATGTCCGTGGCAGATTATGAAGCCACTTTTGTGGAGTTATCTCAGTTTGCTAGGGCCTTGGTGGCTGATGAGAGGGAGAGATGTCGACTATTCCAGGATGGATTGAATCTCCCTATTAAAGCCAAGACCTGTATGCAGACCTACAATAGTTACTCTGAGTTGGTGCAGGGAGCACTCAAAGCCGAGGAGATTGAAAAAGAATATATGAGTAGGAGGCAGGATAGAATGAAAAGAAGTGCTCCTAGTTATTCTTCTGCTCCGGGAGGGACTCAGCCATTTAAGAAACCCCAGAGGACTGGACAGTTTTATTCTGGGTTTAGAGCCCCTGGTGATGTGGGCAGAAGATCAGTATCTGTGTCAGCATCTAGCCCAGTTCAAAGAAAGCCTTATGGGGGTGTGCCTCAGGTTGCCACCAGCAGGGTGTCTGGTGATGTAGGGGAGCAGGGTCGTCCTTCTGGTGGAGGGAGAAATATACCTCCATGTAATGTATGTGGAAAACTTCATTTGGGAGAATGTAAGAGGGGCAATAAGGGATGTTATATTTGTGGTGATCTAGGTCACCTGAAGAGAGATTGCCCTAGGAGAGGGCAGCAGGCTGGTGGGCTTCCTCAGGGGCCAGTAATGCCAAGGGGACAGCCTAGTAGGAGGGGTGATGGTAGTGTTGTGGCTTCAGCCAGTCAGGTGGGGCCTAATGTTAATCAGCCAGGAGGGTCATCCAGTATTCCGAGAGCCGAGGCCAGAGTGTTTGCCATGACCAGGCAGGAGGCTCAGATTGATCCTGATGTGGTGACAGGTATGCTACCCATCGATAATCATGATGCTTATATTTTAATTGATTCTGGATCTACGCATTCATTTATCTCATGTGAGTTTGCTAAGCATCTAGTTAGAGATGTGGGCCAGTTGGGTAGTCAGTTGGTAGTATCTATGCCCGTAGGGAGGCCTTTTATAGCAGACCAAGTGTATAGAGGTTGTGATATTTCTGTGGGGGTCAGAAATTAGCAGCAGATTTGATTCCTTTGAGGTTGAAAGAGTTTGATGCCATTTTGGGGATGGATTGGCTATCTGTGCATAGAGCCAGAGTAGATTGCTTAAGGAAGGAGGTGATGTTACAAACTTCTGATGATAGAGAGGTCTGTTTTGTTGGTGATAGGAGGGGGTTACCCTCAGGAGTGATTTCAGCTCTGTCAGCCAATAAAATGCTAGCAAAGAGATGTGAAGCCTATTTAGCTTGTGCAGTGAGCCTAGAGGGCAATGGTTTAGAGCTGACGAATATCCCTGTGGTAAGGGATTTTTCAGATGTATTTCCTGAGGAGCTGCCAGGGTTACCTCCTGACAGAGGATTTGATTTCAGTATAGATCTAGCCCCAGATACCAGACCAATAGCCAGGGCACCTTATAGAATGGCTCCAGTTGAATTGAAAGAATTGAAAAGTCAGTTACAAGAATTATTGGATAAAGGGTTTATTAGACCCAGTATATCACCATGGGGTGCACCAGTGTTGTTTGTGAAGAAAAAGGATGGTACCTTGAGGTTGTGTATAGACTATAGACAGTTGAACAAGGTGACCATTAGAAACAATTATCCATTGCCAAGGATCGATGATTTGTTTGATCAGCTGCAGGGGGCAGCAGTGTTTTCAAAGATTGATCTGAGATCTGGGTATCATCAATTGAGAATAAAGAATGAGGATATATCTAAGACTGCTTTCAGGACCAGATATGGTCATTATGAGTTCTTGGTAATGCCATTTGGCTTGACAAATGCTCCAGCTGCTTTTATGGGTCTGATGAATCAAGTATTTCAAGAGTATCTAGATAAATTTGTGATAGTATTCATTGATGACATCTTGATTTATTCTAGAAGTAGTGAAGAGCATGAACAGCATCTGAGGACAGTTTTGCAGATATTAAGAGAAAAGCAATTATATGCAAAGTTTAGTAAAAGTGAATTTTGGCTGGATGAGGTAAAGTTCTTGGGACATGTAGTTTCAGCCAAAGGTATTATGGTAGATCCTCAAAAGATTGAAGCTATAGTAAATTGGGTATCACCTACCAATCAGACTGAGGTGAGGAGTTTCTTGGGGCTAGCAGGATATTATAGAAGATTTATAGAAAATTTCTCGATTTTGGCTTCTCCTATGACTAAGCTGCTTAGAAAGAATATCAAGTTTGATTGGTCTAATGAATGCCAGAAGAGTATGGATGAATTGAAAAAGAGATTAACCTCAGCCCCAATCCTAATACTACCTGATAGTGCCAGTGATTATGTGATCTATAGTGATGCCTCATTGAAGGGTTTGGGGTGTGTTTTAATGCAGAATGGGAAAGTAGTGGCTTATATATCTAGACAGTTGAGATCCCATGAAAAGAATTACCCCACCCATGATTTGGAGTTAGCTGCTGTTATATTTGCATTGAAGGTTTGGAGGCACTACTTGTATGGAAGAAGATGCCAGATATTTACTGATCATAAGAGCTTGAAATATATTCTGACCCAGAAGGAATTGAATTTAAGGCAGAGAAGATGGATTGAATTGATTAAAGACTATGATTGCACTATTGAGTATCACCCAGGGAAAGCTAATGTTGTGGCTGATGCCTTGAGTCGAAAGTCTATGGCCACATTGGCTTCTATCAGAACCGTACAGCTACCCTTGATGATTGAGTTAAGGAGGTTAGATGCAGAGCTAGCTGTAGAAGAATCAGGAGCCTTGTTGGCTACTTTCAGAGTGAGACCCCAAATGCTAGAAGAAATAAGAGAAGCTCAGTTGCTAGATCTACATTTGCTTAAAGCTAGAGATTTAATTCAGAGTGGGTCTCAGTCAGAGTTTTCTGTTAGAGGTGATGGAGTGTTATTATTCAAGGGCAGAGTTTGTGTGCCAGCTGTGGAATCAGTGAAAGATCAGATTTTAAGGGAAGCACATAGCTCAGCTTATTCAATGCATCCAGGTAGTACTAAGATGTATAGAACTATCAAACAGAATTACTGGTGGAATGGTATGAAAAAGGAGATAGCTGAGTATGTATCTAAGTGTTTGGTGTGTCAGCAGATTAAGGCTGAACATCAGTGTCCAGCTGGAAAGCTTCAGCCTCTGTTTGTGCCAGAGTGGAAATGGGAGCATATAACTATGGATTTCGTTGTAGGACTCCCAAAGACCAGAAGGGGCAATGATGCTATATGGGTGATAGTTGATAGATTGACTAAGTCTGCTCATTTTCTGCCTATTAAGATTGTCTTTACCTTGGATAGATTAGCAGAATTATATGTGCATGAAATTGTGAGTAGGCATGGTGTGCCAGTATCGATAGTATCAGATAGAGATCCAAGGTTCACATCTCAATTTTGGGCAGAATTACAGAAAGCTTTGGGGACTAAATTGAGGTTCAGTACAGCATTTCATCCCCAAACCGATGGTCAGTCAGAAAGAACCATCCAGACACTGGAGGATATGCTGAGAGCTTGTGTCATGGAATTTTCTGGTAGCTGGGATGATCATCTACCTTTAATAGAGTTTGCTTACAATAACAGCTACCATTCTAGCATTGATATGGCACCATATGAGGCCTTGTATGGGAGAAAATGTAGAACTCCAGTGTGTTGGGATGAGGAGGGAGAGAGAAGGCTGTTAGGCCCTGAGTTAGTGCAGCTTACAGCAGATCAAGTTAAAATTATAAGAGCTAAATTAAAGGCAGCCCAGGATAGACAGAAGAGCTATGCAGATAAAAAGCATAGAGAGGTAAAGTTTGAGGTTGGAGATAGAGTCTTTCTGAAGGTATCTCCTTGGCGAGGTATTATGAGATTTGGAAAGAAAGGCAAGTTGAGTCCCAGGTATATTGGACCCTATGAAATTCTGGAAAGAGTTGGGACACTAGCTTATAGATTGGCTTTACCTCCAGAGTTATCTCAGATTCATAATGTATTTCATGTATCAATGCTTAGGAGGTATGTGCCGGATTCCTCTCATGTGATTCAGTCTGAGACTATAGAGTTACAGGGGGATTTATCATTTGCAACAGAACCAGTGAAGATCTTGAGTAGGGAGATTAAGCAGCTCCGCAGTAAAAGAATTCCATTAGTTAAGGTGCAATGGTTAAATCATCAAAAAGAGGAGGCTACATGGGAGCGAGAGGATGAGATGAGATTGAAGTACCCCCATCTATTTGAAAATATATCTAGCTAAATTTCGGGGACGAAATTTCTTAAGAGGGGGAGAATTGTAACATCCTGAAAACCTTGTAATTTATGGCATTTTCATTTGAAATGAAAGTCAGAAAGTTTCAGTGAAATATGGGTGTGTTGGCCTTTTGATAAATGTAAAGAGAAGAAATTTTGGAGTAAATAAGTATATTTCTGAATGTTAATGAGTTTGATTTAAGAAATTGAGAGACTTAAGTTTTAATGGGTTTAAATCACAAGAAAAATCAAGTTTAGTTTGAGTTTTATCCTAAAATGATGTTTTTAGTGGTTGGAGTCGAACTATTTGGAGTGGAGTCGACTCTGGCACGGTTTTAAACTTTCGGCACGCTTTGGAGTCGACACCTGCAGAGCTGGAGTCGACCCCTACTTTTCTGGAGTCGACCCCTACTTTTCTGGAGCCGACACCTATTTCTGCTGGAGCCGACTCCAAATCTGTTGGAGCCGACTCCAAGACGGCAGGTTTTTCTGAGTTAAATCTTGAGAATTTCATATTTAATCCGTTTCAAGTCCGATTTGGATGCCGTTTGAACCGTTGGATTTCTAAAATCGAGTTCTTCAAGCTGGTAAAGTCTTTTCTTAGAAATGTTACATAAAAGTATTAATTTAAGTGAAAAATGATAATCTGGGCTATAAATCGATTAAAAAAATGCTATATCAGGGGCAAAATGGGAAAAGGCTCCGATGTCAATTGCTAATTGTGTTAAGGGCAACTTGGGAAAGAAAATCTAAGGGCAAAATATCATGGTTATAAGTGAGCCACGTGTTTTCCAAAAAGCGTGTTAAGAGTGTTTGAGGGCAAAAGGGAATTTGGCATGCCTTAACCCTTAAGTTTCCAATGACTTGGTCCCCAAGTCATTAGAGAAAAAGGGAAACGTGGGTTCAGCCAGAGAAAAGAAAGAAAGAAAGAAGAAAGAGAAAGAAGAGGAGAAAAGAGAGGAAGAGGAAGAAGAAGAAGAAGAAAAAGGAGGAAGAAAGAGAAAGGGAAAGGGAAGCTTGGGGTTTGTGCTCGACTCCAGGTAAGCTATAGCTTCCCTAGATCTTGTATGACTTTAGATTTTCTTAGATTATTGTATTTTGAGGTAATAGTAGAAGTAATCTTGAGTAGAGAAAGGGTGGAAGAAAATAATGAGATATTAGAGGATAGATCATGTATGCATGCATGGTTCGTGGGAAAACCTCGTGTGGAGGTAATCCTAATAGCTATCGTATCTGTATGTTGACGTAGGTCAAGAGGGTTATTCCAGGGAGCCGGAATACCAGAGTTGAGTACCAGTCGAGGAGTAACCTACTAAGGTGAGTGGGTTTCTCATCTAGCAATGAGAAGTTAATTTGAGCTAGTATAATGAGATTAATACCTAGTTATGGTATGTTATGTTTAGCAGAGTATTATGTATGTTTTAAATATGAGAAATGAGAACCTAGTATATGATAATCTGATAAATGAGTTTTGAGCATGAGCATAAACACATAAGCATGAGTTTCGGATTTTTAATGTATACATGGCATATTTGCATGATAAAGCTTTACAAATGATGTATGTCATACTGAGCATCAGGCAGCTAGGGGGCTGATCACCCTTTAGACTGTACTGTAGCATGAGCATTGCACACTACTATCGAGCCGGCACCTCCTTGCGAACAGATCGTACGATGAACCCCAGAATCAGGGGTGAGTGCACGCTTAACCAGGCCAGTGGGCTGGTTGTGAGCAGCCCGTGGGGGCATGAATCATAGCTCAGTGGAGCTGATTACTATATATAGCCCGTGGGGGCAGAGAGAAAACCCGAGGTTCCAGGGTTAAGGAACAAAGCACTTTGCCAGGTGAACCGCACGGGTAAGGGGTGCTATTTGTGCGGGGATCCTGTTGCTAGTCACGCACCCGATGAGAGTACACCTATAGAAGGGCGACTGTAGGGTGGTACCTCAGAGGCATTACACACACAGCCCAGCATCATGAGATCTAAAAGCATATGTTGTGATATAAAAAGGGCCAATGGGCCAAATAGTTATCCCGAGAGGGAGAGTTTACTTGAGATGCCAGTGGGCAAGCAGATTCCGATGGGAGTCTGGGTTGTAGATAAAGAATGCATATCTTCATATTGTAATGCATGAATTTTTATCTTAATGAGTTATCTTTCAGTGAAAAGTTATTATAGAGTATTTCAGTACTGATATGTTATTTGAAGAATAAGCTACATTTTATTTTATCTGATATCATGTTAAAAATGTACTTTGAGTTGTACAAGCTAAATAGTATCAGCATACGATTGAAAATAAGAGGTTATGGTTCTCTATTTCTCCATAGTTAGATGGTTATCCAGTCACTGGGACTTAGGTCTCATCCCTCTATGATTTAAATGTTCTTTCAGATCAGTGAGTATTTCTGCCAGGATCACAAGATAAGCAGGACAGAACCCTTAGCTGGTGAAGCTTGCTTGGATGCAAGGGTGTATAATGCTAGCCTTGTATATTGAGAGAGTGTGGTTTGATATTTGTATTTTGTATATGTGTATGTGTACAGTGAGATGTAATGATGTTTTAGACCTTTTTGGATATGAATATGAGACTTATGTTTTGGAGAAAATTATGAGCATGATGTGTGCACTTAGGATTTTGATGTCGATTGTGAATGTGATCTTGTAAACTGCCTGAGGAATGTCATGAAAAATATTATCTGAGCAGGTTGATGCTTAGTGTTGATTGAGTGATTTGTGTATATAATTGAGATGAAAATGAAAAGTTTTTAACAGGATGTTTTTGTGTGTCTGCCACTTATGATAATTAGTTGGGGTTCTCTAGCTCTTTATGGAGCGCTACATAAAGACTAGTAAAACTCTATCCGATTACCATAAGTGTGCAGGTGTGCTGTCGGTGGCCCCAAAGAGGAGGGGGAGCTGACACTCCCCCTCTCTCTGCTTAACCTCAGAGAGGGAGTCAGATCTCTGCCGATGACGATGGCTACTGACGAACTGGCTGATGAAGAGACGGCTCAGCTCGTCAAATGAACCAACAGAACCTGGATTTTAGGCGTTGAACCAGGTTCGGGCGGACCACCTGAGAGTAGAAGGGAAGGCACGACAGAGGATCGCATCTGATGCCCCGTAGAACATCATGATCGATCGGAAGCTGCTGAGGTGGTCATCGGGATCGGAGGATCCATGATAGGGCTCGATGGCGGGCAGCTTGACGTGGGAGGGAATCACTTCCTCCATGATCTCCTTAGAGAAGGGAATGCCCTGCTCCACTTTATGCTGAAGCGGATGGGCTTTCTTGGCGGCATCCAACTCCTGACGCATCTCCCGGAGTTGTTGGCGGATCTCCTTAGGCACAGCAGGAGGAGCTGGGCAAGGAGAGAAATGAGACGGTGTCGAGTCATGACGAGAGAACACCGGAGAAAGGGATCGGGCCCACCAAGATTGGGGAAGATCCTTATCGTAGACCCCTTGAGGGGCTGGCTCAGCTTTCCTAGGGCGATGAGGGGGGTTTGCAACCCCATACGGGTCGGAAGAAGAGATCGCTGGATGAACAGGGGCCGCGTTCTCCTTAAGAAGGTGTGGAGTAGGTGCAGTCGGATGGGGGGCTTCAAAGCGCCCCTGGATCAGATAAGCCAGAGCTTGGACCTGCTGGACCAGTGAGGCAAATTGGTCCTGAGTCACTGGGGCCACCGGTGGCGATGGAGTTTCAACTGGTGGTGGCGGTGGCACTACGCTGCTAACCGGATCAGGTCTTTGGGAGGCGACCTGGCCCTGGGCTTCGGAGGTAGCCTTTCTTCGATTGGCCATGGGAGGAGTTCTCTTTCCGATCGAGATCCTTGTCTCCTGGATCACAAGTTTATGGGACTTGAGGATCCTTCCTCTAGCGCCATTTTGTTGCTGCTGAAATCTGTCCTCCGACTCGGGCGCGATCGGGCTTCAGGATGAGCTCCCTCCTGGGCGGACCTGCAAAACAGTTCTCACGCGAGAGGCATTGGGGGTGGCCCTCCGCGAAAGACCCTCCGACGCTCAAGTCAGCGAGGATCGGCAATCAACAAATGTGAGGAGAAGGCTCCGAGCAGAGCGTTAATGGCGGAAAGGGGTGGGCAGAGGTAGAAGGAGAGCGGGCCAGTAAGCAAGTGCGCATACCTGAGAAGTCGGGAGACAGTTCTATTTATAGAGGATCACCTGATTCCTTGGGGGTGTCGTGGGTCCGAAAGCCGTTAGGATTCGAATCCAGTTTGTTATGAGGTCAGTAGGATTCGTATCTTGTTAGTTAGAGGATCAACAGCTGGGAGAGCTAGTTGATATCTTGAGATTCGGAGACGGTGTAGGCTCCAGGGCTCTAGGCCACTCTCGGGTATGATTTTTGTTTAAACTCTCCTGCGTCGGATTCTGCAGAGGTGCTTGAGTGCCCTAGTCCGGTCGGGGCACGAATAGGAATGGCTCGGCTGAGGCCGAGAAATAGGAACAACTCAGCTGAGGCCAAGAGATGGGAATAGCTCGACTGAGGCCGAGAGATAGAGATAGCTCGGCTGAGGCCGAGAGATAGAGATAGCTCGGCTGAGGCCGAGAGACAGGATAGCTCGACTGAGGCTGGGAGACAGGAATAGCTCGGCTGATGCCGAGAGATGGGGATAGCTCGGCGGAGGCCGCGAAAGATGTTATAACTCGGCTAAGGCCGAGAGATGTGATCCACACCTTACGAATTCTTGGCTCGCTGAGGGGCTAAGGCGCCCCAATTCACTGAGGCTGATTCATCTCTAGCGGTATTATACAGCAAGTGAGAGTCAGGGTTGATCCTAACCTTTGCACGATTATTAATGCGATGCTAATTTTACCCCTCAACAGTAAGAAAAATCCATGTCAAACACTGGATAATCGAATATCAATTGCTATCATAGACACAAACCTATTTAAGCATGGGATTGGGCAATTTATTAAAATATTAAAAAATAAAAAGTATAATACACAAGAATATATAGAGAGTATAATAAGAAAGGAAGGATATTAAAATGCAATGGAAGAGTAGGCATTAGAAAAGAGAATAAAATAATAATAATAATAACTTCGAGCAGAGAAATGATCGAAGATTCGATTTGGATTCGGATTCATCTCAACCTACTGTCGGATCAAAAGGCGTTGTAATAGATTTACTCCTGCAATAACGTATTTGGAGGCATCACGAAAATAGCATGGGTATGAAGTGCTTGTTTTGTTCCTTGCTGTTGTTCCCAGTTTGATTGAATTAAAATGAAGTATTTGCTTAGTGTTACTCGATTTTCTTCTTGTGAACAACATTTAGTGGCGTTTGGTCTCGAGCAAATTTTGGGTTTCCCAAACTACGTGGAAAGGAGGTTATTGTTACCAGATCATCCTCCTTAAACATCCGTGAGCGTTCGGTCGCCTTCTCCAGTGAGCCTAGGATCTTCCGACGAGCCTCTTGTGCCTGGGGGCCTGAAAAAAGTCCCGAGAGCTAGAGATTCCGGCGGCGATCCTCTGACGCTCAAGTCAGTGCCCTGTGCAACAACCGTGAACTTGAGGAAGTTCGAAAGAGAGAAGAAGAGAGAGGCTTAGAGCCGTGCTCTCTGTGAGCAGGAATGAGCGTTTAACGAGTCTTGTTGTAGTTATCAGTTTATTGTTCGTTACCTGATTGAGGATCCCTCTTACCCAATTTATAGATGCTCAAAGTTTGTCTGGCTTGAGTGGTTGAGGCTCCATAATGATGACTTTGGTGGGTGAAGTGTCAGAACTGATGTATGTGAGGCATAGGGTGCTGCCACTTGTCAGAGCATGGTAGCAATGCAGGGCTTGCTTCCTTCTTTGACATGTCAGGACTGCAGGCCAAGTCCCATCAGAGTGGGTGGCTGCAGCTGGTTGGTGGGTCAAGTTCTATCAAAGGTGGATGGCCTTTTGATTTGACCGCTTCAGGGAAGAGAGATAAAAGGTGGTGGAGCTACGCATATGGGCCCCACGGTGCAACCATTGGGGTAGAAGATGCAGTTTGGAGTTGAAGCCAGCTGTCCCTTGTAGAGCATCGATTAAGCCAGCTGTCCCTTATAGAGCATCGATTATGGAGTGCTTGCATGACACTGTTCACTTGCATGACACTGTTCATGGCCGAGGCCGAGGCTGAGGTGGCCGAGGCCGACTGGAGCCGAGGCTGACTAGAAGCGAGGCCGATTGGGGCCGAGGCCGACTGGAGCCAAGACCGACTGGGGCCGAGGTTGACTGGAGGCGAGGCCGACTGGAGCCGAGGTCGACCGAGGCTGACTGAGGCTGACTGGGGCCGAGGTCAAGGCGGAGGTGGCCGAGCACTGATTGGGGCCGAGGCTGACCGGAGCTGAGGCTAACTTGGACGATGCACCGGGGCCGACTTGGATGATGTGCCGGGGCCGACTTGGATGATGCCGGGGCCGATGGGGCCGACCTGAAGAGGTCGGGGCCGCCTCGGTTAGATTAGATATGTCGGGGCCAATGGGGCCGACCTGAGGAAGTCGGGACTGTCTCGGCTAGATTAGAGATGCCGGGGCCGACGGGGCCGAGGCCGGCTGGAGCTGAGGCCGAGGGGGTAGTCGAGTGCCGAGGCCGAGGAGGCAGCCAAGTGCCGAGGGGAGTTCGGTGCTGGGAGCTGAGGCCGAGGCTGTGCGAGGCCGAGGGGCAACCGAGTGCCGAGGCCGTACAAGGCCGAGGAGGCAGCTGAGTGCCGAAGGGAGTTCGGTGCTGGGAGCTGAGGTCGAGGCCGTGCGAGGCCGAGGGGGCAGCCGAGTGCCGAGGCCAAGGGGGGCTCGGCAGTTGGGAGCAGAGTAGAGGAACCCGGGCATCTGCAGGAGATGGGTACGGGGTCCGAGGCCGCATGCATGGCCATGCAGAACACATGCATGGCTGAAGGAGCTTGGACTCGATCGAAAGCTGGGGCTAAGGCCGAGCGAAAATTGGCTCTATGCGGAGGAGAGAAAAGGTGGGGACGGAGGAAAGGCCGCCCTGGACCTGCCAGGCCTGTCGAGAACTTGCCGAGACCGAGGAGGAAAGGCTGATTTATTGAGGCTAAGCCCAGATGCTGCCATTGTGGCCCATGGGGTCAACTGGCCCCATCAGAGGTTATAAAAATAAACATGATAATAATGTATTTGCTCCATGCAAGTCATCTCTCTTCATTGAATCATTTTCATTTGAAAAAAAAAAATATCAGATCTGGATATCGCGGAACATTCTTGTCTTTACTGATGAACATGTCTCTCCACATATGACTGCCAGAAAAGCGATCTCCTTATCGAAGGAATATACACACTACCGCTCTATCTCGGAGTTTGACAGCTCTTGCCACTGTGATCCCTCTGCTGCCTTGGCAGCAAACCGACACACGATTTTTATCTCTTGGGAGCCCCCACCCCCATGGTTTGTTAAAATAAACTTTGATGGTAGTGTTCAGGGCAGATTGGTTGGCTCAGCTTTCATAATATTGGGATGTAATGGTGATATACTGGCTGCTGGTGGCCTTGGCCTTTTGGATTGTTCGGTCCCACTGGCTAAGCTATATGCAGCATGGGTTGACAATGCCATGGGTTGGCATCTCCTATGCCATTTGGTCCCTTCGTACTCACAGCCTCCTCATTGAGGGGATTCTCTTACCGTTATACGATGGCTTCGACAGGACAATGGTGTTCCGGCTCCACTTAACCCACTGCTTCATGACATTCGGATCACCCTTCAGGAAGCCCACAGAGTTCACATCAGGCGTGTCTATCGGGAAGCTAACTCTGTGACGGACTGGATTGCGAGGTCGGTAGCTTACCATTCTGGGTTATGGACTTGGAAGCAGGATGACCCTTGCCCTTTTGTACTTAATCAAATCTTACTTTCTGACTTGTCTGGGCTGACTCACATTAGAATTGCATGATCACCCGTTTGTATTAAAAAAAAAAAAAAGGACAACTAACTTAAAATTTTATAAACTATTTTGATATCATGATATAATTTACCATATACTATTTAACATAATCATATTTATTTTTATAAAATAAATATTATTTTATAGAACAATAGTAATTAGTTTGTTTGTATGATTTAATAGAAAATCTTCTGTCATCTGTCGATGATATATCTAAACAGTATTTGTCATTCCAGTCAACATGGAAATACATCAACCAAAAAAAGGTACAATCATTGCTGTTATTCCAAATTAAAAAAAAAAAGAGTGCAATCGATGCCGCTATCCAATATAGAAAATAATAATATCTACATCCGCCAAGCCTGGTATGAATTTAAATTATCCGGCATAACTTTCCCTGTTTGCGGAGGGCCCATCTCGTCACACTCCAAGAAAGCCACTGGAATGCTATTCTAAGATCAGACATCTGGTTAGTGTAGGACTCTGATTTATCCATCTGCGACCGACCCGTGTAATCGTTTTATTATGATGTTACTGTCGGTATTGCTGTAAAGTAGAATTGAGAATTGCGATGGAATATATATATATATATAGATTAATATTGATTCTTTATGGTTTTGCTTATCCTCACGCACAGAGAGATTAGGACAAGCATCTCAGCCTGACACGCACAAGCACAAAATAATGATAAAAGATTAGAAGAAAACTTGTTCAGCTGTGGCATAACGGTTAAAGAAAATGGTGGTGATGAAGTAGATGGCTGCTGTGAGCGTGAGGAAGGCCTCGAAAGATCCCAACCACTGCACGAAGTAACCAGCCCCTATGGTGCTGATTATAGCAGCAAAAGTGCCTGCCGAATTTGTTATCCCTGTTCAAAAAAGCAGAGGCATTAAAGAGTATAAGAACAAACTAAGAACATTTGATTGTAGATATGGCTCGAGTTCATGGTTTTTTGACATACCATGAAGGAATCCTGCGCACTTGGGAGCAATGTCCTGGTCAAAGCAACAATGGGAGAATCATGATATCAGATAAAGTTCAGATGACAACAGAAAGGCAGATATCAAAATGGGAACAATATTCCCCAATTAACCAGTCATGGTTTCACTATTTGCTCAGATTTTTTTTTTTTTGGTTGAAAACAATCTAACCCATGCTCAGCTTAATTTCATCACATTAGGTATACTTTATCATTCATGAGAATTCGTACAATTTGATGGCACATTTACTTGCGCATGAAAGTGCAAAATTTTGACATGATGGTTACCTGTATATTGAGGAAGTAGCCTGCTTGACTGAAAGAACTTAAGCTCAGAGCTATGGTCATGAGGACCGCAGCCACTGTTGGTGTCTGCGCATACTTCAAGCACAACAGTGATACCGCTGGCCCAATAAAGCCAATCGACTGCAACATAACCACATACGCAAAATGAAATTAAGATCACATCAGCTGAACATTGTTTGTTTTCATTAATTGGCATGATCATAATTATCTGCTCTTTAAACAACGACCTTTATGGAACTTGTTATGAGCCAAAGTAAGTGTTAATGCGATCATGCCTAAATTGTAGAGTAAAACGTCATATTTCATATGATAAAATTGAATTCTGCTGGAAAACAAGACAATTACCTGCATGATTTTTCGAACCCATAATACAGGGTAACCTGATTTGATCAGGAAGTCTGAAGAAGCTCCAGCTATATAACTAGACAAGGCCATCACTCCCCAGGGTACAGCACTGAACCATGCAGCTTGTTTCAAATTCACATTATAAACCTAAAGCCAGGAATATTGATCATGAAGAAAGAAAAGGACGTCACAATCATCAGGCACAATGCCAAGCGAAGCATAATTACCAGGAACATATTGAGAATACTTACAGTTTTAAAATACACTGGCATCCATGAGAGAAGCACAAAGTAGCCCTACAATGTTGTAAAATATCATGTTATTTTTCTTTCCCCAACTTTTTCTTCCTTCTTAGCGCTAAGTAAAATTTCTGGATAGAGAAGCCTCAAGGTTGCATCATTTGTTTTTGCAACAACAGCAGCAGCAGAGTTGGAACTTACCCAATTATTGGCAACATTAGCAAGGATGACGGCCAATGATGGTAACTTGGATAGCAAGTCCTGCAGGGATGGAAGTTTGGAGGCCTCTCTTTTGGAGTCGATCTTCCCGGCTCGAATTAGCTGAAGTTCAGCCTGGCTGATGTGAGGGCTATCGCGGGGATCGTTTGTTATTCCGAACAACCAAGAGGAGAGCCAAATGAATCCAAGGGATGCAAAGAAAGAGAAAGAAGCATTGACCCCGATCCTTGACAATAGAATTGGAGAAACAAGAAAGCTTATAACGTTTCCTAGATGGAAACCAGCCATGGAAATACCCACAGCACTCGCTCGTTCGTGGCCTGGGAACCACCTGCATCATGTATCATGTATGAGAGAAACATTGTCAGCACTAAAGAATCAAACTCTCCATTCTTTAATGAATCTTTTCTTGGAGGGTCTGAACTAAATCTGGTCTGGATTGAAGCTGTTAACAACACGGTCCATGTGAATCTATCTCATATATATGGACTATATTGGGCTTTTTCTTTTTCCCTAGAACATAACTTGAAGTAGTGGGTACACAAGCTCTCACCTGAACAAGAGCGTGCTCATACAAGGGAAGGCGACGCCCTCTGCAAGGCCAAAGACAGCACGGACGGCCAGAAGCATCGCCGTGGAATGGTCGGCGGCCCATGGAGTGAGGAAGGTGGCCAAGGACCAGACGGCCACCCCACACGCCAACACTCGCTTCCCACCGTATCTGTCCGCGAGAGCTCCTCCCACGACGGATGAGACCAGGTATCCCCATAAAAATGACGACTGCCAACTCACGAAACATTAGTCATCCGATTATCGTGCGGTGCAGGAGTTACAGTGCAATCGAGACCTTTTTTTTTTTTCGAATAACATAAATCTCAAAATTATTCTCCCTTTAGCCGATCTTAGCAGTATCAAGCTCCCTGGCCGTGAGGCCACCCATCTCCTTATGCTTACTCAAATTTATATTGGTAAATTCGTATGTACTAGTGTTAGTGCTAGTCATCCTATGCCTCAACTCAGATGTCTAGCCAAGAAAAACATTTTTACCAATCTGGCATGAGTTAAACCTAAGATGTCAAATACATAATTTACTGCAAAATAAGAGGATATGGGTCATCCAAATACCATTCCCACGGGCCAGGATAGCGAGCTGCAACGTTAGCGATCCAATCAGCCCCCATTGGCTTCCTTATAAACATGATCCAATCAACCGTAGTATTGGCTTCCCTATAAACATGATGAATAAGTGGCGCACCTATAGTCCGAAGAGAATTCCAAATAGTACGGAGCAGAGGGTTGGTGGAATGAAGATCCCTATCCCAATGAATCTAGCGAACAACCGTGAAAGAATTTCCCTCAATAATCAATATGCTAGAGGCCAAATGACGAACAACATAATTGATTCCAACCCATGCAGCCTGGAGCTTCGCCATAGGGACCGATATATCAAGGGAACCATGGCCACACTGCAAGGGAACAATTTCTTTCCTCTTGCCTAGAAAACATATTCCTCTTACCAACATGCCGACACTGGCTTAGTATATCATTAGTGGACCAAGCCCAAAAGAATATTTGCCTAGTTAGACAAAAGACTCAATAGATGCACCCGTCCCGTGCATCGCACTGGAACCTAGCTTTGTATTTAGTTTTTCAAATTTAGTCCCATGGATGAAAAAATATATATTATATGCTAATAACTCAAATTCATTTGCTATTTATTAATTTTCATTTAAATTTTTGGGCTACATGATTTTAACCTGCTAATGGATTAATTAGTTAGTAGATAGATTTGAAGTATTATAAATAGTATCAAAGTTGAATCAAAAGTGTAAAATTTGATAAGCATAAGAAAATGATTACCAATGGAACAATGATAAAGTTTTATCATTGCGTGAAGCCATGCTTATAGCACTAATGATTCAGTTATTCTAGCAAGTTTATAATATGCATAATATAACGAGTGAAGATTATGGTATCTCAAATTTAGTATATGTTTATAACTTAAGCCTATTAATTTTTACTTAAATTTTTAAGACATGTAATATTAGTTTACTAATGTATTAATTGAGTTAATTGAATAGTATGGTAGCAGAATACTATGAATTGAAATGACTTTGACTGAAGACTTGACCGAGAGGCATCCTGTAGTATTGCTACGGTCAATATACGGTGACGACCAATCCGAGAGTCCGTGAGACTACTTCCACTACGGCCCCTTTACATGGTACGCTTCCGATTTGGGAACTCTGTCTGGAGTGCCGCTACGGTATGATAATTTGCAAGTGCGATGCGATGACGAGCGGAAACCGCAGCGGACATTTGGCAGCGGCGAAGCCAAACCGTCCGTGCCGCTGGACGCGACTTGACGGTCAACGTAAAGCGCCGCAACAATTTCTTAGCAATTTCTGGGGTGGGCCGGGCCGGGTCAAAAGCGGGCGGCACTAATTTGCAGGGACCCACCACATGAAGGAATCAAACACAACGGTAGGTGGATCCAAGCAACCTACCGCATGGCGATGCTCTTTCATGTGAGTAGATGGCGATGATGATGATGATTATGATTATTATTATAATGATGGCGGAAACAAGACAATCTTATTTCATTTATATTTCAATTTTACTGAAACGTAAGTTAATATGACATGGGTTGTTTCATTTTGTTTTTTTAAATTCTCACTTTCATTTTCTATTCTAAATTCTATTAACTTTGTTTAATTAACAATTAATAATTGACTTATCTAATTAACACGTTATAATTAACTAACATTTAAATAATAGTTAGCTTTTAAAGCTTTCCTCAAAATTTAAAACAATCATATATTTCATGTGTTCTTATAATTTGTAAATCATAAAACCTACGATTCGTGAAATAATATGACAAAAAAAAAAAAAAAAAGCATACAGAATCATCATGAAACAGATGCGTAAATGTTGAGGAAGGTAATAACCTGAACGATCCCTAAGACGGAGCTGGACCAGCCGTATCTAGAGGCAAGGGGGACGATGGCGACCGACATCACCACACGATCCGCGTTGCAGAGGGACAGGACCATCGCCACCATCGCCATTACCTTCGCCCTTTCCGGGATCACGAACCCTTCTTCCCTTGCCAACTCTCTTCTCCTCTCCCCGATCCCTTCCAGTCCCGCACTGCACATCATCACCACCCTCCTCTTTCCCCTCATTCGTCTTCCTCCATCTCCCCCAAGCCATCTCTCTTTGTTTTCTTCTATGCTTCCCATATTATGGCCGCCGCCGCCGCTCCCTCTCAAGTTTAGTGATACATTCCTCCCTTCCTTCGGATCCAGGCTACCGCGCGGTTTGACTGCGATTCCGGAGACGATCCTGAGCCTGGATCCCTGACAGCCATTCGAAGAATACACGATGGAGCTCGATATAGAAGGAGAGGAGGAGGAGGAGGAAGCGGACGGAGACGGCGAACGGCAGAGAGGTATGGATCTAGACGGAGGTGAAACGACCGCCATGACGACAAAAGAGAGCTCCGAGAACACAAGGATCAAAATTTCTGAAGTGGGGGGCAAACCTAATAGACTCGGAAGCGTCGGGAGGGTAGGTTTTTCCAAGATGGGGACGAAAACAGGTGAGAGGAGAGGAGGTAACGACGCCACCTGGCTCGAAGTGATATTCGCGGAGGAGGGCAGCAGGTTCTATTTATTAATCGAGCGACGAGCCGCCTAACTCCGCCTTACCTACCACTCTATGATTTATCGCACAATAATACATGATTTCTTTTATTGAAGGAATATTAAAAACATGATTTCCTTGTGCATTTTTCTATCCTATACAGGAATCGTGCTAGTACGAAAATTTCGCAGAGATCGAGCGGTCGCTGAGTTGGACGGCGTCCGACTCCAGATCTAAATAATCCATTTTAAATATACAGTCACGCACATGACAAGGGTGGGGTTGTTGGGCAACATACCACGGGAAGATGTTTCGCTGGGCAGCACAGTCAGGCTCCTCCCGGAGCCCTTACCTACCACCCAACACCGATGCGTGGCGTGGCAGAGGAGAAGACCCCAGCAGCTCTTGGCAAAGTTAGCCCAAGCGTCAGGGAAGCACGTGCGGCCGTTGCGATACCCACTATTTTATGAACAGATATCTTCATCTTAAATCAACTCATTAACCAAAACAAAACAAATCTATTAACAAAATAAACCTACTTTTATAAATTTATTAATGATTTAACTTTTATAATTTACATATATAAAATGATGCTTGAATTTATGTCAAATGATTTAACTTTTATAATTTACATTTATAAAACGATGTTTTGCATTTGGGCATGATGCTGTTGCCTATGAAATTAACATCATACATTTTAGAAAGCCCTGCACGTTTGGCATAATGCCGCCAGTAAACGACCCATATGGAAACCGTGCTAGAACATTGCTCCAAAGGTCAAGCTACACAAAGTGACTGGAGACAACGTTATCACCAAGACGGTGGAAGTTTTCCCATTCCCCCCTCTCTCATGAGCAAGGGCACATCCGAACAAATAAATTGAAAAAAAAAAAAAAAACAAGATTTTGATCCCACCAGGTGACACGGTGGCTGAGATTTTGAAGCAACACACCAGCCCTGCATCCTCAATGAATTTTCATAATTATGAGATACTCTTATTATTATGCTTCCATTTTACCTTATTATTATAGTGCATAGATAGTATTCTTTTATTAATTTTATTTCTTTGGCTTTGTAGTGCATTCCCTTCTCCCTACTAAATTAAAGGCAGAACTTTTGAGTCCCCTCCATCCCTTTTCCCCTAAGAACATAGTTGATCCCGCCAAGGGCTTGATTCACTGGTTAGTTGAATCACTTATTGAACCATCGAATAGTTATTTTAATATAAAATATTTTATATTAATAAAAAATAATTTTTAATAAATTTTAAAATTAATATGATAATAAAATTTATGATCCTATTTGATTCGGACTGAGTTGATCGATTCACAAATAAATCGAATGAATTGATCGAATTATTTTGAATCACTTATGTGTTAGAATCGAATCAATTTGACTTTTAAATTTTGGTTCAACCGGTCCAACTTATTCCAACAATTATGCCTAAAACGGCATGTAATAAGTCAGCAGTCAACAGCCCACCAACTTTACCACGAAAAATGCCACCAATGATATAATTATAGTACAATATATTAATAATAAAAAAATCTGAATAAATAAATGAGGAAGGAAATCTTCTTCCCCTATCTTCTTCGTTTTATGTTAACTTCTCATTTTTTTTCCCCAAATGTGCAATAAAATAATCTAAACAGATTTAGCATATGATGATGTTGACACAAAAATTTTTCAGAACTAAACACCATACATCATAAGATTAACTAATTAATCATGTCCTACTACAAAAATCATAGAAAAATTAACATTCTAGAAAGTAGAAAAATTATGGTGTCATCAACTAACACACATGCACTCCATTTTCCCGTTATGTTTGATTACTTTTCCTGCAGCAAGTGGGATAATCTTTCCTATAATGGAAGGCGATCCCTTAAATTTCACCATTTTCATAGCAGCCATGCATCGTAAAGGCGACCAGCTACTATGATTTTGGCATATTTTCTTCAGATAATAAATAGTAATGTTTTTTTTTTCTCTTTCTCTCTGTGTACGTGTGCGTGCGAAGGTATATAGCATGTTGCTGTCAAATTACTTGCAATGAGCGTCGGATGAGCTGAGATCTCCGCAGGCCTTCGAGAATGCAGAGAGATCACCGTCTTCCTTCTAGAGCCTGCAAAAAAGTCTCGGACCGATGGTTTCGGTAGAGACCCTCCGACGCCCAAGTCAGTGGTTTGTAGAACAGGAATATTGTATATCAGAGAGAGATCCCTTTGCATTGAGCTCGGGTCCTCCTCTTATACCTGTATGGGGGTCCTGTTTACTTCGTTCCGTTGGAACCGTCAAATCTTCCTCGTTGGGATAAGTTTCTCCAAACGGCAAGTGGTTGTTAAGCTATTGCTGGATGAGGGCCGCTTGTAGCGGTAACTGCTGATCGTGCTAACACTTGCCCATGATTTCAGTGAGCGAGGTACACAGCAATAGACCTCGAATCACGGGATCTGTTGCACGAGACGGGTCATTATGCATGCGAAAAAGGCGTCAAGTTAGGACCGAAGCCGTTGTTGAAGGCTGGCACTGGAGGCCGATGCTGGAGGCCGACGCTAGAGGCCGACGCTAGAGGCCGACGCTGGAGGCCGACGCCAAAGGCCGGAGCCAAAGGCCAGCGCTGGAGGCCGGCGCTGGAGGCCGATGCTGGAGGCCGACGCTGAAGGCCGGCACTGGAGGCCGGAGCCAAAGGCCAGCGCTGGAGGCCGTCGCTGGAAGCCGATGCTGGAGGCCGGCGCTGGAGGCCGGAGCCAAAGGCCAGCGCTGGAAGCCGTTGCTGGAGGCCGACGCTGGAGGCCGACGCTGGAGGCCGGAGCCAAAGGCCAGCGCTGGAAGCCGTTACTGGAGGCCGACGCTAGAGGCCGGCGCTGGAGGCCGAAGCCAAAGGCCGGCACTGGAGTTCTATTTCTGGGTTTTGCTGTCACATCATTATTTTTGGAAATCGTGCAAAAGATAATACCACCCAGAGGAATCGGCCAGCCGTATCAGATGCCCCCCCGCCCCTGAGATGGGTGAGCGCATAATCACCCGCGAAAGGGGTGTTAATATCATCTGGGCGGCCGATTTTCGTGCCATCATTTCGCCTGTCTGGGCTGTTGGGATTGGAGAGGATTTCCCTCGACCAATGAGTCACAAAAGGCGAGCATCATCATTGTGGTAAGGCCAATGCCATCTCTTTATTGGTGGAGCTTTTCGTGTTTTTTGCGCTGATAGGCCGCCGAAGCGCCTTCCATTTGAAGGTGGACACGTAGCCAGAATGGACGATCGTGGGGTAATCTGAAATGGGGTTATAAGAGAAAAAATCGTCCTTATCCTCCCATCCTCCCTTCTCTTACGCTACGGCTTCCTCTCGAGTCCGCAAGCGTCCGTTCGTCTCCCGTGTTCATTCTCTCCTCATGCTCCTTCGATCTTAGCTCAAGTTTTCCAGGTTAGTCTCAATGGCTTCCTCCCATTTCCGATTCTTGGGAGTGTTCCCCCACCCCTTCTCAAACTTCCGCTTCCTTACCAAGCAAGTGGTCTACCCCCTCCTCTAATCACTCCTTGCCGGAACAGCGGCCGGTCAGTCGCCCTGTAGCCGGGAGTCATCTGACCGGTGGGCGGATTTCCGCTCGGAGCCGTCCGACGGCTGCTGGTCCTTCTAGCATCGTCAAGGAGTCCCCCGAAGGGACTGCTTCCACTATATCTGCTCAAGACATAGTAAATCTGAAAGCCAAATATAGCTTTCCGTCAGACCTTCGTTTGTTCTACCCTGCTCCTAATGACAGGGTAACCCCTTCCCGTTCTGAAAGAGTTGCCTTGTACGGAGCCTTCTTTAAGGCCGGACTTCGACTACCTATCCACCCTTTCATTCTCAATCTTCTGGACCGATATTCTCTAACACCTTCCCAGCTAGTGCCTAATTCAATCCGATCTATCGTTGGCTTTCTGGTTCTCTGTCACCTGCAAGGCATAGAGGCCAGCATCTCCTTTTTCCGTAGCTTTTATACCCTCCACAAGCAATTAGGTTGGTGGTCCTTCACCCCTAGGTCCAATAGGATCCTTAAGTTGTACCTTCCCACCTCCGTCAAGGGGTGGAAGGATAAGTTCTTTTTTGCTGATATCGACGGGGTGCGCGAAAGCTGGGGACACCCAACATTGATGCCAATAGGGATTCCTCCATCCTTCCAAGAGATCGGATGGCATTCGGGCAGCTTCTGACTGCCGATGTCCCTCGGTGCAATAAGCTTCTAGCCGAGGAAAACCTTCGTCTCGCCGGCTTAATTCCTTCGAGTGGTGAGCACTTGATTACTTACCTTCTTTTTCCTTTTTCCCCCTTCTTTTTTCTTTTTTTCTTTTTTTTAATTCATCTTCTGCCTTTATAGGGATGGCGCCATCACTTCGCGAGCTCAGGAAGGCGGCCACTAGGAAGAGGAAAGCTACGGGGAATGAGTCCCTTGCTGAGAGAAGGGCCGTTGCCAAAATCCCAAGGAGGGCCGAAGCGGGGAGGGTCGACGCTTGAGGGGTTGACGCTGGAGGGGCTAAAGTTGTGAAGCCCCTACGCGCTCAGGTTTTGAAGAAGGTCGACCCTAGAAGGGCCGACGCTGGGGAGGCCGATGCTAAAAGGGCCAAAATTGTAGAATCCCCGCATGTGTGCGAGGCGGCCAGAGCCCAAGCCGATGAGCCCACCAAGATAGATACGGTAAGGGCCGAGGCCGGCGAGGAAGTCGGGCGGAGCCAAGTAGAAGGGAGATCTTCAGTTCCAGCTCCTCCTGTCATCTTGCTTGATCCTTCTCCTGAGTAGGTCGCAAAAACGCCGTCACCCCTGCCCGAAGCCGTGGAGACGGAGCAAGTTCCTGTAGCAATAGGGCCAACTCCCGCAGCTATCCTGCCCCCCGTAGGGGCAACAACCGAAGCGCCTCCACCAGTCCACGGAGGCAGCAGAGTCAGAGGCGGAATCCGCCTCCGTGGACCCCGTGCCAAGGGAAAGGAGGGGCGTCGACCCTTCCTTCCAATCACTGTTGGCGAATCACAGCCATTGGGCCGAGCGGGCCTTAGATGAGGCATCTATGGTGGAGGTGCAAGAGTTTCTCCGGCATCAAGGGAGAGCCACCTTCTTTCGCGAGGCGTCTGTGGCACATCTCTGGGTGAGCCTCTGCTCCATTATCGTTTTTCCTTTTTGTTTCGTTTGTTTTATTTCGCTTTTTAATATTGACATTCCCTTTAGGCACTGAACTCTCTGATCGCCATGAGGGAACTTTGGACCCTGAGTGATACTGCTATCGACCAGGCGCGGGAGGAGATGTTATCACTCCAAGCCAGGGAAAAAAAGACGGAAATGGCTTTGGAGGATACCTGGGCCACCCTAAAGGGCGAAGTCGAAACCATCCGGCTGAGAGCCGAGAGGGCCGAGTACGCGCTGGAAGTTGCCCAGCATCGTGTAGCCAATGAGCTGGATAACGCTCAGGCGGCCGAAGAAAAGCAAAGGATGGCCGAGGAGAGGCTGAAGGTGGTGGAATCAGAAATGTGTGTCTTAAAGACTCGATTGGATTCCGCCTCCATTGAAATAGACGCAGCCAAAGAGGTCGCCCACCAGTCCAATGCCAAGATTGTCGACTTGAAGGCGGCGGTGACTGAGGCCAAGAAGGAGGCCGTCGAGTCCGAGCAGAGAGCCCTTGAGGCGGAGAAAAGAGCTGCAGAGGCCGTAAAGGATTTTAGAAAGTCTAAAGACTTTGATAAGGAGCTAGCCGAGTCGGTAGCGTTTGCTTATAATGTTGGCTTCCAAGACTGCAAGGAAAAAATCCAAGAACACGCGGAGAGCCGGTCTTTAGGTCCGGCGCGGAGAGCCGGTCGTTAGGTCCGATGCGGAGCCGATCTTTGGTGCCGACGCGGAGCCGGTCTTTAGTGTGCCGACACGGAGCCGGTTTTTAGTGCCGACGCGGGGCCGGTCTTCTATGCCGACGCGGAGCCGGTCTTTAATTGTCGGTGCAGAACCGGTCTTAAGTTGCCGGTGCTGAACCGGTCTTTAATTGCCGATGCAGAGCCAGTCTTTTATGCCATCGCGGAGCCGGTCTTTAATTGCCGGTGCGGAACCGTTCTTTGATTGCCGGTGCGGAACCGGTCTTTGATGCCGATACGGAACCAATTTTTTATGCCGACGCGGAGCTGATCTTTAATTGCCGGTGCGGAACCGATCTTAAGTTGCCGGTGCAGAACCGATCTTTAATTGCCGATGCGGAGCCGGTCTTTTATACCGTCGCGGAGCCAGTCTTTAATTACCGGTGCGGAATCGGTCTTTAATTACCGGTGCGGAACCGGTCTTTGATGCCGGTACGAAACCGGTCTTTCATTGCCGGTGCGGAGCCGGTCTTTCATGCCGATGCGGAGCCGGTCTTTAATTATCGGTGCGGAACCAATCTTAAGTTGCCGGTGCGGAACCGGTCTTTAATTGCCGATGCGGAACCGGTCTTTAATTGCCGATGCGGAGCCGGTCTTTTATGCCGACGCGGAGCCGGTCTTCAGTTGCCGGTGCGGAACCGGTCTTCGATGTCGACGCGAAGCTGGTCTTTGGTGCCGACGCAGAGCCGGTCTTTTATGCCGACGCGGAGCCGATCTTTTATGCCACGCGGAGCCGGTCTTTAATTGCCTATGCAGAACCAGTCTTTTATGCCGACGCGGAGCCGATCTTTAGTTGCCGGTGCGGAACCGGTCTTCGATGACGACGCGAAGCCGGTCTTTGGTGCCGACACAGAGCCGGTCTTTTATGCTGATGCGGAGCCGGTCTTTTATGCCGACGCGGAGCCAGTCTTTTATGCCGACGCGGAGCTGGTCTTTCATTGCCGGTGCGGAACCAGTCTTTAATTGCCGAACATACTCATTCAAAGATAATGCGAACATTTCGAACATCAATCTATCAAATAGATTCAAATTAATGAAGATAGCACCTTACTGGTAATACCGGCGTAAATTGTCGGCGTTCCAGATGCGAGGAAGCGGTTTCCCGTCTAGCTCTTCAACTTTTGTTGGCCCAGATGGCAACCCAAGAGGGGGGGTGAATTGGGTTCTTAAAAATTTAAGACTTTTTAACTTTAGTTGATTAGTTAGCAAGATGTGCAAGTGAGATTAACTAATAAGCAAAGCACAAGCAAATAAAGAGAGATAGAGAAGAGAAAATAACACGGCAAACACAAAATTTTATAGTGGTTCGGTGCAACCAACACCTACGTCCACTCCCAAGATCACTTGGGTCCACACTATAATCTCTAGATTACAGCCGAGTTGTTTTACAAGTTCACAACTCAAACTTGTTGTTTTTCCGGGATCACAACGAACCCAGCCGTTTTACACGGGCTCACCAGCACCAAACCCAACACAAGCACCTAGCTTGTACGAGGTTTAACAACCTCCACTAGTTTAATCCCTCAGATTAAACTAGACACAACAAATAAAATGAGTTTAATTACAAGCAGCTCCTTTTTGAGCAGATATACAAAATAAATTGAGTTTAGAAAAGCCTGAATAAAGCTTGAGAGCTGGCTTGGCTTCTTCCTTCCTTCAACTCCTCTTGATGTTGAATCAGGCCTCAGCAGATTCTTGACGATTTGAGCTTTGGAGTTGAGATGAAGCTTTTTCTCCCTTTTCTTGAATGTGAAGATCTTTGATTTGCTCTTGAAAGTTTGGGATTCCTCTTGAACTTTTGTAGAAAGCTCTGGAGTGCACGAATCTCACTCTTGGATTTCACTCCTTTTGAATCTCTCTTCTTTGAGCTAAAAGATTTTTTCAATAAGCTCTGTTTTTCCCTCTTTTCAAATTCTTCTTTTCTCTCTTTTGATTTCTCTCTTTTTTTGATTTGAAAAGGCTCCTCTATTTATAGATCTGCAAAATATACCGTTAGACACAGAAAAATAGCCGTTATTCAAAAATTACCGTTGGAGCTGATGTGTCAACTCAAAAATTCCGCCCAGATTCGGGGAGTCGGCTCGGGACTGTGCGAGTCGGCTCGAGCAATCGAATCCAGAACGCACCAAAAAATGAGTTTTCAGGGGTCGACTCGCGAAAATCTGGGAGTCGACTCTTGACTTTCAGGAGTCGACTCGCGAAAAGCTGGGAGTCGACTCGAGAAGCACTCAAAAATGAGTCTTTCTGCCGTCTGAGTCGAGTCGGCTCGCACAGTCACGAGTCGGCTCGAGAAAGTTCAGGAGTCGACTCGGAAACTCTCGAGTCGGCTCGGGACTGATACAAAAATCAGAAAACATTCTGATTTGCTTTGAAAATCATCCCAACCAACTTTGAAATATAAATATGACTTAGATAATGTTGATTTAACAGTAATGCTCAATTTCAAAGCATTTTCATTAAGTCATTGATCTTTAAAAGATTGGTATAAAAATCATTTTTGAATTCATAAGTATAGCTCACTGAAACATATATTCAATTGATTCAAGAAACTCATTACATTTTTAATAGTTCATAGTTTCCAATTTGAAATTGCTCATATATTTCATTGATTGACTTAACATGTTCATAGCCTTTTAGAAAGTAAAGCAATGTCTTTTGGAAATCATCAAAATCAATAAGTTGGGGCAATTATGTTTCAATAATTTCTCAACAATCTCCCCCTTTTTGATGATGACAAAAACATTGAGTTATGTTCATGATTGATTAGTGAATTAATTTTGTTTTCATAGTTAAAGGCTCCCCCTCAATGAGGTAGCTCCCCCTATGAAACTTAATTAATTAACCCATTGTTTATCACAATCATAGACAATCATAAAACTATAAAATTCTCCCCCTTTTTTGTAATCAACAAAAAGTTAGATAAACATTCATTCAAATTTCATTGACATAAGGAAATAGAGAATTCATTTCATTCAAAAGTCTAGTACATCAAATTACATCAAAATGTAATACAAGCAATCAAATTTAAACTAACTTAGATTCATCAAAGTTCAAAAACATTCATATTAAGCAAAATTTCCTTACAATCTAAAGGAAATTTAGAGATAAACTAAATAAGTATTTTCATTTCTTGAATTCAAACTTTTTAAGTGTCCAATCATCTCCATGATATCATCCTTTTGAATTTGCTAAAATCATTCATGGTTACTTGAATTTGATCAACTGCTGCATCAATATCTCTTTAACTGATTGGTTCTATCAAGATATCATTGGATCCATTATCCTTGAAGTCTTTCAAATATTCTTAAGCTCGGCATTGAGAGAATCCACATGAGTACCAATAGAGAATGAAAATAAGTCAATGAAATGATGTTTTCCTTTAATTCTTTAAAGTCTTCTCTTAATTCAATTCTTCTTTTCTTTGATCATCAAACTCAGCAAACATAGATCTAAGTTGACAACTGCTCATCTGAAAACTCACAGAAGTAGATGAAGCTGAGGTGGAGGAGAATAATGCATGCTAGGTCTCAGATGGTCCAGCAACAGAAGGTCCAGGACCTCAGCTCCAATGTCTCAACTCTGTCCTCAGCTCTAATATCTCTTGACCTTTTCTTTCCAATTCCATTCTTTCTTGAAGCCCATCGGTGAATAGTGGCCAGGAATAGTAGTCAGTATGTCTCAAATTTTTCTTGGGCTCACTATCACTAAATCAATCCCTTGGCTTCTGAATAACTGAGTTAAGATCATGCCATAGGGAAGACAGGATTTCCTTTTACTTCCACAATCAGCTATGTACCATAAAATCATGATGGGTAAGTTGATTGGCTTGCCTGAAACTACAGCATCCATGACAAAATATCCCTCTCAGAACATAGTCAAACCGGCCTGTCTTAGGGAAATAGAATCCTGCTGCAGATATTGTGTAGCAATCTTAAGTCCAATGGCAGCTGATTGGCAAAACTTCTTCAAATCCCTCAAATTTCTATTCAATAATCTGGTGAGGGCAGGAGATCTATCCTCTGGCAAAGGTGGAGGTCCAGATAGGGGTAAGTCCAATCTAGAAAGAATGATGGCAGAGACATTCAAACAACTCCTCTCACATGCTGACCAATCCATTGTCTCCTCTAGACAAATTTTATAAAATTCTTTAACCAATGCAGGGTAGTAGGACAGTCAAGAGAGCAATTTTCTCAAATCCCATTTCTCTAACTGTCCTACAAGAATCCCTCATTCTCAAACAAATCAAAATCAAACTTCCTTCCAGTGGTAATGACTCTACTTGCAAGGTCTACCTGAGGAGTAGAGGCAGTAGGAGCAGGTGCATCATCCGAAGAAGAAGCAGTCGAAGATCCGGAGTCGGCTCGCGGACGGGTCGACGCACGGTTCTTTTCCTCTTCATCCCGGCGCGGCTACTGCTGCTCCACGGGTTTTGGGGGCCATTGATTTGGAATGATTGAATTTGGAAGATTTGGAAATTTGGTTTTGGAGGGTTTTGAGAAAGTTTGGAAAGATTAGAATGACCGTGGGTCGACTCGTGCCCTAAATAAGCTGGGACCACGTCGAGTCGACTCGCGCATTTCCTCGAGTCGGCTCGCCTAAATCACAGAGAAACCGAACTCGAGTCGACTCGCTCATACCAGGGGTCGACTCCCAGAGTTTCAGAGAAACTCGAGTCGACTCCGATACACACCGAGTCGGCTCCGAGACCATTTCAGAACAAAAAATTGAAAATTTTCTGAATGTTTGAAATGATTCCGGATTTGATTTTGTGTATGATTCATAATCATTGAGTCTTGATAAATCATTTTGATATGAATTCTAGATAATATTTCCTTAAGATTTTGAGGAATTGAAAGAATTCTAGATGCATTTCCTTAAGTATTTCAAAATTTATTCAAAAGGATTACAAATTCCTAATTCTCCTCTAAGATATTCAAATCTTTCTTCACTTAGGGGTTTTGTAAAGATGTCAGCTAATTGTTCTTCAGTGTTTACATAATCTAAACAAATTTCATCATTAGCTACATGTTCTCTTATAAAATGATATCTAATTTCTATGTGTTTTGTCCTTGAGTGTTGAATTGGATTTTTGTTAAATTGATTGCGCTAGTATTATCACATTTATGGGTGTCTTATTAAGTTTGATACCATAGTCTTCAAGTTGTCGCTTAATCCATAGGATTTGCGCACAGCAACTTCCAGCTGCTACATATTCAGCTTCAGTAGTTGATAATGCAACTGAATTTTGCTTTTTGCTAAACCATGTGATTAAGTTACTCCTAAGAAATGGCATGCACCACTTGTGCTTTTTCTATCAATTTTACATCCGGCATAATCAGAATCTGAATATGCAATTAGGTTTAATGTGGAGTCTCTAGAATACCATAAACCTACATTTTTGTTCCATTTAGATATCTTAAATTCTTTTAACAGCTATTAAATGTGATTCTTTAGGTTCAGCTTGAAATCTAGCACACAAACATACTGCAAACATTATATCTGGTCTACTTGCTGTTAAATAGAGAAGGGATCCGATAATACCTCGATAATACTTTTGATCAACCTTCTTACCTTCTTCATCTTTGTCTAGCTTGCATGAAGGACTCATTGGTGTTCCAAGGGGTTTCATTGTTTCCATACCAAACTTTTTGAGTAGTTCTCTTGTGTACTTGGTTTGGTTGATAAAGATTCCCTCCTTGCATTGTTTGATCTGGAGTCCAAGGAAGAAGTTGAGTTCTCCCATCATGCTCATCTCGAATTCTCCCTGCATTAACTTTGCAAATTCTTGACAAGAGATTCGTTAGTAGCACCAAAAATAATGTCATCTACGTATATTTGTACTACAAGTAAATCTTTACTTTTTCTTTTTAAAAACAAGGTTTTATCAACATTTCCTCTTGTAAAATCATTTTCTATTAGAAATTTACTTAACCTATCATACCAAGCTCTAGGTGCTTGTTTCAAACCATATAAAGCTTTGTGCAATTTAAAAACGTGATTTGAAAACTCGTGATCTTCAAAACCTGGTGGTTGTTCTACATAAACTTCTTCATTAATAAGTCCATTTAAAAATGCGCTTTTTACATCCATTTGAAATAGGTTAATGTTCATATGACATGCAAATGCAAGTAAAAGTCTAATGGCTTCTAGTCTAGCTACAGGTGCAAAGGTTTCATCAAAATCAATACCTTCTTCTTGACTATATCCTTTAGCAACCAATCTAGCTTTGTTTCTAATTACTATGCCATTTTCATCTAACTTATTTCTAAAAACCCATTTAGTTCCTATATTGAATGGTTTTTAGGTCTTTCAACTAAAGTCCAAACATTATTTCTAGTAAATTGATTAGTTCTTCTTGCATAGCTAACATCCAATTATTATCTTTTTCAGCTTCTTCTATAGTTTTAGGTTCTATTTGTGATACAAATGCAAGATGATTACTAATATTTCTCATGTATGATCTAGTCCTTATTCCTTGAGATGGATCACCTATAATCAATTCCTTAGGATGACTATAAGCATATCTCCAGTCTCTTGGAAGATCTACATCATTATGATCATTATTAACATCATCATCCTTATGTGAATCATTATCTTTAGCCTCTTGTTCATGATCAGAAGATACTTCAATATTAAGTTTTTCAAGATCTTTTTCAATTATGTTTGTATCTTCCTCATCATCAATCTTTTCAGATCCAGTTGCTAAAGATTCATCAAAAACTACATGAATGGATTCTTCAACTACTAAGGTTTTCTTGTTAAAGATTCTATATGCCTTACTAGTTGTTGAATAACCTAGAAAAATTCCTTCATCAGATTTAGCATCAAATTTTCCTAAGTTGTTTTTACCATTATTATGAATGAAACATTTACATCCAAATGCATGAAAGTATTTTATATTTGGTTTTCTTTCATTCCATAATTCATAAGGTGTTTTCTTTAATATTGGTCTTATTAAAGCTCTATTTAAGATGTAACATGCTGTGTTAATTGCTTCCGCCCAAAAATACTTTGGTAAGTTGCTTTCACATAGCATGGTACGGGCCATGTCTTCTAAAGTTCTATTCTTTCTTTCAACTACACCGTTTGTTGTGGAGTCCTAGGGGCTGAAAAATTATGATTAATTCCATTTTCAGTGCAGAAATTTTCAAATAAGTGATTTTCAAATTCTGTTCCATGATCACTTCTTAGAGATACTATAGTAGTGTTTTTCTCATTTGTGACTTTCTTGAAAATTTCAGGAACATCGAGAAAGTCTCATCTTTGTGAGCTAAAAACATTACCCAAGTATATCTAGAGTAATCATCTACAATCACTAGACCATATTTCTTTCCTCCTAGACTTGTGGTTCTAGTTGGTCCAAAAAGGTCCATGTGAAGTAGCTCTAGTCCCCTAGAAGTTGAAACAAGTTTTTAGATTTAAATGAACTTCTAGTTTGTTTTCCAAATTGACATGCATCACAGATTTTATTATTTTCAAAATCTAATTTAGGTAAACCTTTAACTAAATCCATTTTAATTAGTTTTGAAATAAGGTGTGTGCTTGCATGACCTAATCTACGATGCCACAACCAACTAATATCATTAATGTTAGCATTATCAGCAATTAGGCAATGACTACTCTTAGAAGTTTTGTCTGTGTCAACTAAGTATATATTGCCAAATCTATAACCAGTAAAAACAATGCTATCATCAATAGAATTAGTTACAGTGCATAAAGAAGATTTAAAAGAAACATTAAAGTTTTTATCACATAATTGACTTATGCTAATTAGATTATGCTTCAAACCATTAACATAAAGTACATTATCAATTATATAGATGGAGTTATGCGAACTTTACCAAGGCCCAAAATTTGACCTTTACCGTTATCGCCAAATGTCACAACTCCACCAACATTTTCTTCTAGGGTGATGAATTCCTCTTTGTCACCCGTCATATGTCTTGAGCAGCCGCTATCAAGATACCACTTCTTGTTTGATCTTTTGGCTACAAGACATTCCTGCAATATCATCAAACTTTATGTTTAGGTACCCAAGCTTTCTTGGGTCCTTCATGGTTAGTAGCAACAAAAATTGTTCCTTTCGGAACCCATATTTTCTTAGCTTTAATATTTAATTTCTTGTTGTTTTAATGTTTTGCATTCAAAGGATTTGTGACCTTTTTCATTACATTTAAAACAAGTTATATTACTTTGGTTGGCTTTTACAAAAATATTCTTTAGTGATTTTGTTTTCTTAATGTGTTATATCCTAGCCCAGCTTTGTCAAAAACAGCTTTTTGACTATCTAGAATCATGTTTAATTTAGTTGAGCTTAAAGTGAATTTCTCAACAATGTCTTTATATTTTTTAACATCTTTCTTTAAGACAATCATTTCATTGATTCTTTTTCTTTAATTAAGTTTTTAGTTTCAGATTTTAAAATCAATTTTGATTAAGATATTTTCTTTCTTAAGTTCTTCTTTTCTTTTAATTCATTTTTTCTTTAGCTAAACTAATTATCATTTTTCAAAATTTAATTTCTTTTTCAAAATTTAAAATCTATCATAAGTTCATTGAAAGCTTCAAACATTTCATCAAATGTAAATTCATCATCGGAGGTTTCGGAACTTACCTCGTCATTGTCGTCGTCGTTGGCCATGAAGCAAATATTGGCAACTTCTTTTGTTCTTCTTCTTCGGAAGAAGATTCATTCTGTCAGTCCATGTTGCCATATGCTTTCTTCTTTTTCTTGAAGGTCTTTTTCAATTGTGGACAATCATATCGATAATGCCCCGGTTTCTTACACTCATAACATATCAAGGGGTCTTTCTCTTTGTCCTTGTCCTTGTCTTTCTTTTCTTTTCCTTTTCTCCTTCCATTTTTTTCCAAATTTTCGTTTTTGGAAGGGTTTCTTTTTCCTCAAAAATCTTCTGAACTTCTTGGCCAAGAGAGCAGTTTCATCATTATCTTCATCACTATCATCACTGCTGCTCTCTTCACATCTTTTGCAGCCTTTAGGCAATGGTTTTCTTCTTTTTGTTTCCTCCTCAACATGCTGCCTCATTGTCAATTCGTGGGTCATGAGAGATCCTAGAAGCTCCTCTAAGGGTAGTGCATTGAGGTCTTTGGCTTCTTGGATTGCTGTGACTTTTGCTTCCCACGATCTTGGCAATGACCTGAGTATTTTGCGAACAAGATCAGCATTAGTATAAACTTTTCCTAAACTTTTCAAACCATTCACAATATCGGTGAATCTAGTGAACATGCATGTGATGGTTTCAGTTTGTTCCATTGTGAACAATTCATATTTATGAACCAAAATATTTATCTTTGATTCTTTTACTTGGTTTGTTCCTTCATGTGTAATTTCCAACCTATCCCATATTTCTTTAGCGGAATTACAAGTAGAGATGCGGTTGAATTCATTTGAATCTAAGGAACAATATAAGATATTAATGGCTTTGGCATTAAGTTGAGCCATTCTCCTATCATTATCATTCCAATCCCTTTCGGGCTTTGGAACAATAGTGCCATCAATAAGGTGTGTGGGTGTACTAGGTCCATTTAATATAACACCCCAAAGCTCATAATCAGAAGCTTGAATGAATATCCTCATTCTAGCTTTCCAATAAGAATAGTTTGAGCCATTAAAAAGTGGAGGTCTATTCGTAGAATGACCTTCAGCAAAACTAGAACCACTTTGTGTTGCCATAATGACCTTTAGCTCTTGATCGTGAGATCAAACTCTAAATGAGCACTATGCTCTGATACCAATTGTTGGCCCAGATGGCAACCCAAGAGGGGGGGGTGAATTGGGTTCTTAAAAATTTAAGACTTTTTAACTTTAAAGTTGAGATGTGCAAGTGAGGATTAACTAATAAGCAAAGCACAACACAACAAAGAGAGATAGAGAGAGAAAATAACACGGCAAACACAAATTTTTATAGTGGTTCGGTGCAACCAACACCTACGTCCACTCCCAAGACTCACTTGGGTCCACACTATAATCTCTCTAGATTACAGCCGAGTTGTTTTACAAGTTCACAACTCAAACTTGTTGTTTTTCCGGGATCACAACGAACCCAGCCGATTTTACACGGGCTCACCGGCACCAAACCCAAACACAAGCTAACCTAGCTTGTACCGAGGTTTAACAACCTCCTCTAGTTTAATCCCTCAGATTAAACTAGAACAAACAAATAAAATGAGTTTAATTACAAGCAGCTCCTTTTGAGCAGATATTTCAAAATAAAATTGAGTTTAGAAAAGCCTGAATATTTAAGCTTGAGAGCTGGCTTGGCTTCTTTGGTTCCTTCCTTCAACTCCTCTTGATGTTGAATCAGGCCTCAGCACCGATTCTTGATTTGAGCTTTGGAGTTGGGTTGAAGCTTTTTCTCCCTTTTTTTGAATGTGGAAGATCTTTGATTTGCTCTTGAAAGTTTGGGATCTCCTCTTGAATCTTTTGTAGAAGGTAGCTCTGGAGTGCACGAATCTCACTCTTGGATTTCACTCCTTTTGAATCTCTCTTCTTTGAGCTAAAAGATTTTTTCAATAACACTCTGTTTTTCCCTCTTTTCAAATTCTTCTTTTCTCTCTTTTTATTTCTCTCTTTTTTTGATTTGAAAAGCTCCTCTATTTATAGAATCTGCAAAGATATAACCGTTAGACATAAAATATAGCCGTTATTCAAAAAATTACCGTTGGAGCTGATGTGTCAACTCAAAAATTCCGCCCAGATTTCGGGGAGTCGGCTCGGGTACTGTGCGAGTCGGCTCGAGCAATCGAATCCACGCACCAAAAAATGAGTTTTCAGGGGTCGACTCGCGAAAATCTGGGAGTCGACTCTTGACTTTCAGGAGTCGACTCGCGAAAAGCTGGGAGTCGACTCGAGAAGCACTCAAAAATGAGTCTTTCTGCCGTCTGAGTCGAGTCGGCTCGCACAGTCACGAGTCGGCTCGAGAAAGTTCAGGAGTCGACTCGGAAACTCTCGAGTCGGCTCGGGACTGATACAAAAATCAGAAAACATTCTGATTTGCTTTGAAAATCATCCCAACCAACTTTGAAATATAAATATGACTTAGATAATGTTGATTTAACAGTAATGCTCAATTTCAAAGCATTTTCATTAAGTCATTGATCTTTAAAAGATTGGTATAAAATCATTTTTGAATTCATAAGTATAGCTCACTGAAACATATATTCAATTGATTCAAGAAACTCATTACATTTTTAATAGTTCATAGTTTCCAATTTGAAATTGCTCATAGTAAGAATATTTCATTGATTGACTTAACATGTTCATAGCCTTTTAGAAAGTAAAGCAATGTCTTTTGGAAATCATCAAAATCAATAAGTTGGGGCAATTATGTTTCAATAATTTCAACAACTTTGTACGCCCCGTGGTGAAGTACCTCCTTGACACGGTATGGTCCTTCCCATTTTGGTGCCAGCTTGCCCCCCCGCCTCCCAGGAAATCATAGCTATGGTCTTTTCTGTTGGAGCATTGTCTACGCCAGCCGGACGAATCGGAGGCACCGGTGGGCCAGAAGTGGGAAGGTTTCCCCTTCGAACGAATTTGCCCAGGTGACCCTGCTGAACTAGCTCCTCAATGACCTTTTTCAGATGGCGGCAATCCTCGGTGTCGTGACCATAGTCTCGGTGGTATCGACAGTAAAACTCCTTGTTGCGGGGGGCTCCAGACTTCAAGGGAGTCGGATGCTTGAAATAAGGTTACTCCTCGATCTCCAGCAGGATGTGAGATATGGGAGCCATGAGGGGGGTGAATTGCTCCTTAGGAACAAGCGTCTGTGGTCGGCGATCTGAGCAGTGAGGAGGCTCAGGTTTCCGAGGTCGTGCACCGGCATGATCAGTAGGCGGTGGTTTCTTACTGGTGTTCTTGTTAACTTCCCTCCTGGAAGAATCCGTCTCATCGGCGCGGATGTACTTCTGTGCTCGGCTCAGAAGCTCAGCATAAGAACTCGGAGGCTTCTTGTCCAGAGAATAAGCGAACCTGGATGGGCGAAGTCCTCGTTTTATTGCCAAAGTGACTACGGAGTCTTCCAGGTTGTACACCTCCAACACTGCTTCCTTAAATTGAGCAACAAAATCCTTCAAGGTCTCGCCACTCCTCTGCTGGACAGCAAAGAGGCTATCAGTCACTTGTGGGATCTTTCGACAGGCATCAAAGTGGGCCAGGAAAGATCGCTCGAGTTGCCGAAACGAATTGATGCTGCGTGGAGGCAGGCGGGAGTACCACGCGCATGCCGCTTTGCGAAGGGTGGCCGAAAAGGCGATGCATAAAAGGGAGTCCGTCGCTCCCTGGACCTGCATGAGGACCTTGTAGCTTTCCAGGTGGTCCAGGGGGTCCGTCGTGCCATCGTATGGATCCAGTTGGGGGAGACGAAACCGGAGCAGGACCGGTTCCTTCATGATATGCTGGGAAAGTGGAGGGCGACGCTCATAGTCTGTCCCGAGAGGATCAGCGATCCGGCGGCTAAGCTCCTCCAACCGTCGATGATACTCATCGAGCCTTTGCTCGGCTCGACGGGTAGTTTTCCTGAGGGTGCCATCTCGAGATGAATCGGAAGAAGAAGCCGAAGAAGATCGCCGGCGTAAGGAACGCACCCGTCTGGACTCTCTCTCCTACGGCCGGTGGTGGGAACGACCGGAGTGGCGAGAGGGGGACCACCGTCGCTTCGAGGCCCCTCGGTAATGAGGTTCAGGGGGTGAGCGGTGGAAGACCTCAGGTGGGGTCCCGCCTTGGTGAGACTGGACTGTCCCCCGTACCCTTCATCGGGCGCAGGGGGTTAGGGTGCCGCAGCCAAACAATGCTCTTGCAGTCCTCGCACCATTGTCATCAGGTCCTGGACCTGGTGGGCCAGAACCTCGAGCCGGCCAAGCCGGCTTATCTGTGCAGGGGGCGAAACATGGAGGTTGGCCTCTGATTGCTCAACCCGTGGAATGCGCTCTGCGGCTTGACTGGAGGAAGCCTCCTGTGCTCGTGTAGTCACAATCGTTTCCCTCGCAAAATTGGTGGGGTCGCAGGGAGAACTTTCGTCTTCCTCCCGTGCGAACTGGCCCCCCTTCCTGGCGCGCCAATCTGTTGCTGCCAAATCACTTGCGATGAGCGTCGAGTGAGCTGAGATCTCCGCAGGCCTTCGAGGATGTAGAGAGGTCACCGTCTTCCTTCTAGAGCCTGCAAAAAAGTTCCGAACTGGTGGTTCCGGTGGGGACCCTCCGACGCCCAAGTCAGTGGTTTGTAGAACAGGAATGTTGTATATCAGAAAGAGAGAGATCCCTTTGCATTGGGCTTGGGTCCTCCTCTTATACCTGTCTGGGGGTCCCGTTACCTCGTTCCGTTGGAACCGTCGAATCTTCCTCGTTGGGATAAGTTTCGATAAGTTTCTCCAAACGGCAAGTGGTTAAGCCGTTGCTGGATGAGGGCCGCTTGTAGCGTGCTAACACTTGCCCGTGATTTCAGTGATCAAGGTACACGACAATAGACCTCGAATCACAGGATCTGTTGCATAAGACGGGTCATTGTGCATGCGAAAAAGGCGTCAAGTTAGGACCGAAGCCGTTGTTGGAGGGACGCTAGAGAACGATGCTGGAGGCCGATGCTGGAGGCCGGCGCTGGAGGCTGGAGCCAAAAGCCAGCGTTGGAGGCCGATGCTGGATGCCGACGCTGGAGGCCGGCGCTGGAGGCCGGAGCCAAAGGCCAGCGCTGGAAGCCGTTGCTGGAGGCCGGAGCCAAAGGCCAGCGCTGGAAGCCGTTGCTGAAGGCCGACGCTAGAGGCCGGTGCTAGAAGCCGAAGCTAAAGGCCGGCACTAGAGTTCTATTTCTGGATTTTGCTGTCACATCATTATTTTTAAAAATCATGCAAAAAATAATACCACCAAGAGAAATCGGCCAGCCGTATCATAGCCCATGGTTCTTAAATTAAGACTGAGAAGCAGCACCAACCCATGCTTTTATCAACGGAAAATTTAGCTAGTCAGCGATTAATAACCACCGGTTCCATCAAAATTAACACGCTCTCCAGTAGCAAAAACATCCCAAAAAAGAGCACTAATGAAATATAGAAGTGAGGTAAGCATCAAAAATCCACGAAAGGAACCCATCCGCTCAGCAAAGAAACCTGCTCCGACGGTTCCTATAATGGCTGCCAAAGTCCCAGCAGTATTCGACATTCCTATCATCCAAATCACATCAATCAGTAATGAAAGAAATGACAAATGCCAATGCTATACAGTAGATTTGATATTTAGCACAAATATGCCAGTAAGAACAAACAAATACCATGGAGGACACCAGCATACTGAGGGGCTATCTCCTGAGAATATAATAAAAGATTGAAAGGAATTAGCAAAGCAGCAAAGATAGAAATTTGGATATTTTTTTTCTTAATTCAACTGGGAAGTTTTCCAAGATCAACGAACCTGGAGATTAACCAGAAAACCAGAGTTGCTAAAAGAACTCAAACCAACAGCTGCTGTAAGCCAAGCAGAAGCCACAGAAGGATTTCTTGCTGCATTCAAGCCAAGAAGAGCGATCGCAGGACCAACAAAACCAATTGACTGTAGAGAAGAAATTACAACAGTATCAATATGAATATGAAGAGTAGGCAATCAAAATTTCAAATTGTTAGAGGATCTCGAGACTTTAATAAATAAAAAATACAAAAAGTTTTGATAAGTGAAAATAGAAGGAAAAAGGTTCACAATTTTCAACTTCTACACTATGAATTTAGCTGGTATGCATAATCAAAACGTTATTGCAAACGTATTAAGCAACTCCACCTTCAGTAGTAAAAGCCATGAAATCTTGGTTCACAAGTAAAAAACTGCTGATGCATTTCATTTTTGTTCTGTTACAAGTTATTGTACGATGGATGCTTGTTTTACCTATGTTTGTTTCTGTTTGTTAACTATGCTTTTACTCCCTCTAGAAAAGTACCTGCATGATTTTTCGAGTGGAAGTAGCACTTGTACCATTCCGAATTAGCATATCTGAACAAGCACCAGCAACACACCCTAAAAATGCCATCATGATCCATGGAAGCGCACTGAACCATGCAGCCTCCCTGAGGTTCACATGATATCTGCTCCAAATAATTTGCGGCTCAATAAATTGGATGCTAAAACCAGGCTGTCACTATATCATCCATATCAGAATCGAAAATACTTACAGAGTTGAAGTAAATTGGCATCCAGGAAAGAAAAACAAAGTAACCCTGCAAATATGATCAAATGATGACCTTTAGCATCTGTTTAGAAGAGTGAACACTATAGGATATATATATATAAATGCCTGACACTAAGGTTATCTATAATCAAGTGTGTATTGAATTTACCCAGCTATGCATGGCATTTGCAGAAATTAAAGCCCACGTTGGCCACTTTGAAAGTAATTTCCTGAAGGGAGGGATCATTCCGGATTTTTCAGGCGCCTTAATGTGAGGCATTGGAAGTTTTTGACTCTTCATAATATAGTTCAACTCATATCTTGATATCTGGGGATGTCTATCAGGAGTGCTTGATGTTGCAAACAGCCAAACCAGTACCCAAAGAAATCCAAATAATCCAAATATTATAAAAGGTCCAAAAGTTCCAGCTTTTGACATGATTATAGGGGAAATCAATAGCCCAATTGCACTGCCGAGCTGGAATCCAGCCATAGCAAGCCCAACAGCTCCAGATCGTTCTGTTTGAGGAAACCATCTATAAGACAGGTCCAATTTAAACAACTTCAACAACTTGTCAAGGAGTCAAAGAGCAACATTATGCTCAGATGAACTTCTTCATTTACTCTGACCATGAACATGAATTTGATACCAAAGAGCAGCTCAATAGAATTTCGGGTGGTGGGCAAAATGCAAGTTCAGATCAATACCTTAGGACCATATTGTTCATACTGGGTAGTGCCACTCCTTCTGCAACACCCAAAAGAGTTCTCATAGCGAGTAGAGCCCATAAAGAAGTCTCAGCAGCCCATGGAGTGAGGAAAGTGGCCATCGACCAAAGAGTCACGCCGCACGCCATGACTATCTTGCCACCATAATAATCCACTAGAGCTCCTCCAATTATGGGCGACATGAAATAACCCCAAAGGAAAGATGACTGCGAAGAGTAGCCGGTCCACAATCAGAGAACAGAAAGCAATTCTAGAGCACATGAAGATGGAAATTTCATTTTATCTAACGATTTTGGAAAGAATGATTAATCAATCAGCAAAATTTTAATCCCGGCATATAAAGATTGTCACAGCCCCAGCACTAAGAACCACTTACAGAATTGCTAAAACGAACAGAATCCAAGACCTTAAAACCCTAGCGCCCTTTCATAGAACACCATCCAAAAGATGCCAAGAAACAAAGGTCGAGGAGAATTACCTGAACGATGCCGGCAAAGGACCGGCTCCATCCTTGAGCCTGGGAAAGTGGAACGATGGCGACCGACATCACCACCCTATCAGCATTGCAGAGGGCCAGAGCCAGTCCCAGCATGGAGACCACCTTGACCCTCTCGGAGGTGACGAACTCCAGGAAGCTAGGCTTCTGTAGATCGCCCTCTGGAATTAAAGAACCCGAGGTAGCTCTTTCCGGAAAGGAAGGAATAGAGGAAGGAATACGAAGCCCCGGAACTTCTCCGCGGGACTGATTCCTTGGAAGTCTCCATGGATGGAGTGGATATCGGGAATTTTGCCTTCTGAGGACGGGGAGGATCGCCATGGGAATTGAGATGAGAGGGCGCGGTTCGTCCCTATGCGACGGTTAGGGTTTCGAGAGAGCGGCCCGAGAGGAAGCAAAGATCGATCCAGGGAGAGCAGGAGATTCGTCATAGTGGCGAAGGGCGACGAACAGAGACGACGGGAGTCGGGGTCCTCTTGCGCTCCGCTCGGGCGTGATGATCTGCATCAAGCGCACTGCGCAAATCTATGCATCAGCGATGTGGGATCCATGATCGAATTCTTCGGTGCGGGCTCATACACCGCATTCCATGCGGATCATGTGACAACAAAAGCAATGTATAAAGATTTTTTTAGAACAATAAAATAAAATCCGTTTCAAATAATAATAAACTTATTATTTATCATTTTTGGCAACATGATAGAACAATAAACATACAACTGAACTGGCTCCATCCGTTTCAAATTAGTTCCTTCTATTTCAAGTCCTATCAATTATGATTAAATTTTAGAAATAAATTAAAAGGAATAATAATGTTTAGGATTATTATTGCATTAATAATTACAATAATATTATTAGAATACATAATTCATAATATATTAAATATATATTTATAATATTACAATATTTTATGATATTATAATACTATGAAATTATATTGTATTTGTTATATTCATTTGTAAGATTATTTATTGTATATCATATTAATATTAAATGTATAATATTACATTACATTATAATACTATAATGTTATTATAATAATAATAGTATTTACTATAATTATATAATATCATCAATATTAATGTAATATTACTAAAATTTATAGTCATAAAATTATTTACATTGTATATCAATAACTTGTATAATTTCATAATATAATCAAATATAATCATAATATTATAAATTGATGATTCATTATTTATATTTTAATAATAAATTTAACAATTTTTGAATTATTAAATTATAATCATAATTATATTTAATTACGTGTTAGTTGAATATTTAATAAAAATATTTATTAATTATGATTGAATAAGAGCAATTTAAAAAATGAAAGATTGATTCCAATTCTATTTGTTTTTTAAACATTAAAAGTCAGTTTAATTCTATAATTTGATATGTAGTAGGTCAAATATGAAAATTCATCTTACAAATGAATTTTATATAATTTATTTTATTTGTAAATGAATTCCACAAAATGTTTCAAAAATGGAGCTTGAGGGGGGAACATGGCCTTTGGTTTAAGTAAAGAGCGGGGGTATAGAGAAAAAAGAAGAAAAAAAAATAGAAAGTGATAATAAAAATTCTGTTTGAAAGGAAGATGAAAAAAAAAAAAAAAGGAGAATGAGAATTGCTTTTTTTTTTATAACAAATTAAAATTCTTTACATCTCAAATTGAAGGATAAAGAAGAAGAGGAGAATGTTTTATAACCTTTTTTTCCTATCTTTTCAGTTTTAATATATGTTAATAATATTATTATAATTTATAATAATAATAATATAATTATTTATACAATAATTAATGTCATAATATTTCTTTAATAATATAATTAAAATATATTCATAAATATTATAGAGTAATAATTTATTATTATATACAATAATTACTATAATGATTTAAATAACTATTATACTTATTGAATTATAATTATATTTATATGTGTTAATTAAATATTTAACAAATTATCATTATTAGCTATAAATTAATATAATTATATTAAATTATAATTAAATGAAATTAAATATGATTAAATTGCATTAATCCTATTAATAATGAATATAATTATTAAATATAATTAGTTACATTAAATTATAGTAATCCTGTTAAATGTAATAAAATATGATTTTTAATATTAAAGCATAATTAGAAAGTAATTTTTATATATTTTTATTCATCAATTTTTTAGGTATATATAGAAAGAAAAACTAATTACATCAAATCACTATAGATCAGAATCAAATATATTTACTTCCTATTATAGAAACGCAATCTAGTTCCTATTCTAAAATTCAATATGTAATAATCCTATGAATCAGAATCAAATATTTATTTCATATTCTAGAAATATAATATGTAACACTCCCTCTCAAGCTAGAGCATAAATGTTTATCATACTCAGCTTGTTACAAAGATAATCAATCCGAACTTCAGCCTTTATGAATATATCTTCCTATCTTTTCAGTTTTAATATAGTTTGTTCATAAAGGACTAGAGGATTAGATGCAATATGAAGTGTAGCTTGGTTGTCACACCATAACTTAGCTGATATTGAAATCTTAAGGCTCACTTCAGTGAGGAGCTGATATTCACATTATTTCACACACAGACTTAGCCATAGCCCTATATTCTGATTCCACACTTGAACGTAAAACCACATTCTAATTCTTACTTTTCAATAAAACCAAATTTTCTCCAACAAATACACAATAGTCTGAAGTAGATCTTCGATTTTCTTTGAATCATGCTCAGTCAGCATCTAAAAACATTTAATCCTAGTATGACCATGATTACCATACAGGATTCCTCTCCTAGGAGCTTCTTTTAAGTAGCATAAAACTGTTCTATGGCTCACCAATGATCGACAGTTGGAGAAGACATATATTGACTTACCATATTAATTGAATAGGCAATATCTGGACGAGTCACACTCAGATAGTTTAACTTTCCAACCAATTTTCTATATTATTCAGATCTTCAAATAACTCACCATCTTTTGTAAGCTGCAAATTAGGAACCATTGGAGTGCTGCATGGTTTAGCTCCTAATTTTTCTGTTTCAGAAAATAAGTTAAGCACATACTTCCTTTGAGATAAGAAGATACCTTTCTTACTTCTTATCACCTCAACACCCAAGAAATACTTTAGTGTTTCTAAATCCTTTGTATAAAACTGATTGTGAAGAAAGATTTAAGAGATGAAATACCACTAGTATCACTCCCAGTAATAACAATGTCATCAACATAGACAACTAATAAGATAATATCAACTACAGACTACTTGTAGAAAATAGAACGATCAGACTTACTCTTCTTCATGCCAAACTTTTTAATAGCCTGACTAAACTTTTAAACCAGACCCGAGGACTTTGTTTCAAGCTATACAAGAATTTACGAAGATGACACACTTTTTCATACTCCCTTTGAGCAACAAAACTAGGTGGTTGCTCTATATAAACTTCCTCTTGAAGATCACCATGAAGGAATGCATTCTTAATGTCTAACTGATGTAGAGGCCAATTATATGTAGCTGCTATAAAAATAAATAATCGGATAGAAGTAAGTTTAGCAACAGAAGAAAATATGTCAGAATAATCAACTCTATATGTTTGAGCACATCCCTTAGCAACCAGTTGAGCTTTTAACCTAGCAACAGTCCCATCAGCATTGACTTGCAACACCCATTTATATTCAGTAGCATTTTTATCTATAGGTAATTGTACCAGGGTCCAAGTACCATTGTCATATAAAGCATTCATCTCCTTAATCATAGCATTATGCCATTCAGGATAAGATAGAGCTTCATGAACAGTCTTAGAAATAGTGGCAGAATCAATAGATGCAATAAAAGAACAAGAGGATGGTGACAAATGGTTATATAATACAAAAAAATACTAAATAAGTATATTGATGTTTACCTTTATGAAGGGCAATAGAAATATCATCACTAGAACTGAAAACTAGATCCGATGATGAAGAAACTAGCGTAGGACATGGAGCAAGAGGCATAGGAGCATGAACCGGATCAGGAATAGAAGATTTAGAGGGAAGAAGATCAAAACTAGGTGATATATAGTATAGATTAGTAAACCATTTTTCTCCCTTTGACTGATAGAACCTGAAGATAAAGCAAATGATGTTTATTCAAGAAAGATAACATCAGCTGACACAGAGTACCTGTTAAGACTGGGACAATAACATCTATATCCTTTTGCTCACGAGATATCTAAGAAAGAGACACTTTAAAGATTTAGGATCAAGTTTCGTAACCTGAGATTGAACATCCCGAACAAAATAAGTACAACCAATATCTTAGGTTCAATAGAAAATAATGACTTATTAGGAAAAAGGACATTAGAGGGAGTCTCACTAAAAAGAACAGAGAAAGGCATACGATTAATCAGAAAATAGGTTGTAAAAACTGCATCAGCCCAAAATGTTTAAGGACTTGCATTTGAAACAACAAAGCTCTAGCAATTTCAAGAAGATGTCTATTTTTTCATTCAGCAACTCCATTCTGAGATTGTGTATCTACACAAAAAGTTTGATGAATAATGCCATGTTGAACCATATAATTTCAAAAGTATTCTGATAAATCTTCCTTAGCATTATCACTTCTCAAAATTTGTAGAGGCACATTAAATTGAGTTTTAATTTTAGCACAAAAGTTGTAAAATGAGAAAACAATTCTGAACAATTTTTCATTAAAAATAACCATGTCATTTGAAAATAATCATCAATAAAGGTAACAAAATATTTAAACCCAGTTTTGGACTCAACAAGATAAGGATCCCAAACATCGGAGTGAACTAACTCAAAAGGAGCACTAGCACTTTTATTGACTCTAAAACACTACAAAAAAATACTGAAATAGCGACGCAAATTTAGCGACGCATTTTGCGTTGCTAAATTGCGACCACATTGCAACGCCTCTGTGACAACAAAAATTACGACGCAATTAGCGACTATTCGCAACTCAATAAACAAGATAATCAAAAAATTAATTTTTTAATTTAGCGATGCAAGTAATGTGTCGTAACATTTTTAAATTTAATTTTTATAAAATATAATTATGAAATAAAATATTGCGACGCAACACAGTGCGTCGTAATATTTTTTAAAAAATTAATTATATTAAATAGCGACGCAATAAATCAAAAATTAAAAAAATAATTTTTTATTTAGCAACGCAAGTATCGCGTCACAATTATTTTAAATAAAATTAATTTTTATAAAATATAATTATAAAATAAAAATATTGCGACGTAATTCAGTGTCACAATATTTTTTAAAAAATTAATTATGTTAAATAGACACAATCGACGCAATAAAACAGAAAATTAATAAAAATATTTTTTATTTAGTGATACAAGTATTGCGTCGCAATTTTTTAAAAAATAAATTTAAAAAAAATTAAAAATAATTATGAAATAAAAATATTGCGACGATTTCAGTGCGTAGCATATTTTTAAAAAAATTAATTATGTTAAATAGCGGTGCATTAGCGATGCAATAAATCAAAAAAAAATTAAAAAAAATTAATTTTTAATTTAGCGATGCAAATAATGCATTGCAGAGTTTTTTTTAAAAAAAATAAATTTAATAAAATATAATTAAAAGATAAAAAAATTAAAAATAAAACATTGCGACGCAATGAAATGCGTCGCAATTATTTTAAAAAATTAATTTTGATACATGCGTCGGATCGGTCGTCGCCGACCGGGATCATGGCTTGGATCGATCGCAACCATCGGATCATCGCCGATCGGATCGATCGCAACAGTGCGAGATCGGTCGTCACCGATCAGGATCGATCATGGCTTGGATCGATCGCAACCTTCGAATCGTCGTCGATCAGATTGATCGCAACGGTGCGAGATCAGTCGTCGCCGACCGGGATCGATCATGGCTTGGATCGATCGCAACCGTTAGATCGTCGCCGATCGGATCGATCGAAATGGTCCGAGATCGATCGTCGCCGATTGGGATCGATCATGGCTTGGATTGATCGCAACTGTTGGATCGTCACCGATCGGATCAATCGCCACGGTCTGAGATCGGTCGTCGTCGACCAGGATCGATCATGGCTTCGATCGATCGCAACCGTTGGATCATCGCCGATGGATCGATCGCCACGGTCTGAGATCGGTCATCGCCGACCGGGATCGATCATGGCTTCGATCGATCGCAACCGTCGAATTGTCGCCAATCGGATCGATCGCAATGGTGCGAGATCGGTCGTCGCCGACCGGGATCGATCATGGCTTGGATCGATCGCAACCATCGGATCATCGCCGATTGGATCGATCGCAACGGTCTTAGATTGGTCATCGCCGACCAAGATCATTATGGCTTAGATCGATCACAACCGTCGAATCATCGCCAATCGGATCGATCGCAACGGTGCGAGATCGGTCGTCGCTGACTGGGATCATGTCTTCGATCGATCACAACCGTCGGATCATCGCCGATTGGATCGATCGCAACGGTCCAAGATCGGTCGTCGCCGACCGGGATCGATCATGGCTTGGATCGATAGCAACTGTCGGATCGTCGCCGACCGGGATCGATCATGGCTTAGATCGATAGCAACTGTCGGATCGTCGCCGATCAGATCGATCGCAACGGTACGAGATCGATCGTCACCGACCGGGATCGATCATGGCTTGGATCGATCACAACCGTCGGATCGATCACAATGGTGCGAGATCGGTCGTCGCCGATTGGGATCGATCATGGCTTGGATCGATCGCAACCGTCGGATCATCGCCGATTGGATCGATCACAACGGTCTTAGATCGGTCGTCGCCGACCGGGATCGATCATGGCTTGGATCGATCCCAACCGTCGGATCGATCGCAACGGTGCAAGATCGGTCGTCGCTGACCGGGATCATGCCTTCGATCGATCACAACCGTCGATCGTCACTGATCGGATCAATCGCAATGGTTCGAGATCGATCGTCGCCGACCAGGATCGATCATGGCTTGGATCGATCGTAACCATCGGATCATCGCCGATCAGATCGATCGCAATGGTACGAGATCGGTCGTCGCCGATCGGGATCGGTCATGGCTTGGATCGATCGCAACTGTCAGATCGTTGCCGATCGGATCGATTGCAATGGTGCAGATCGATCGTCGCCGACCGGGATCGATCATGGCTTGGATCGATCGCAACCGTCGAATCGTCGCCAATCGGATCGATCGCAACGGTGCGAAATCGATCGTCGCTGACCGGGATCTTGCCTTCGATCGATCACAATCATCGGATTGTCACCGATCGGATCGATCGCAATGGTCCGAGATCGGTCGTCACCGATCGGGATCGATCATGGCTTAGATCGATCGCAACCGTCATATCATCGCCGATCGGATCGATCGCAACGGTGCGAGATCGGTCGTCGCCGACGGGGATCGATCATGGCTTGGATCGATCGCAACCGTCAGATCATCGCCGATGGATCGATCGCAACGGTCCAAGATCGGTCGTCGCCGACCAGGATCGATCATGGCTTGGATCGATTGCAACCGTCGGATCGTCGCCGATCGGATCGATCACCCGGTCCGAGATCGATCATCACCTACCGGGATCGATTATGGCTTCGATCGATCGCAACCGTCGGATCATCGCCGATCGGATCGATCGCAACGGTCTTAGATCAGTCGTCGCCGACCGGGATCGATCATCGCTTGGATCGATCGCAACCGTCGGATCGTCGCCGATCGGATCGATCGCAATGGTGCAAGATCAGTCATCGCCGACTGAGATAGATCACGGCTTGGATCGATCGCAACCGTCGGATCGTCGCCGATCAGATTGATCGCAATGGTCTTAGATTGGACGTCGCCAACCAGGATCAATCATGGCTTGGATCGATCGCAACCGTGAGATCGTCGCTGATCGGATCGATCGCCACGGTCCGAGATCGGTCGTCGCCGACCGGGATCGATTATGGTTTCGATCGATCGCAACCGTCGGATCGTCATCGATCGGATCGATCGCAATGGTCCGAGATCGGTCGTCACCGACCGGGATCGATCATTGCTTGGATTGATCGCAACCATCGGATTGTCACCGTTCGGATCGATCGCAACGGTCCAAGATCGGTCGTCGCCGACTAGGATCGATCATGGCTTCGATCGATCGCAACCGTCGAATCATCACCGATCGAATCGATCGCAACGGTCCAAGATCGATCATCGCCGATTAGGATCATGCCTTCGATCGATCGCAACCGTCGGATCATCGTCGATTGGATCGATCGTAATGGTCCGAGATCGATCGTCGCAATAAATGTTATAAAAAAAATAAATGTTATAAAAAATAATTAAAAACAAAACTTTGTGACACAACCATTTGCGTCGCAATTATTTTCAGAACAAATAATTTTTATTAAATATAATTTCAAATAAAATTATTGCGACGCAAATCAGTGCATCGCAATGTTTTTAAAAAATAAATTATATTAAATAGCGATGTAATAAACCAAAAAATTAAAAAAATAATATTTAATTTTATGATGCATGTATTGTGTCGCAATATTTTTTTTAAAAATAAATATTTTTAAAAAATTAAAAATAAAATATTGCGACGCAATTATTTGCGTCGTAATTATTTTCAGAAAAATAATTTTTATCAAATATAATTATCAAATAAAATTATTGTGACGCAAATCGGAACATCGCAATTTTTTAAAAATAAATTATGTTAAATAGAGATGCATTAGCGACGCAAAATTAAAAAAAATAATTTTTAAAATTGCGACGCATGTATTGCGTCGCAATATTTTTTTTTAAAATAAATATTTTAAAAAAATTAAAATAAAATATTGCGATGCAACAATTTGTGTCGCAATTATTTTCAAAATTTTTTATCAAATATAATTATCAAATTAAAATATTACGATGGAAATTAGTTCGTCGTAATTTTTTTTAAAAATAAATTATGCTAAATAGCGCATTAGCGACGCAATAAACCAAAAAATTTTAAAAAATAATTTTTAATTTTGCGACGCATGTATTGCATCGCAAAATTGAATAAAAAAATTAATATTTTAAAGAAAATTAAAAATAAAACATTGCGACGCAACCATATGCGTCGCAATTATTTTTAGAAAAAATAATTTTTATCAAATATAATTATTAAATAAAAATATTGCGATGCATTTTTCCAGAAAATAAAAAAAATTCCGCTGGATATTGCCGTCAAATTAGCGACTCATTAGCGATGCAATTATTTGCATCGCTAATTTCCCAGAAAATAAAAAAAACCAAAATAGTGATGGATTAGCGATACATAATTGCGTCGCTAATCCATAATAAATTTTTAAAAAAATTAGCGAGGGATTAGCGAAGCAAAATTGCGTCGCTAATCCCTAATATATAAACTTAGTTGCGCCTGGCCCCCGACCTCTTCTTCTTCCTCTTCTTACCCTAACCCGTCGTCGTCCCCTCATCCGGCTCCCCCCGCCCTCTCCCTCGGCGCTAGGAACCACCGGCGGCAGCCCCCCCGGCGGCGTCCCCTATCTACCGAGGTAAGCCTCCCCCCCCCCCCGCCCTCCCATTTCCCTGAGGCCACGGCCGCGGCTGTGGCCTGGCCACCCCTAGGCCACCGTTTAAAAAAAAAAATTATCGGGGTTGGGTTTTTCCCCACCCCTGAGGCACCAGCCACGGCGGCAGTCGTGGCCGGCGGTGGCCTGGCCATGGTGGCCAGGCCACTGTAAAAAAAATGTCGGTGTGGGGTTTTTCCCCCACCCCTGAGGCGCCGGCCATGACGCCGGCCGTGGCCGTCGTCTCAGGCCACGGACGCCACCGTGGCCGGCGGTGGCCAGGCCATCGTTTAAAAAAAAATTATCGGGGTGGGGTTTTTCCCACACCCCTGAGGCGCGGTCATGAGACAGACAGTCATTTTGTACTCTGAGTGGAGTCGACTCCGAAACTCAAGAGTCAGCTCCGGAACGTATCAAAAATCAGAAAGTTTTCTGATTGACTTTAAATTCGTTCCAGATTCATTTTAAATCAATATTTTGACTTGAATATAATAAAATTGACATTAAGAATCAATTCAAGAAATGTTCCAAAAACTCATTGATTAACATATTAAGTATAAAATTTCTTTTTGAAAGCTTAAACATTGAACATGAAGTTACTTTCAATTTGATTAAAGTTATACTTTAACATTCTCATTCATTGTTCTAAATAAATTCATTGCTCATGTAAATAAACTCATTACATCATTTAATGTACACATGGCTTTTGGTAATCATCAAAATCAATAAGATAGATTGGGGCATGTAATTTTTTAACAATCTCCCCAACAATCTCCCCCTTTTTGATGATGACAAAAACATTTAGTTTATGCATGATTGATTCGTGAATTTATTTTGATTTCATAGTTAGGCTTAGGCTCCCCCTGAATGAGGTAGCTCCCCCTATGAAACTTAAATAAATATCCCATCTCATTCATTCAATCATTTTAATATGATTTGATTAATCAATTTCTCCCATATGCATATACAGTTATAAAACTATAAAATTCTTTCCCTTTTTTGTTATCAACAAAAAGGTAGAGAAGCAATAAACATTATTATTTATTCATTCAAGATTTGATTTAACAAAATCATTCATTCATTGATGATAGGAAGAAATACATTGAGTATTCAAAAAGATAATTCATTACATCAAAGTGTCTGATACATCAAAGTGTCTAATACATTGATACCAAAATGTAAAATATAACACTAACTTCAATACATTGCAAGGACTGAGTATCTAATACATTAAAAGTGAGTCCTAACAATCCTAGTCAAATGATCAACAATATTTTTCATTCCATATGTTTGTAACTTCACATAGTCCTTTAGTCTCTCATCCACAAAGGTGCAAGCAGTCAAAATTTTATCTTGTAGCTCAGCGTTGCTTTTTGCATAAGTTTCGCCATCTCCGCAGACATCTTTAAGTTCTTCAAATATGTTCTTAAGATCTCCACTTAAAGATACTGAAGAAGTGCTGAGAGTAGATTCTATTTTGGTGATTCGATCATCCAAAGAGTATAGAGTTTCCTTGAGATTCATAAACTTGTTTTCAAACTCTGAATTAATTTTTCAGACTGATCATCAAGAAGGCCTTTGAGTTGCCTTAATTGAAGTTCAGTGAAGCCAACTGATGAAGATGAAGCTTGATCAATAAAGGAGCAGGGTAGGAGCAGGAACAGAAATAGGAGGGCTCGGAGGTGCAGGCGAAGAGTGTCTAACCGATGGTCCCGTGCCTCAGCATCCGCTGCTCTTTCCTCTATCAAACCTTTCCTTTCCCATTTTCCGTTCTTCTTAACAAATCCCATCCTATGTATAGTGGCCAAGCTGTAAAAATCTGTGTGTCTCAAGTTCCTCATAGGCTCACTATCAGAAATGACAATCCCTTGGCTTCGAAATATTTTAGTGAGTATCATGCCATAGGGCAAGCTTGATTTTCTCTTACCTCCACAGTCGGCAATATACCATAAAATCATACTAGGAAGGTTAATGGGTTTACCCGTTACAATTGCATCCATCACAAAAATATCCCTTTCTGACACATAATCGAATCTCCCAATTTTGGGGAAAAGGATTCTACTACAGATGTTGTGGAGCAGTCTCAGTTCTAAGGATAACTGATTGGCAAAAACTTCCTCAAAACCGATAACCTCCCGGTTAAGTAGTCTAGACAGTGCTGGGCATCTGTCATCCGAAGAAAATGTGGAAGTTCCTGACATGGGTAGATCCAACAATCTTGAAAGTAGTTCTACAGTCACAGAAATTCGGTTTCCTCTAACAATGCTTATAAGACCATTACTCTCCTCTAAGATAACAGAATCTTTCTTCACTTAAGGGTTTTATAAATATATCTGCTAATTGTTCTTCAGTGTTAACATAATCAAGACAAATTTCATTATTGCAACATGTTCTCTTATAAATGATATCTAATTTCTATGTGTTTGTTCTAGAATGTTGAATTGGATTTTTAGTTAGATTGATTGCACTTGTGTTATCACATCTTATAGGTGTTTTATCAAGTGTGATACCATAGTCTTCAAGTTGTCGCTTAATCCATAGGATTTGAGCACAGCAACTTCCAGCTGCAACATATTCAGCTTCAGTAGTTGATAATGCAACTGAATTTTGCTTTTTGCTAAACCATGAGATTAAGTTACTTCCTAAGAATTGGCATGCACCACTTGTGCTTTTTCTATCTAACTTACATCCAGCATAATCAGAATCAGTGTATGCAATCAGATTAATGTTGAGTCTCTAGAATACCATAAACCTACATTTTTTGTTCCACTTAAGTATCTTAGTATTCTTTTAACAGCAATTAAATGTGATTCTTTAGGTTCAGACTGAAATCTAGCACATAAGCAAACAGCAAACATTATGTCTGGTCTACTTGCAGTTAAGTAAAGTAGGGATCCGATTATACCTCGATAATATTTTTGATCAACCTTCTTACCTTCTTCATCTTTGTCCAGCTTGCATGAAGGACTCATTGGTGTTCCGAGGGGTTTGATTGATTCCATACCAAACTTCTTTAGAATTTCTCTTGTGTACTTTGTTTGGTTGATAAAGATTCCCTCTTTGCTTTGTTTGATTTGGAGTCCAAGGAAGAAGTTGAGTTCTCCCATCATGCTCATTTCAAATTCTCCCTGCATCAACTTAGCAAACTCTTGACATAGAAGATTGTTAGTAGCACCAAAAATAATATCATCAACATATATTTGAACTACTAATAAATCTTTACCTTTTCTTTTCAAAAACAATGTTTTATCAACATTTCCTCTTATAAAATCATTTTCAATTAAAAATTTACTTAATCTATCATACCAAGCTCTAGGTGCTTGTTTCAAACCATATAATGCTTTGTGCAATTTAAAAACGTGATTTGAAAATTCATGATCTTCAAAACCTGGTGGTTGTTCTACATATACTTCTTCATTTATAAATCCATTTAGAAAAGCACTTTTACATCCATTTGAAATAAGTTAAATTCATGTGACATGCAAATGCAAGTAATAGTCTAATGGCTTCTAATCTAGCTACAGGTGCAAAGGTTTCATCAAAATCAATACCTTCTTCTTGATTATATCCTTTTGCAACTAATCTAGCTTTGTTTCTAATTACTATGCCATTTTCATCTAGTTTATTTCTAAATATCCATTTTGATCCTATAACAGAATGATTTTTAGGTCTTTCAACTAAAGTCCATACATTATTTCTAGTGAATTGATTTAATTCTTCTTGCATTGCTAACATCCAATTATTATCTTTTTCAGCTTCTTCAATAGTTTTAGGTTCAATTTGTGATACAAATGCAAGATGATTACTAATATTTCTCATAGATGATCTAGTTCTTATTCCTTGAGATGGATCACCTATAATCAATTCCTTAGGGTGACTATAAGCATATCTCCAATCCCTAGGTAGATCTACATCATTATGATTAGTGTTATCATCATCCTTAGGTGAATCATTATCTTTAGCTTCTTGTTCATGATCTGAAGATACATCAATATTAATTTTTCAAGATCTTTTCAATTATGTTTGTATCTTCTCATCATCAAATTTTTCGGAATGATGCTAAAGATTCATCAAAAACTACATGAATGGATTCTTCAACAACTAAAGTTTTCTTGTTAAATACTCTATATGCTTTACTAGTTGTTGAATATCCTAAGAATATTCCTTCATCAGATTTAGCATCAAATTTGCCTAAATTATTTTTACCATTATTGTGAACAAAACATTTACAACCAAATGCATGAAAATATTTAATGTTGGGTTTTCTATCATGCCATAATTCATAAGGTGTTTTCTTTAAAATAGGTCTTATTAAAGCTCTATTTAGGATGTAACATGCTGTGTTAATAGCTTCCGCCCAAAAGTATTTCGGGAGTTTACTTTCACATAGCATGGTACGGGCCATGTCTTCTAGAGTCCTATTTTTCCTTTCAACTACTCCATTTTGTTGTGGGGTCCTAGGTGCAGAAAATTATGATTAATACCATTTTCATTGCAAAAACTTTCAAATAAGTGATTTTCAAATTCAGTTCCATGATCACTTCTTAGAGACACTATGGTAGTGTTTTTCTCATTTGTTACTTTCTTGAAGAATTTCATGAATATCGAGAAAGTCTCATCTTTGTGAGCTAAAAACATTACCCAAGTGAATCTAGAGTAATCATCTACTATCACAAGACCATATTTCTTTCCTCCTAGACTTGTGGTTCTAGTTGGTCCAAAAAGGTCCATGTGAAGTAGCTCTAATGGCCTAGAAGTTGAAACAAATTTTTAGATTTAAAAGAACTTCTCGTTTGTTTTCCAAACTGACATGCATCACATATTTTGTTATTTTCAAAATCTAATTTAGGTAAACCTTTTACTAAATCCATTCTAATTAGTTTTGAAATCAGGTGTGTGCTTGCGTGACCTAATCTTCGATGCCACAACCAACCAATCTCATTCATATTAGCATTATTAGCAACTAAGCAATGATTATTAGTAGACAATTTGTCTAAGTCAATCAGTATACATTGCCATTTCTATTTCCAATAAAAACAATGCTATTATCAATGGGATTAGCTACAGTGCATAAAGAAGATTCAAAAGATACTTTAAAACCTTTGTCACATAATTGACTTATACTAATTAAGTTATGCTTTAAACCATCAACATAAAGTACATTTCAATATATGTGGAGGGAGTTATTTGAATGTTACCAAACCCCAAGATTTGGCCTTTGCCATTGTCGCCAAATGTAACAACTCCTCCTTTCTTTTCTTCAAGGGTGATGAATTCTTCTTTGTCACCCGTCATGTCTTGAGCAGCCACTATCAAGATACCACTTTCTCTTTGATCTCTTGGCCACAAGACATTCCTGCAATGATATCAAACTTTATGTTTAGGTACCCAAGCTTTCTTGGGTCCTTCATGGTTAGTAGCAACAAATATTGTTCCTTTCGGAACCCATATTTTCTTTCCTTTAATATTTAAGTTTTTATTAGGTTTTAGAATTTTACATTCATAAGATTTATGTCCTTTTTGATTACATTTAAAGCATGTAAAATTACTTTGGCCAGCACGCACAAAAATATTTTTAAGTGATTTTTGTTTTCTTAAAGTGTTATATCCTAATCCGGCTTTGTCAAAAACTGCTTTTTGACTATTTAATAACATGTCTAATTTAGTTGAGCTTAATGTAAACTTATCAACTATGTTCTTATGTTTTTCAACCTCTTTCCTTAGTTTATCATTTTCAGGAATTGATTCTTTTCTTTTATTAAAATTTCATTTTCAGATTTAAGTTTCTTAACTTCATTATTAAGATTTTCCTTTTCTTTAATGAAAGTTAATTTTCATTTTTCAAAATCTTGTATTTCTTTTTCAAAACCTTGAAATCCCCAACAAGTTCATTAAAAGCATCAAAAAGTTCATCAAAAGCAAATTCATCGCAAGGGTTATCGGAACTTACCTCATCGTTGTCGTCCGCCATGAAACATACGTTTGCGACTTCCTTTTGTTCTTCTTCTTCGGAAGAAGATTCCTCGCTGTCACTCCAAGTCGCCACATAAGCCTTCTTTTTCTTTTTGTAGGCTTTCTTCAATTTAGGACATTCATTCCTAAAGTGCCCCGGTTTATTACACTCATAGCAAGTCAAGGGGTCTTTCTCTTTTTCTTTGTCCTTGTCCTTGTTTTTATCCTTTTCTCCTTCCCACTTTGCTCCAAATTTCTTCTTGTGGAAGGGTTTCTTTCTCCTCATGAATCTTTTAAATTTCTTTGCTAAGAGAGCAGTCTCTTCATCATCATCATCATCATCATGCTGCTCTCTTCTTCTTTTGCAGCTTTGAGGGCAATCACTTTCTTTTTCTTTGTGTCCTCCTCTACATGCTGCTTCATAGTCAGCTCATGGGTCATAAGAGATCCTAGAAGCTCCTCTAAGGGTAAAGTGTTGAGGTCCTTGCTTCTTGGATTGCTGTCATTTTTGCTTCCCATGATCTTGGTAATGACCTAAGAATTTTTCGAACAAGTTCAGAGTTAGTATATGTCTTACCAAGACTTTTCAAACCATTTACAATATCTGTAAATCTAGTGTACATGCATGCAATGGTTTCAGATTGTTCCATGCTAAACAATTCATATTTATGAACAAGAATATTAATTTTAGATTCTTTTACTTGTTGGTACCCTCATGGGTAACCTCTAATCTATCCCAAATCTCCTTTGCGGAATTACATGTGGAGATTCTATTAAATTCATTAGCATCTAAGGAGCAATATAAACATTCATGGCTTTAGCGTTAAGCTGTGCCATTTTCCTATCATTATCATTCCAGTCCCTTTCGGGCTTAGGAACAATAGTGCCATCAATAACATGTGTGGGTGTACTAGGTCCATTAATTATAACACCCCATAGCTCATAATCAGAAGCTTGAATGAATATCCTCATTCTAGCTTTCCAATATGAATAATTTGAACCATTAAACAGTGGAGGTCTATTCGTAGAATGACCTTCAGCAAATGATCCAACTTGTGTTGCCATTTGGATCTTTAGCTCTTGATCGTGTGATCAAAATCTAATGAGCACTAGCTCTGATACCAATTGTTGGCCCAGATGACAACCCAAGAGGGGGGTGAATTGGGTTCTTTAAAAATTAGCCTTTTAAAAATGTTTGCTTAATAAGAATGAAGGCAATAGCAATGCAAATATAAAGTGCAGTGAATAAAACAGAGATAGAGAAAGAGTCAATGGAAGCACGGCAAACACAAAGATTTTATAGTGGTTCGGTGTATCCAACACCTACGTCCACTCCCAAGATTCACTTGGGTCCACACTATAATCACCCTGATTACAGCGAGTTGTTTTACAAGCTCACAACTCAAACTTGTTGTTTTCCCGGGATCACAACGAACCCAGCTGGTTTTCAAGGGCTCACCAGCACAAAAACCCTAACCCAAGCTTTACCAAGCTTGTACCGAGGTAAGACTACCTCCACTAGTTCAATCCCCCAGATTGAACTAGACACAAAGAATAAAATATGTTTTTCAAGTTACAAAGCTCCTCAATGAGCAGATAAACAAATATAAGAATAAGTTTAGAAAAGCCTGATTTGCAGTTGGTTGGCTTTTGAGCTTTTCTTCTTTTCTTCTTCTCCTTGCTGGATTGAATCAAGCCTCAGCTCCGATTCTTCACAGTTGAAGCAGTTGAGAAGATTTGAGCTTTTTCTCCCTTTCTTTGAAAGTTGAAAATCTTTTGATTTGCTCTTGAATAGCTCTTGGATTTTCTTCTGAAGCTTCCTTGGATTGTTGAGCTTGAACACAGAAGGAGCTTCCTTGATTTCACACTCTTTCTTTCACTCTATTTTGAATCACGGATTTTTTCAAATGAAGCTCTGTTTTTCCGATTTTTCTTTTCTTTTCTCTTGAAATGAATATCTCTCTATTTGTATATCTTTGATTTGAAAACGGCTTCTCTATTTATAGATTCTGCAAAAATATAGCCGTTAGAAACAAAGAAAAATAGCCGTTAATTAAAAATCTTACCGTTGACGCTGAGTTGGCATTCGAAAAATTTCGCCCAGATTTGCTGGAGTCGACTCATGCTTTCCGCGAGTCGGCTCGAGGTCGTGATACCAAAAATAGAAATATTCAGAAAGTTAAGGGTCGACTCATCAAAAGTAAAGTGTCGACTCCTGACAGTCGGGGGTCGACTCATGAAAAGTTGGGGTCGACTCGCGAAGTGCTCAGAAAAACACACCTCTGGTGTCTGAGCGGAGTCGACTCGCACAGTCATGGAGTCGGCTCGACAGAATCGGGGGTCGACTCAAGAAATTGCATGGGTCGACTCGAGACAGACAGTCATTTCTGTACTCTGAGTGGAGTCGACTCTGAAACTCAAGAGTCGGCTCCGGAACGTATCAAAAATCAGAAAGTTTTCTGATTGACTTTAAATTCATTCCAGATTCATTTTAAATCAATATTTTGACTTGAATATAATAAAATTGACATTAAGAATCAATTCAAGAAATTCCAAAACTCATTGATTAACATATTAAGTATAAAATTTCTTTTTGAAAGCTTAAACATTGAACATGAAGTTACTTTCAATTTGATTAAAGTTATACTTTAACATTCTCATTCATTGTTCTAAATAAATTCATTGCTCATGTAAATAAACTCATTACATCATTTAATGTACACATGGCTTTTGGTAATCATCAAAATCAATAAGATAGATTGGGGCATGTAATTTTTCAACAATCTCCCCAACAAATATTTATGTTGACCTGTAATACTGACTGTATATAATCTTTCACCGTTGAAGTGCATGAAAGATACTGCAATGTTTTTGACAGTTTTGGTTCCAGGACCATCAAATCCAAAGAGAAGATTGATGTCTTCTTACAACCGCTGGTAGCCGAATTGAAAATGTTGTGGGAAACAGGAGTCATAGCCTACGATATTTCTATGAAACAAAATTTCATCATGAGAGCTGCTTTGATGTGGACAATTAGTGACTTTCCAGCATATGCAATGTTGTCTGGTTAGATCACTTCTGGACGTCTGGCATGCCCTCATTGCATGTATGATTCAGATGCATTTATATTGCAGAAGAGTGGTAAGCTGTCATAGTTTGATAATCATTGAAAGTTCTTGCCTTCAAATCATCCTTATAGGCGGAACTTGATCGCCTTCCGGAAGAACAAAGCAGTCACAAAATTCACCGAACCGGTTAGGTTTGGCACAGATATATTTGATACTATAGAGCATTTGGGGTTGAGGTATGCTTGGGAACCAGATGCAGATAGAATAAATGGCCGTATATGTAAAGAACATAACTGGAAGAAACGGAGCATTTTTTGGGATTTGCCGTATTGGAGCACAAATATCATCCGGCACAACTTGGATGTTATGCATATTGAGAAAAATTTCTTTGATAACATATTTAACACGGTACTAAACATCCCGGGAAAAACCAAAGACACTGCAAAGTCGAGAGAAGAACTTAATCAATATTGCAGAAGAGGTGATTTGAGAAGGAATGCTGATGTGACCTATCCTAAAGCCTGTTATATTCTTGACAAAAATTTACGAGAAGTTTTATGTAACTGGATTAGAGGATTAAAATTTCCTGATGGTTATGCTTCAAATATCGGCAGGTGTGTGGACATACATAAGCTCAAGTTGTTTAGCATGAAGAGTCATGACTGTCATATTTTCATGCAACGGTTATTGCCCATAGCTTTTCGTGAGTTGCTTCCGCAACATGTGTGGAAGGCATTGACAGAGCTCAGCTTGTTCTTTAAGGAGTTATCTGCCGCAGTCATTACTTCTGCATCCATGGAAAGGTTTGAGGAGGAAATTCTAATTATTTTATGCAAGCTGGAGCGAATATTTCCTCCAAGTTTGTTTGACTCAATGGAGCATTTACCTGTTCACTTGCCATACGAAGCACGTATAGCTGGTCCCGTGCAGTATCGCTAGATGTATCCTTTTGAGAGGTAAACACCCAAATCAGTGATACATGTTGACATTTCAAATATTATTTTATTTATGCGAGGAAGTTGGTTTATTTATATTTTCAACATTACATATAGGTATCTTAAGAAGTTAAAAAATAATGTGCGGAATAAGGCAAGGGTTGAAGATTCTATATGCAATGCACACTTGGTTGAAGAAGTTTCAGCTTTTGCTCGCATTACTTTAAGGGTCACGTTCATACGAGGACCCGCAATCTTGGACGTAACGATGACATATGTGTGGATGAAGGAGAACCTACTGATGGTAAATATCAATATTTAAAAGTATCGGCCGTTCATTTGGGAGGCAGAAGTGAAGACAATTAAGCGATGTGGAGTATACTGCAGTACATTATTACATCCTAATGAACTGTAGAGAAGTCGACCCATACATTGAGTAAGTATATGTACACTTCATTAATTGCTTAATTAGAACTTCTACCTTAAATTGTAAAATATCATACTATTTAATTGCTAACAGAAGTTCTAATTGTTATAATCCCTTAAGGATGTATTGTGATAGACAATGGCATATGGATCCCAGAATGTCAAATTGCCATTAGGCAGAAGTTAGAAATGAGTTCGCTTATTGGTTTTATGAATTTGTGAGTACTATCACTCAATCAATTACAATAATGGCTTTTATTTTTTGAATTGATTGTGAATAGCTTATTAATTTATAGGTAAACGGTCCATGGTTCACAACCGACAATATTTTCATTAAATGTCTAGCACAATGGCCATTGAAGACCATAACTACCTATACTTGCTATTTTGTTAATGGATACAAATTTCAAATTGAACGACTAGCATCTTCAAGAGGGACGCAGAATTGGGGCGTATGTGTTAAAGGAGAAAGTGCTGGAGCAAATATGCAGGATTATTACGGAAAGTTAGTAGAGGTGGTCGAAGTTGAATATCCCGGTTGGCCTATGAAACGAACAGTATTGTTTCGTTGTGATTGGTTTGATCTGACAATTCCTGTCGGTAAAAGGGTTCATAACGACTACAATCTAGTTGAAGTAAACCATCGACGAAGATTACAGAAATATGAACCATTCATTCTTGCATCCTAAGCTCAGCAAGTGTTTTACTGCGGATATCCAAGTTTGCGCAACGACAAGCAAGATTGGTGGGCTATTTCTAAAATCGTTCTACGTTCAACAATCATATTAGATAAGAGTTCATCAAGTCAATCAACTGAGTGCCCTGCATTTCAAGAGGATGAGATGGAAATGCATGCAATTGAGGACGACACAAGGGCTCCTGAAACATCACTTAGAGATCCAAATGGATATGTCCAACAAATTGAGGATGCAAATGTTCGGTTTCCTTCCGATGATAATGAAACTGAATCACAGTCCGATACGGCATCGGATGTTGAACCAACATTTCACGAAATAAATGACACTGATTAAAGATATAGGTTCATTCAATTTCGATTTATTTTTATAAGTGTTAAATTTTTGTATGTTTATTAATTATTTGTAATTATATTGCATTGCATTAATCTTTAGTATTTACAGTATGACGGACCAAGATAGATCTACCCCTGACGGACATAGCCATGCTGCGTCACATCCCACTACCAGCCCTGATGCACGACTTCCGCTTCTCCAGGCATTGACGCTCATCCTGCTGTATTTTCCTCTATCCGATCGACACAGACCTCTGAGAGTTCTTCTTTGGTTGGTCGCACCGTACTTCGATTGGATGCCGATGGGCTATAAGTATATACTAATTGTAACTGTATGTTTATGTTTTTAAGCTAATTACTTATTTTAATTAGTTTTTTTAACAGCTTTATTGAGCAGCATACTGTATCGAGCTGGACTGATCCCAGTGGCTACGATTGGCACTATGTATCTGCAGCCACGAGCGAGTTTTATTTTTCAGAGTTCCAGGTAAACTTTTTAAATACATTTTATAACTGATATAAAATTTTCTAATCTTAATATATTCTGAAACTAACTGTTTATTTCAATGCAGAAGAAGTTTACGTGGGACCCTACTATCCATGATGCCATTAGGGTAGCATGGAATGCTCTTGCGGCACACCGATACTCCGACATGCTTTATCATTGGAGGAGTTCGGGTGACCGTCCAGGGCATGTGCCGGAGGGTATTTGGGCCAGCTGACAGCAGGTGTGGTAGTCCGAGACATGGATCAAGAGGTCCGCATCAGCCAGCACGAACCGCCGATCTAAGAAGGGTGGTCGTGGCACGGGCCTCTCCTGTCACACTGCCAGTTCCATTTCTATTCAGGAGCATAGGAGCCATATGGTAAGAAAATATAAATAATTTAAATACTAATTTAGTCATTTACAAATACTTGCATTTATATTCTTTCTTCTGCTTTTATAGTCCGAGAAGGAGGGCATAGATCCTGGTAAGTTTCGCCTATTCAGGGCGACACACACCAGGAAGGACAGTTCCTGGATCGATACACGATCACGGAAAGTTGGGGTAAGAAATTAGATTTATATTTTATTTATTTAATTTTTAATATTTTATTCAGCTTTATATATTGATTCATTTATCATTGATTTTATAACTCAAAGGCACGAGTCGAGGAGCTTCAGTCTCAGGCTTCGCAGGTCGACTCCACTGATGGGGGGTCGCCCGTCGAACTCTCACCGGAGGAGAGTCGACGTGTATTTTTGGAGGCTGTTGGTGCCCAATCGCGAGACCGTAGGGTCTATGGTTTGGGCACCAGAGCTTCCAGATATTTTTCTATCAGGGCTCCAGTTCGCGTGGTTCTGGCGATATTTCTCCCGAGCAGATAGACGACATCTGAAGAACTCTAAAGGAGGAACTTCGCCAGGAGGTTCGGAAGGAACTTGCAGAGATGAGAGACCAAATGCGTCAGATGCAGGATTTAGTTCGTCTCCTGTCGCAGGGTTCAGTCCAGCCTTCGCAGCCTCCACAGCCGCCTGTAGATACATGATGTATTTTTTTCACTAATTGATGTATTTTTTTTTCTTTTGTATATGAAAATTTTAAATAATTAATAAAATAAATTTTTATTTATTTTTGAAAATTTTGTAATGATTGTTTTGGTCAATTGTATTAGCAATTACATTGTATTAGCAAGTTTATTTTATATTATTTTATATTTTTTAAATAAATAAAATAATTTACTTTAAAAATTAAAAATTAATTTACTTTATTTTTTAAAAAATAAATTAATTAATTAGCAACGCTATTTTCCATCCCAATTAATTTTTTTAAAAAATTAAAAATTATGTTATTTTAATTTTTTTTAAAAAATAAATTAATTAATAGCGACACAATTGTGACAATATTTACCATCGTAACTATTTTTAAAAAATTATTTTTAAAGGAGCGATGCATTTAGGGGTGTCGCCATTATTTTTAAAAATTAAAAATTAAAATATTTTATTTTTTTTAAAAAATAAATTAATTAATTAGCGATGCTATTTTTCATCCAATTAATTTAAAAAATTATAAATTATTTTATTTAATTTTTTTAATAAATAATTAATTACTTAGCGATGCAATTGCGACGAGATTTTCTGTCGCAAATATTTTTAAAAAATTTATTTATAAACTAGCGATGCATTTAGACTGCATCGCAATATTGGGATGCATTTGTGGGCATCACAATATATTGCGATGCATTTTGGGCATCGCAGAGAGTCGCTGTTAAGTGACGTAATTACGATAAATTGAAATTACGATGAACGATTTAGCGATGCCTTTATTGCGTCACTAATGTGTCGCTATAGCTTGTTTAGCGATGCATTAGCGATGCATTTGGACGTGGCTATATTTAATTTTTCTTGTGGTGAAACTAGAACTCAAACGATGATGTTAGTAAATTGATAAGACTCATAATTTAATGAAGATAGGCTAAAAAACTGAGGATAAGTTTCTTTAATATGGGCAATGAAGGATGACCCAACCGACAATGTACTTCAAAAGGGGTTATAACTTAAGAGCAAGTAATAGACTTTGGTACTTATGTATCAAGAATGTAGAAGCGTCCAAACTCATGTCCTTTACCAATAATCATCTTCGTCATAAGATTCTGAAATAAACAAAAATCATGATAGAATATGATACAATAATTAAGAGAACGGGTAAATTTACTGATGGAGACTAAATTAAAAGACAAGTTAGGTAGACTTAAAACAGATTTCAAAAGAATTGAGGGTGTTGGAATAATTATGTCGGATCCTAAAATATGAGATGTAAACCTATCTGCTAAAGTAACTGTAGAACTAGAAGCATGTGACTTAAAATAAGAAAATAGACTAGAATTACCTATCATGTGATATGTGGCACCAAAATTAATAATCTATTTGGAAAATGAGAAAACAAGACATGTATTCATTTTATCTGAATCAACGATGGTAGTAATAGGAGTAGATGAAGACTTTAGAGATTTTTGATACTGTAAGAACTTGGCATACTCATCTGTAGATATTGAAATGGACTCAGAAGCATCATTAGTAGAGACAACATGGACTGACTGGTTCAATTAATTCTAGTGCTGCAACTTTCTATAATTTTTCTTCATATGTCCTGGCTTATGACAATAGTAACATACAACATCTCCCAAATCCTATCCTCGAGTACCAAAATTTTGATTATAACTACTTGAGTCTCCCCCTCTATTGCCATGTCTATATGGTTGTCTATCAGATTCAGAAGTGTGGCTGACAAGAGCACTATTAGGCCGAGCAGGAGTTGAATTTTCTATGTGGAGTATCCTACTAAAAGCTTCTTTTTAAAAGGATATCTCAGGGTTAAAAAGAATTTAAGATTTAGCAGCTTCAAACTCAAAAGGAAGATCAGCCAAAAAGCTCATAACTGCCATCTTTTCTCTCTGAACATGTTGAACTTTCACATCAGTACTAAATGGAAGTGGCATATTAAGTTCTTCATGAGCCTTCTTAAAATCTATAAAGTAGTCAGTGAGTGATCTGTCATCTTTTTCTGCACGATTAAAGGCTTGGCATACATCATAAGTGTGTTTGATATTTTCCTTGTCAAAGTACACAAACTCCAAATAATTCATCAATTCTTTCGCAAATTCACAATGATTTATCAAACTAACCACATCACCATCAATAGAATTACGTATTTGCAAAAATAGACATGCCATCCTCTTTTAGCCATGAGGTTTTCGATTCATCGCTAGGTGGATCATCAGTTAAATGATTATCCATAGCAATACTCCGCAAATAAAGTCTAACAGTTTTACTCCGATCTAAATAATTAGATCTATTAAGTTATATTCTATAATTTTTGACATCACAGGAACCACATCAGACACAATAACAGACTTCTTTTCCTTTATATTATCAAATATCAGCCAAATAACAGAGCCAAAACCATAACAAAGTTAACAATACCCAAAGAATTCGAACTTGTCCCAAAGTAGATCCCACACCAAATAGATGCTGACCCAAAGAGATAGTAAGCTTATTTTGAAAGTTGAGGCGAGAAGAACAAATAAAAAAGGACCAAATTTCAGCAATGAAACTTCGGACGAAGGCTGATTGGCGAGTGGCGCTTTCCCAGGTATAACGGTGAGAACAAAAAAATTATAAAAAATAAAAATCCAAGAAAACCGTAAAACCTCACTGTTTATATATTTCAAAGTTATAAGCCCGAAAGCTATGATACCATGAAACACAACTAGAATTTTAAAAATTAGGAAGAAGAAAGTAATTTCTGTATATTTTTATTCATCATATTCTAGGTATATATACAAGCTACAAATCCCATGTTAAGAAGGAAAACTAATTACATCAAATCACTATAAATCAAAATTAAATATATTTACTTCTTATTATAGAAATATAATCTATCTTTTATTCTAGAAATGCAATCTATAACAATCTCTATGAATCATAATCAAATATAATTATTTTCTATTCTAAAAATATAATCTGTAACAAATATAATTAATATAAGAACTCTTAAATCATCATTTTTTATTTATTATTAAATAAAAATAATTTAAAACAATGGAATATTGAATTTAATTTTTATTTTTAAAAGCATAAAAAATTAATTTAATACCATAGTTTTATATATGATGGGTTAGATATGAGCATTTATTTCAAAATGTAATGAATTCCTTTGCTGACTTACTTGCATTCCGAACAGAGACTATAGTTTTGATTGTACTTGCCTTCGCGTGGGATCTTACATCCAGCGTGTTCTTTGGCGAAATCTCTGCTAGTGATGTCATAATCTTCGCCAAGAATTTCGAAGGAGGCGGCAACTACTCACTCGCATGGCCAGGTATGAGGCTGGGGAAGCCTACTTTTCACCCAGGGAGATGCACTGGAATTTGTCGTATAGACTTTGGTTGTTGAAGACCATGTTACTGGGAATTCTCTATCTACTGCTAATGAGCATGGAAGAGGCGTTGAGGGTGAGCTTTCCTACATTATCTATGGACGTATTGAGTAGTATCTAAACAAAGAAAAATCCAAGTACAAACGGATTGCATAAGAGATAAAATGTATTGAATGAAACTCTTGAATGAATTAAAATCCTATTTTCAATATATATATATATATAGAAAGAAAGAGAGAGAGATATTTGACTATATTTAAATCTAGCTAAGCTCAAGATCTTATTATTTTCTTTACCTTTGAATTTATATGAATTTCAAAATTATTTTATTTTTTTATATATTTAAAATTTATAAATTATATAGATTTAAAATGAAAAGATAATTAAATTTATACTTATTACATTTGAACATAGCTAAATTTATCTTCTGTTTTTCTTCTTATGTATAACAGTACCCAGTGAAACCCATTGTTACAAATATTAATCTGCTCCATGATCTGTACACAGTAATCCATGTGCTAATTGCAATCCATCCTTCAAATAATGGCTTATCTACACGTCATTAAAAAGAATGAAAAAGTAATCACAACATCCAAGCAGAACGACTTCTGTATCCTAAAGTATATTTTACTGTGTTATCCCAAATAAATAAATGAATAAAAGAATAAATGTTACCGTGACTTTGGATGATGGACTGTGAAAAAGCCCGACATCCATAGAGTACCCTCCCAGTACCTAATCTCACCATAGCCCTCATTCCGGGCTTTTTCCGGAGTCAACGCTATAAAGAGCAGACTCTTATTTTAGTTTTAATAAGAATTCATTTCCCAACAGTATCCCCTTAAACTCATAATGACGTGAGGCTATCATGCTAGTTTTGGGGGCTAGTTTCTTTCCTCAATAAATTCAAGCTGATCTAACGTTCACTGCCCTGAGAAATTTGTAATCTATCGAGCTAATCAGCCATGAGATCCTCAAATACAAGATGGATCTTGTGACGGTCTTCTGAGAAGACACAGGTGGTTTTAGCGTGGCCTTTGATACACTGGATGGTTCCAGTGTTGGTGACACAAATTTCACTGTGGGCACGATATTTGGTGTTTGGCCTGGTGACAAGCTTAACGGGTGTGATTGCTCTAAAAGATTGTCCTGGAACCCATGTATTCCTTCATCTGGATGAAGGTTAGTAGCTCATAACATCCACTGATTTATATACGTTGGTTTTGATCTCCCCTGTTTTTGTCACGGTAGAGACAGGTCTACTAACAATTAGTCCTTGTTCTAGGCAAGTGGCAGCGTGTCAGAGACACCACATCAATTACTATGTAAAGAGAGAGGTACACTTTGCGCTACGCTGGAGGAATGGTGCCACATGTTGTTGATCTGGTAATGGCTCTCACACTGCTTATACTAATTTGTCTTTTTTTGAAGACAACCAAGGAATTATGTCAATAGACTAGTAATGTAATAAATTATGAGACTAGTAGGCTTGGTTTAAAAAAATAGCAGAACTATGCTCCAGATCTCATGGATTGTGTCATGGAGTCCATTTGTTTGTTCCTTGACAAGATGAATCTTCAGGTTAGTAATTCTTCCTGACAATTAAACAGTTAATCAATCCCTTAAAATCAGTTACGTGTGATATTGCTTATGAGCAGAGAATTATAGTTTCTTGATTCTAATGGCAGTAATACATCTCCAGAGATCAAATGCTCTTCTCTTACAAGTATTGTCATGCTACCTAGCTCTTTTTGATGCACAAAAGCTGGATCAGAAAGTGATTCATAAAAATAAGTAATGAGCTCGTGTACCTTAGGATTGGGAGGTTGGGGCTTGAACTCTTCAGTTTTTCACATGCTCATCTTCTGTGATTGGTTTCTGTTTGCAGATCATTGAAAAAGAGAAAGGCATCTTCACCAATGCATCATCTCTGTCACGCCTCAGACCCAATATCGGGCTAGGGTGACAACCCGCCGCGTGCCGGGCACGCAAGGCGTCACCATATTTTCAACATAAAGCACCATTATAAATAAAAATCAAGTCAAATACAATAATAAAAGTTTTGGGCTAACACCCTTACACACCACAATAATAAAGTCTGGGCATCAAGCCCTACACATATATAGCATTGGGGTTACAACAAAATAATGGTCTTGTTTTATTTAATAGAAGATCCATCACCCCACCAATCCATCTTCAACCTCGTGGCTCTGATAAAAACATTGTAAGAATTTTGTGAGCTTACACTCAGTAAGTAAACCACGTTATACAGTCAAATCATAGCATAACAGTCAATAAGCACATAATAATTTGCATGCTTAAACACCCACAAATACTCAACATGCAATGTAAGTAAACCCACTGTTTATACTCTCAATGGTAACTGTAAATGTGACCCACGGCCCTGCAATATCTCAATAGTGTACCAACCAGCATCCCCTTAAAGCATCCCCCTACTGAAAGGTCAAGATACCAGAGTCACGCCAATAATGTACCAACAAGCATTCCCTTAAAGCACCCCCCTACGGAAAGGTCGAGATACCAGGGTCACGCCAATAATGTACCAACAAGCATTCCCTTAAAGCACCCCCCTACTGAAAGGTCGAGATACCAGGGTCACGCCAATAATGTACCAACAAGCATTCCCTTAAAGCATCCCCCCTACTGAAAGGGTCAAGATACCAGGGTCACGCCAATATCAAAATCTACCAGAACACATACTCTATATGTGCGATGCCACATCTAACCAAGCAGAACACGTCCTCTAGACGTGTGTGTGGTATGACATGATAAAGGAGAACCGCGGCGACACATAACAGTACCTCACATTACATGCACTCATCATATCAATGACAACTCAATATTGTATAAACAGTGGATTATACCTATTGAACAATTGCATGTAATATATCACATCAATATTATAATAACCGCATCTCTCATGCATAATAACTGTATCTCTCATGCATCATAACTGCATCTCTCATGCATAGCATCCACACATGAAATCATAGCACATAAACAGCCATGTATTCGTAATATTCATCTACTTACAAATTTAGCCAATAACAATTCTTCACATCACAATTTATAATTTAAACATTTATGAATTAATTATTAAATACTGATAACTGGCTTACTTACCTCAGTACGCTATCCCACAGGTATATATATGCAGCTAGTCAGATGTCTGAGCACCTACAGGATTATTTTACACAATTAATTTATTAGCAAAGAATATTAAAATGACCCTTAGAATTTCTACCCAAACTATTTCACGGGCCCTACTTTGGGCTCGAATATCTCCCACTACACACACCCGATTGGGGAAGTAAAAATATCCCAAGAAACTAAAATTCACCCAGATTCTAGCCATATAATTATTTTTCCAATCCCGGCCCGTTACAGGGCCCAAAAACCAGCCCAAAATTGACTCACAGCACGCCCAAAAGGCCTGAACCGGCCGGCCCAGCCGGTCCGGTTCAATTCTTATCCCTCTCGATCCCCTGTTTCACCGAACAGGGGACGGGCACATAGCCGGCGGCCAGGGCCGCCGCCGGCCAAATTGAGGGCGGCCCGGCCGCCGGTGGCCGGGCCAGAGCTGGCCGCGGTGTCTCCGATTTCTCCCTCAATTTCACCCTTCTTCCATCTTACGTCCGCGCGGCACGTACCTGTGCCGGCGGCACGGCCGGCCACCTTGGCCGGCCGGACCTCCACCGGACGCACGCCCGGCGTCGGTGGAGGCGATAGGCCAAATCTCGGGCCCGGCGAGGCGGCGAGCACGCCGCCGGGCCTGAACCAACCGGCGGAAGCCCGCCGAACCCAGCTTCCGCCACCACGCGAGAGGAGGGCCAATTGGCCCTCCCTCTCCTCTCTCTCTCCACCACCACCCCGCCGGACGCCTCCCCCGGCGCCGGCGGGGTCGCCGGTCAAGTATCAGGCCCGGCGCGGCGGCAAGCACGCCGCCGGGCCTGAACCAAGGGGATCGGCCGATTTCCTCACACTACCTCCGCGCTCTCTGATTCTCAGTCTCTCTCTCTCTCTCTCTCTCTCTCTCTCTCTCTCTCCTGGCTATCTCTCTCTCTGGGCTCTCTCTCTCTCTTCCCGGCTATCTCTCTCTCTCTCTCTCTCTCTCTCTCGGGCATTAAGAGGATAGGCAAGGGATTACCTTGAAGAGGTGTGATCAGGGTGAATGAGGGAGTCATCCTTCGACTCCTTTATTCTCCCACGCGACGCCTCGGATCAATAGAAGATGAGAACCCATCCGACACGTGAAAACCCAAGAAACCAGACGTCACAATGGGAATCTAAACGTCAAAAGGGAGTCAAGATGCCACGTGTCCCCAAAAATAAATACTAAGAGTTACATTCTCCCATAATAATTTACGGGGGGGTTACATTCTCCCCCCTTATAAAAATTTCGTCCTCAAAATTTGATATACATCCAATAGAATACAAATCCACATTTTCTATCTCATAATCAGCTAAATTTCATTCAAAAGTCACCGTCATCGATATATCGTTGATCTGTAATAAGATACAAATAATTATGGATATTTCTTTTTCATTTTCTCCTTAGACTCCCAGATAATCTCCCTCTCAGAATAATTACTCCGTGAACTTTGACATAAGGAATACTACACCATCTCAGAACTTATCCTTGCAGTCCACAATGTGCACAAAATGATCTTCATAGGTCAATTCTTTCTTAAGCTAAATCGGTTCAAGTTCTAATACATAACGGGGTTTGAAATACACCTCCTCAGTCATAAAGGATAAAACTCATTGAACACCCCAAAGATTAATGAAGACAGTGCTAAGTTATAAGCCACCTCCTATTCCTTGATCATCTCAAATAGTCCAATAAATTGAGGACTCAATTCACCTCTAACACAAATCTCATCATATCATTGATTAGTAAAACTTCCAAATGATCTTCAACCTGAAATTTCAAATCTTTCTGTTTCACATCAACATAACTTTTCTATTGACTCGGAGCTACATGAAGCTGCTTTAATTAACGATACTTTTCATGGTTGCTACACCAGCTCAGTAATCAAAATTTCTCTCTCACACTTCATCTCAATAAAAATTACACCTTATATCATAGACAACAAAACGAATCCATTTGAATATTAGCTTGGTAATCATTAAAATAAGCAATTTCACTAAGGGTATGAAGCTATACCAAGCACTTTCTAAATCCATCACACATGCTCGCATTATATCCTCAAATCTAATTGGTTCATGCAGATTGTCCATCTATTTGAGGGTGGAAGGCTGGACAGAAATTCAGCTTAATCCACAAAGCTTATGATAACATCATCAAATTAGAAGAGTGAGACAAATGGGTTCATACTCAATTTACTCAGTTTACTACTAAACCAGAAACAATATTAACATTTATCCCGCTAAAATTTCATCCTCGAAATTAAATGTCCACAAAGCTTGTACCATTATAGATACTCACTAGCAAACTTTTATTTCATTCCCAAGTACCCAAATGACATGTCCAACTTTCAAAATTAATTTAATCTTCCTACCAATAAAATTGAATTCCTTAAGAAGTATTTCTTTTCTGTCATCCCTTTATATATGTATCTATATACCTTAACTTCTCACAACACAATCATCATAAATATCATAGAGTCCATCACATGATTATGTCATCCATTCTTAAGGTTAGTAACACATCAGGTATTCTTAATTCCTCGATAAGACAATTCTAAATTCTTGTAAACTAGATATAAGATAGTTTCTTCCAATGCTCTCTCAACTCATAAATAGTTGAATGTGCCACTAATCATTACGACACTTATTTCAATCATCATAACATACTTGGTTTCACTCTTGAATACTTCAAGCTAACATCAATGAATATTATGCAATTATTAGGATATCTTTCATAATTATCATAATCAACTAATTTAATTTCTTTGAATAATAGTGCCATCATTAATCATCAGTATATTATTTTATCAATAATACCACTACAACCAATCAATTTCTCTTGAATATATCAGTATATCCTCAATAAATAATGCAATTTAAATGATTCAAATTCTTGAATCGATTATTTTGTTATCAATGATTATCAAAATCATCTATAGATTATGCAATGTCTCATGCCATAACATGACCAACTAATTTAAACCCTTCAAATATCTCAAAGTGACTTCACTAATCTAGCTCAGATGGATATAAGACTTATAAGGTCAATAAAGATTAAAAATGCACTTACCATCCGAAAGACATAATTAAAAATTATAGTAATCTCTCTATGACTTGAAAGTGATAATAGATGTATCCTTAACCATAATCCATAATTGATAATAATCAACATAAAATCATCTCCCTCCTATTTTCTTAACAATAAATATGCCACTTATGGATGATTGATAATTTATCCATCCTAGAGAAAGATATCTCCTTAGGAACTATGAACAAAGGTACAATAAGTATGCATAATAAATTAATGAATATATATCTTGATTTAGAAATCTATTAACAGATAAAAAATTCCCATGAAATTCTTTATCAGTGGAGTTTATCTTATTCTCATTCTTGCTAAAATCTTTCACTTTCTACCATCAAAATATTTGATCATTTATAGCCAAATCAGTTCTAAAGATTAATAGAGTCTACTGCTCTCAAAAACTTAAACAGTAATTGTCTCAGAATTTACAATTTTATATTCTTCCTAAATGGTCCATCAAGATATAATATGCAGTCAACTATTTCATTAGCATCAATATCAACCATCTCCACATCTAGCAAATTAACAATCAGTTTTGAACATGCAATATCCATAATAAAAATTCTCTTAGTAAAATTCACTATATATACTTATCCATCCAGACTCAAATTCAAAGTACTCAATAGTGATAGATCAAAACATGTAATTAACTATTTCATTCTCAAAATATCATCATATTAATCATCCCTATAAATGGCAGATTAGCTCATAATCTTAACTTACAATATCAACAATGTAAGTTCCACTATTAAAATTTCATTATATACATCCACATTCAAATTTAGATTTACTAACTCCAAATCCACATATCAACTCAATTGCAATATGAACATAATGATGATATCTTAGTCATAATAGTCATCAATTGCAATTTTTCACTACTATGTTTATTCCATATTCATCTATCTTTTATTGCATATCCAATTAAAATTTCATCTCCCATATTATTTAAAGGTCTGAAACTGCTACGAATCATTTCCAACAAGTTTAATGGAGTTAAAACCTCTAGAAGTCCCTTGATCTCCCACTGGTCAAGGCTACCGGCCAGGGAGCCCACATAATATCATTGGCTTGCGATGGTTCATTCTCAATTCCTATCAAACTTGTAATTCAATTAATATCTTGATAAACTTTAAATTTCAAGCTTCCCAAGCATAATTCATGAAATTCCTTGAAAGTCATAATTGTCTCAATGTCATCCAAGTATTTTTCCTAGAGTGTCATTATGCATATGTCCCTAAGATCAAAACCTGGGTCCTGTGGGTTATGGGCCCACCACGCTTCCGCTGCGCACTCTGATGCTGCATGTCCTGCATAGACCGCGCCATACCCGAGAGAGCTTGAAGCATCTCGGACTGGAATCGCTGGTGCTCAGTTCCTACTGGGTTGGCAGGGGCCATACCTCCAGTAGTTCCTTAACCCACCGGCTGATCAGCATTACCGGCCAGAGAGTCCTCCCTCATACTGCTGGCTCCTAGTACGGCGAGCCATAACTATTCACTGTTAAATTAGATGTGGTTAATATCATCATAAGCTAAAGTGTCAGGTTTCTCTAAGTATAATGTCATCAAATATGTTCTCTTCGTGTTATCATATCAATATGTTTGTGTCCCTAGGGTTATAAGTTCTCTACCTGTCATCATGTCAATATGTCTGTGTCCCTAGGGTCATAACCAGGCTCTGATACCACTAAAGCTGTCATGCCCCAGACCCAATATCGGGCTAGGGTGACAACCCGCCGCGTGCCGGGCACGCAAGGCGTCACCATATTTTTCAACATAAAGCACCATTATAAATAAAAACCAAGTCAAATACAATAATAAAAGTTTTGGGCTAACACCCTTACACACCACAATAATAAAGTATGGGCATCAAGCCCTACACATATATAGCATTGGGGTTACAACAAAATAATGGTCTTATTTTATTTAATAGAAGATTCATCACCCCACCAATCCATCTTCAACCTCGTGGCTCTGATAAAAACATTGTAAGAATTTTGTGAGCTTACACTCAGTAAGTAAACCACGTTATACAGTCAAATCATAGCATAACAGTCAATAAGCACATAATAATTTGCATGCTTAAACACCACAAATATTCAACATGCAATGTAAGTAAACCCACTGTTTATACTCTCAATGGTAACTGTAAATGTGACCCACGGCCCTGCAATATCTCAATAGTGTACCAACCAGCATCCCCTTAAAGCATCCCCCTACTGAAAGGTCAAGATACCAGGGTCACGCCAATAATGTACCAACAAGCATTCCCTTAAAGCACCCCCCTACTGAAAGGTTGAGATACCAGGGTCACGCCAATAATGTACCAACAAGCATTCCCTTAAAGCACCCCCCTACTGAAAGGTCGAGATACCAGGGTCACGCCAATAATGTACCAACAAGCATTCCCTTAAAGCATCCCCCCTACTGAAAGGGTCAAGATACCAGGGTCACGCCAATATCAAAATCTACCAGAACACATACTCTATATGTGCGATGCCACATCTAACCAAGCAGAACACGTCCTCTAGACGTGTGTGTGGTATGACATGATAAGGGAGAACCGCGGCGACACATAACAGTACCTCACATTACATGCACTCATCATATCAATGACAACTCAATATTGCATAAACAGTGGATTATACCTACTGAACAATTGCATGTAATATATCACATCAATATCATAATAACCGCATCTCTCATGCATAATAATTGTTTCTCTCATGCATCATAACTGCATCTCTCATGCATAGCATCCACACATGAAATCATAGCACATAAACAGCCATGTATTCGTAATATTCATCTACTTACAAATTTAGCCAATAACAATTCTTCACATCACAATTTATAATTTAAACATTTATGAATTAATTATTAAATACTGATAACTGGCTTACTTACCTCAGTACGCTATCCCACAGGTATATATATGCAGCTAGTCAGATGTCTGAGCACCTACAGGATTATTTTACATAATTAATTTATTAGCAAAGAATATTAAAATGACCCTTAGAATTTCTATCCAAACTATTTCATGGGCCCTACTTTGGGCTCGAATATCTCCCACTACACACACCCGATTGGGAAAGTAAAAATACCCCAAGAAACTAGAATTCACCCAGATTCTAGCCACATAATTATTTTTCCAATCCCAACCCGTTACAGGGCCCAAAAACCAGCCCAAAATTGGCTCACAGCACGGCCCAAAAGGCCTGAACCGGCCGGCCCAGCCGGCCCGGTTCAATTCTTATCCCTCCCGATCCCCTGTTTCACCGAACAGGGGACGGGCACATAGCCGGCGGCTGGGGCCACCGCCGGCCAAATTGAGGGCGGCCCGACCGCCGGTGGCCAGGCCAGAGCCGGCCGCCGCCGCGGCCGGCCACCAGTCTCCCGATTTCTTCCTCAATTTCACCCTTCTTCCATCTTATGTCCGTGCAGCACGTACCTGTGCCGGCGGCACGGCCGGCCACCTTGGCCGGCCGGACCTCCACCGTACGCACGCCCGGCGCCGGTGGAGGCGATAGGCCAAATCTTGGGCCTGGCGAGGCGGCGAGCACGCCGCCGGGCCCGAACCAACCGGCGGCTTCCGGCTTCCGCCACCGCGCGAGAGGAGGGCCAATTGGCCCTCCCTCTCCTCTCTCTCTCCACCACCACCCCGCCGGACGCCTCCCCCGGTGCCGGCGGGGTCGCCGGTCAAGTATCAGGCCCGGTGCGGCGGCGAGCACGCCGCCGGGCCTGAACCAAGGGGATCGGCCGGTTTCCTCACACTGCCTCCCACGCTCTCTGATTCTCGGTCTCTCTGTCTCTGTCTCTCTCTCTCTCTCTCTCTCTCTCTCTCTTCTGGCTATCTCTCTCTCTCCCGGCTATCTCTCTCTCTTGGGCTCTCTCTCTCTCTTTCCGACTATCTCTCTCTCTCTCGGGCATTAAGAGGATAGGCAAGGGATTACCTTGAAGAGGTGTGCGTCAGGGTGAACGAGGGAGTCATCCTTCGACTCCTTTTATTCTTCCACGCGACGCCTCGGATCAATAGAAGATGAGAACCCATCCGACACGCGAAAACCCAAGAAACCAGACGTCGCAATGGGAATCTAAACGTCAGAAGGGAGTCAAGATGCCAGGTGTCCCCAAAAATAAATACTAAGAGTTACATTCCCCCATAATAATTTACGGGGGGGTTACAATCTCCAACTTCTAAAGCTAAACCAAGGTTTTCATTTCAATGTGCTCCCCTGGGTTTTCTGATTGAGAAAGCTGATGGATATAGCAGTGATGGCACACGATCTTAAACCACACAACGTGATCAACAATCTTGAACTGTGAAGGAACCGAATATAAAGGACATACTGATAATGACAGATATACCTCAATATCGTCAGCAGCGGAAGCAGGATCGTCGATCGTCGGGGGATACCAAAGTCCCCTATATGTCCACGCCTCTAAGCCGCAGCACCGATGAGGAAGAGGAGGAAGAGCCCTTCGTGACCCTCAGACGCGTCTCTCACTCAGAAGACCTCATAACGAAGACACCTTCGGTCTTCTTTTTAAAGAAGGCTATCACCAGCGGATAAGCCAAAGGGATTACCTACGAAATGTCCCTCATAATCCAAAGAGTTGTAGAGTCTCCAGGGACTCTTGGGATATCGTGTGAACGAATTAATGGCACCCAGGCAACAATCTCTCACTCGTCCACACAGGAACATTATAACCTCAACTCTCTCAACTTACAGTGCGGTTGGGTGTGCGACCCAATGAAACTCACACACAGTGACACACAGCGGATAAACTGCATTAAGTTAATAAATAACTAATGCTGTGATCATGAATACAATCCAATCTCGTCTGTGTCCTAGATAATTCGATCACACCTGATCAAGCACTCTCAATCCCTCAAGAGATCTACCCTGAGCAGCACTTACAAAACATAAAGTCATACTGTTGGTATCCATAATCATATGCAACTCATACACATGATTGTCCGGGCAATGGATCACAAACATAAGGTGTGGTCGCGAATAATCTTCCTTAAACACTCATACCAGTTCATCATTGTCCATTTGACTTCCTAGGATCATCTCATGTGGCCACATCAATTCCATGACCTTGGAGGACAAGGCTAAGGAAGTTATCCTGCACTCCAACTTCATGATATAGGTTCAAGTCCAAGGATACTACATAGTTGTAAGGCTCACACGATAATGGAGAGGGAATATTTCGCATTACCCCTTACAAGATCGACTTTAGCGTATGCAACGTAATACATGCTACGATGGAGCTCCCACTCAACGGGCCATGTCATACTCAAATATCGTACGAACACAAGTCCAGGCATCACAAAGTTGCCTAACTTGAGCACACACCAATGCTCCCAGTTTGGCTATAACAGGCTTAGTACGGATCTGTAGACATATCACTATTGATACATAGCTCACGCATATTTATGCTCCGTACTCAACTCTCCTGAGTCTCATCTCAGTCCAAACTGAGACGACTTTGATTATAATCTATTCTATTATAATTTATGTAGCACATTTCGCAACCCATGCAATCTGTAACTAATGCATTGCTACTCAAGCATCTATAATGGCTACTTTAGTCTCATCCTGCCCACTACAAAAGTGTCAGGGCGATCACCCGTGTGAGTGGGCTGATCTAAGCCTGTGACATTTATATACATATGTGCCTATAAATATGAACTCATCATAATAATAAAAATAAATATTTCATAAACTTTAACACATAGTCATTGATGTCCATACAATCCCTGTCCGACAACAAAAACAGACACAAACTCCTACATAAGTCTGAAACATATCACGGTCTGTCACACTCTATACAGACCTAGACTCCTCACATGAGCCTGGAACACATCCCTAGGAATAGGCTTCGTCAGAGGATCAGCCAGCATCCTGCCAGTAGAAATATGTTGTAGGATAACTTCTCCTTATTTGACCATGTCTCTAATGAAGTGATATCTGATGTCAATATGCTTGGTCCTTCCATGGTACTTAGGACTCTTAGCATATTGTAATGCTGTCATACTATCAGAACTAATCTGAATAGCCTCATGTAGAGTAGCTGATATCTCAAGTCGCCTCAAGAGCCTCCTCAGCCACACAGTCTCCTGGACAGCAGCCGAACAAGCAATATATTCAGCTTCCATAGTGGACAGGGCGGTACAGTTTTGTTTCTTACTGCACCAAGTGACAACTCCACCTTCAAGGATAAACACATATCCTGTGGTGGATCTACGCTCGTCCCTATCACCTACCCAATCAGAGTCACAAAAATCCTTTAATCTCAAATCTTCACCCGATAGCATAGGGTGAGATTGGCAGTACCACGAAGGTAACAAAAAATCCTTTTAACTGCAACCCAATGAGCAAGTCCTGGATTACTTTGATATCGGCTAACCAAGCCGACTGCAAAGCAAATGTCAGGGTGAGTACATAACATAGCGTATATCAAGCTCCCTATTACACTAGCATAGGGAATCCTGCTCATCTTTTCTCTCTCCTCATCAGTTCTAGGGCACTAATCAATGCTTAAAGTACAATCCTTTCTATTGGGGTATCAACGGGTTTAGAATAGTGCATTCGGAATCGTTCTAAGACTTTCTCAATATACGCTTCTTATGACAAACCAAGAAACCTCTTAGCACGATTCCTTAGGATCCTCACTCCCAGCACAAAATTCGTCTCACCCATATCCTTCATCTCAAAGACAGAGGACAGCCACTCCTTAGTGGCATTGATCACTCCAATAGAACTCCCAGCAATTAGAATGTCATCTACATACAACACCAATATCAGAATCCCATCGTCTGATTTCTTAATGTACACACAGTGGTCCTCCTCAATCATATTTAAGCCAATCGATGTAATGGCTTCATGAAACTTGAGGTACCATTGCCTAGATGACTGCTTGAGACCATATATGGATCTTCTAAGGCAGCACACTTTGCCCTCCTGTCCTTTGGTCACAAAGCTCAAGGGTTGATCCATATATATCTCTTCATCCAGGCTTCCATTAAGAAATGTTATTTTAACATCCATTTGATGTAGCTCCAAATCTAAATGGGCTACAATAGCTAGGATCAGGCGAATGGAGGTAAATCTCATCACAGAAGAAAATGTCTCCTTAAAGTCTACACCCTCCATCTGGGTATAGCCCTTCACCACAAGACGAGCCTTGTACTTATCAATTGACCCATCAGCCTTACGCTTAATCTTAAGAACCCACTTATTTCCTATAGATTTACGTCCAGACGGAAGGTCTACTAAGTCCCACACATGATTCTTGGCCATTGATACCATCTCATCTTCCATAGCAGCTTGCCACTCACTATGAGCAGGTGAATCAAGCGCATCTTCAACAGAAGCAGGCTCATCTGGATCCAACGGAGTGCAGAGAAACACATTCCCTTCGATCCCAAAATGTCGTCGTGGAATATGATCACGTTTGCTTCTCCGTAACTGCGGATTTGGACCCTGAAGACCGTTCTCAGGTGGTGCATCAATCCTCATAGGTGAGCTCCTACTAGGCTCGGCTTATGCGCTCCCATTGTCTGGTGCGATACTCCCACTGAGCCTAGCATTCCCACTATCTATGGCGATATCTGAGATAGGTTGAAAATCTCCTCCATTGCCAGAGATAGTAGGAAGGTCCTTTTGTAACTCATATAGAGACAGGTCCTTTCTAATTTCACCAATGCTCAGGAATTCATTCTCTAGAAACTCCACGTCTCTGGACTCCACGTTAGTCAACCCTTCATTAGGATGTGCACCATACATCACGTAACCCTTCAAATTTTTAGGGTACCTGATGAATACCTTTTTGCTGACTTTAGGACCCAGCTTTCCCAACTTATGGGAGGCGTTGTGAACATATCTTGCTGAGCTCCAAGGGCGCAAATGATCCACAGAGGATCGCGTGCCATGCCATAGCTCATATGGAGTGGAGGGTACCGTTTTACTAGGGACAGTTAAGGATGTAGGTTGCAGTCAACAGCGCATCTCTCCAAAAACTGATTGGAAGATTGCCTTGCACCATCATCGACCTAACCATGTCTAGTAAAGTCCTGTTGCGATGCTCGGCAACACCATTCGATTGTGGTGTCTCAGGAATGGTAAGCTGCCTGCGTATCCTCTTTTCCTCACATAGCCGCTGGAATTGCTCAGACAGATATTCGTGACCTCTATCAGTTCGAAGAGCCTTCAAAGACCTCTCCTTCTGATTTTCTACCTCAGCTAAAAATCGTCTGAAACAATCCAGCGCTTCATAGCAGTGGGAGATCAGGTACACATACCCGAATCGCGAAAAATCATCTATAAATGTGAGAAAATAGGAAGCGCCATATTGCGCCTTGACGCTCATGGATCCACAAATATCAGAGTGAACTAGCTCTAATGGATGAGAGGCCCTAGTAGCCTTACCAAAAGGCTTTCTTATTGCCTTTTCTTCTAGACAAGACTCACACACAGGTAGACTTATCTTGGTAAGAGGGCCTAATAGCCCAGCTTTAGCCATACGTGCCATCCTATCTTGGCTCACATGACCAAGTTTGGCTTGCCAAAGAAAATTATCATCACAGGTAGGAATAGAAGCACAAGAAAAAGAGGAGTAAGAAGTACACAATTCAACATCAAGTCTAAAGATCCCTTGTGACAAATATATAAAAGGATAAAACACCATCCAGATAGACTGACATACGGTCACCAGAAAAACTAAAAGTGTAACCAAGTGACAACAGGACAAGAACAGAACAAATATTACACCGGATAGTTGGGACATACAAAACATCATGTAGGATCAACACATGGCCATCACGAAGCGTAACACGATATGTTCCTACATCCAAAACCTGCTCACGCATACCGTTCCCAAGCACGACAAACTGGGTATTTATAGGTATCCAGTGAAAATCCACAAAACCAGCTCGATCTCGCACTATATGTTTGTTCGCTCCCGAATATACAATCCAATCAGGGAGAGTGTCAGCAACTAATGCATATGAACAAACATAGAGAGAGCTTAATATGGAGCATACCTTCTTTGGCTCAGTGCAATCACAAGCAAAGTGGCCTTTAGCTCCACAGTTGTAGTACTTAATCTTTGTCACATCTCTCTTGCCCCGTCGACGTCCTCTCTTAGGTTTGGCCATAGTTTTTTCTTTATATCCCTGAGCACTCCTGTGACGTGCCTTTCCCTTCTTTTTGTTCCTGGGCCTCGAAGACTCACTAGTAACCATATAGGCCGAAGGGAGGGAAGTCTGAATACGCTCAGCCTCTAGCTCAAGGTGACGAGCAATATCCTCAAAAGTCTTGATGTGCTCACTATGAGTCATCAAGAGCTTCATCTGACTCCACTGAGGGTCAGGCAGTGAACGAATCACTACTAGGACCTGTTGCTTATCAGTAAGGTCAACTCCAGCAGCCTTCATATCCCTAATCATGTTTTCCATCACACGAAGGTGGGTTGACATGGAATGATCGGGATCCTTGACATATTGTATGAATCTAAGGTTCAAGGCACGTAGCCTTGTGGCTGAAGTTTGACCAAACCTGATCTTAAGTTGGTTCCACATATCCTGAGCAGTCTGGCAATGCTCAAAGTTGCCAATAAGATCATTGTGCATGCTGCTCAACATAGTAAAGCGTGCACAACGATATTTCTTGACCCAATTGTCATAGGCTTCTCGATCAAGGTGATGTTGCTCAGTAGTGCCAGGTGCTGGTGGTGTCATACTAGTTGTCAGGGTCTCCAAGACTTCTAATTCATTCAGCAGGTATTGGATTTTCCTATGCCACATTTCATAGTTTTGTCCATCTAGCTTCTCACCTTTGTTGAGATCAGCTATCACAGATTTGGAGGCCATCACTGTATTCAGTCAAGCCAGGTATGGGCATTAAGCACATATCAGTGTATACTGATATCTAGAAAAATAAGCAGATTACAAATGTTCTATCTTATTAAATGAGATCGAAAATTTCGCTAAGCTTATAATCATCACTTATTTTATAAGATAGAACACTGAATCCGATATTTTTTCATAGAACATATCTATATTGTCCACAAAACCAATGTTGGAACAAATCCAATGACATATAAATATTTATGCACCAAGTCATAAATAAACATGCTCGCAGAAAATTCATAGCATTTGACATAAATATCCCTCATGCACTAAGCATAAATAATTATGTCAACAATAATAATATGCAGAATTATGCATAAATCATATTTATACACTAAGCATAAATAATTATGCATCCAAAAAAATACACAGAATAAATCAAATAGAATAAAAAATTCATGCACAGAGCATAAACCACCATGCCATAGCAAAAAAAAATTTAATAAATTTTCTATGATATTCTATGAATTTTTATGATTTTTCTATAAATTTTATGATTTTTTTTGATTTTCTGCAAGTTATCACTTAGCTACCATGTTTCCGCTACGCAGCTGCCAAGTAATAGGCACGTGGCCAGCACTGAGCGCCACGTAACGGGCCCATCAAACGCTGAACGTCAGCAACAACAGCACCTCCCTAAAATTATTTGTTTTTATTATTGATTGTTGGTTGGGTAATGAAATTACCCCTGGATTTCTAATCATTTACAGGTGGTGCCATCAACTAAAAAAATAGGAAAGCCATTCTTCGCTGTAACCGATGGATATCAACTCAAAAAATAGGGAAGCCATTCCTTGCTGTAACCGACAGATCATATAATATGACCCAAGAAAACAAAATGCCAATTGATGATCATCTGTCGCGCATCATGCTTCAGCTGACTCCACCGCCGCCCACATGGTGGCAGTCGGATCATCCCCAGCCCTACAGCAGCCGAGGAAGAAGCCGAATGACACGGCGACCCGGGAGACAGACCCGGGATGGAATCCGGCAGTGGATGATGCATCGCCGGCCGCCGAAGAGCTTTCGGTGGCCACTGTGGCAACGGGAACATTCGGCAGGGCAGGGAGATGCTAACAAGAGCATCCTGACCTGTGACATGCCCTCCAACCGAGGAAAGAAAAATGTCACTGGCCACCGGCGGCCGGGGAAGAAGTGGGAAGGATCGGATGGACCCTCCCCCTTGCTTTCCGAGTCCGCTGCGGCACCCATGGCCGCAGCGGAACCTCCCCTGTTTTTTTTTTTTTTTTTTTTGAAATTGCACCAGCACCCAAGGCCTATTCCTCAACAACCTCTTCCCTCGCCGGTGATAACCGACGATGCTCTGATACCAATTGAAAGAGCCGAAGATAAGAGATATACCGCAATCTTGGCAGCAGCAGAAGCAATAGATCGTCGGTCGTCGGGGGCTACCAGAGTCCCCTGTATGTCTACGCTCCTAAGCCGCAGCACCGGTGAGGGAGAGGAGGAAGAGCCCTTCGTGCCCTTAGACGCGTCTCTCACTCAGAAGACCTCATAACGAAGACACATTCGGTCTTCTTTTTAAAGAAGGCTATCACCAGTGGATAAGCCAGAGGGATTACCTATGAAGCGTCCTCAGAATCCAAAGAGTCGTAGAGTCTCCAGGGACTCTTGGGATATCGTGTGGACGAACTAATGGGACCCAGGCCAACAAACTGCAAACAAGTTCCTTGTGGATCCAAGAATGAAATTATCTGGGTTGAACAAACTCTATGTAGCTCATCTAGACTCACAGCTGGTACACCTGTTGGAGCCACTGTCCAGACTGAGTTGCACGTTGTTGTTCATCCTCTTCTTACCAATATTTTCAGAAAAGATTTTGTAACATAGCGCACAACCAGTTCAATTTCCAACTTTGAATCAGTGCAGGGTCAGCAAGAGAAGATAAGAAGTAACACACACTTCTGACTATCTGTCAAGCAAATTTTTTTTTTTTTTCAGATCACAATTTTACTCTCCTTTGTCAAGTTCTTCTTGGTAATGCCCAAACTTTTGTTAACTCTCCATAGGATAAAGAAAATAGAATAGAATTTTAATTAGTTCACTAGAATGGAACAGCTGGGAATTGTGACTAGTTGATTTTCTAGCTAACATGTTTGTTATGACATTGTTTTTATTCCCCAACATCCCATTCCTCAACAAAAACTCTATTCAGGATTTTCATCAATCATAAGGTACAACAATAGACATAATACCAAGAGATCTACAGCAATGTTTAGATATTTAGGTCTTTGCCTTCTTTGATGCGTGTATATTTGTTTGTTCTCTTTGTTCTCTCTCGAAAAATTTGCTCATCTTTTGCTAGCACAAAAGCATGCTGCAAAAAAAAAAAAAATGCTGCCGTAAATGTATCAATCTAGGAGTGATGATCTTGCTGCTGAAAATGAGTCAACTTGAAGTAAGAATAGAGTTCAGCCAGCCCCGTTCGGCTAATATCACATCCAACTGCATGATTTCTTTCACAGTATAAGTGTTATGGATTTGAACTTAGTTAACCTTGCTATTGTGATTTGAGCTAATTTGCACTATTCTACCTGCGACCTACTTTCATTCAGGGGGGGGGGGGGGAGTAAGAAAGGATTCATTTTCAGAAAGCTTCAAAGAGACTGAGCAATATGCATATATAACTATATTCATTTTCAGAAATATGAAAACTTAAGCATGCATTTGAAATAAAGCATGCAAATAAGAAGATGTCAGTATTATTGATGAGAGAGGAGATGCGTCCTTACAAACGGAGATATGATGGTGGTGCGTCGAGACAGGTGTAGATGGGCACCAAGTGCGCAAAAACATCAAGCAAGTTCCAATGCTTGCAGATGACAATTGACAAGTTGCCATCAGGATGACCATCCTGCTGAGGCAGAGAATATGAGCAGATATAAACCATGGTACCATATAGAATGAAAATGACAGGGAACCAAATCTCATTTACATCCATGCTTTCATTCTGACTACTAAAAGAGAATATGGGAACAGACCCAGAAGCATTATTTATCAACGGACATTATTATTGTTTAGAAGAAACTGTGGGTTGTTAGGACTGCTCTTCATGCCGGATAACCCAAAGCAAAAGGGTTTGCATGCATGCCATGTCCAAACACTCATTGCTGGTCGATACTTGACAAATCCGTACAATCAAAGGCTGCTGCCTGATGCCTCCAGTGAAGGACTTGCACAGCTTCTTGAGAGAGAGAGAGAGAGAGAGGAGAAAAAGACTTTGTACGATCTTAAGAAACTAATTAAATACACTATTAGGTTCTAGCATATCCTACTTCAGCCCATCAATCAACAAACCAATCAAGGCAGCATTCTAGCTTCTACATTAAAGCTGAAGATTGCGACATATGGAAGAGGTGCGGAGAAAGAGGAGGAAGTTCCATCGAAAGGCTTGTCAGGCTAATCTAAAACTAATTGTCCCATCCAGTTCTATTTACCATGCTCTTGATGTAGGCAGTTTGGGATTTTATTGGCTTATTGATATATCATTCCAACTGCCTGCTAAAACCTCATCAGCAATTTCTTGGGGGTTATGTAAGGATTTAGCATTTGATGAAATGAAAAGCAAACGCATGCCACGGTGGTGTTACAAATATTTTATTCTGAGAGGAAAAAATCTAGTCCTTCCACGGTAATCTTTGGAAATACGAATGTTAGATTGACAGGAATATGTGCTTGAAAGTAGAAAGACGACCGATGGAGACGCATCTTATGTAAAAACTCTTCAGACCACCACTACGGAGAAATTAAGTAGCTACTCCTCTGAATTTTGGCTTTCTTTTGGCATGCAATTATTTTCCTGCTTTAATCGTTAGTTGCCTGAGAGTTTATGCCAACACCAACCAATTACACAGATTAATGCCTGAGAGTTTATGCCAACACCAACCAATTACACAGACAGATTGAATTGCAGAAAAAACAATTAGTTTCAAATACTCTCAAGACTTTTACAAGATCAAGTCATTCCACTGACTTATACAGCGTACTTATCCTGCACTACTGCATGAGCTCGAATGGAATTCCATTACAACAGTCGCTACATTTCCAAAGTCATTACAATTATCAGAATTTTTTTTTCTGCTTTCAAAACGTACCAACATTCTGTTACTTGTTCAAGTAAATCTCCACAAAGAACAGAACGACAGATTCCAGTTTCTCTGATCTGATGATTGATATTATGGAATTTTCCAGAGCATAAATATGAGATTCCATAGCCCAAGCATAAAAGCTAAAATTGGCAAAATCTCAGCTGGATTCCAGGTGACACCGCCAATTTCTGGGTCCGTTTATCACTGTCATCATTGAGGACGGATGTTGAAGATCTAGCAGTAGAATGCAGTTCCCAAAACCACTTGTTTGCTGTTGCCCGACTTCACACGTCCAAACATTAGCTCGTCAATTTCAAGACTATGTCCACCCACATGCATCATCAGTGCCTGTTTTTCCTCAACCTCGAGCCAGGGCTGCCGTTTTTCACTGAAGTTTGATCTTCTGATTTTGCACTGATCTGTGAACAAACACTGAAAATAGAAAAATTCTTTAAAGTATATGCCCGGAGATTCTCCTGTAAAATGGATTACCTGAAAAAAATGAAATGAAAGCAGCAACCCATGGTGTCATGCATTCATACAAAGTACTGCAGCAATAAATCTGTGACTGAAATTAAAATGTAAAAGCTCACCACTAAACTGATAGTTGGATCATGACAACTAACGACCCAAAGGCCCTAACCTCTGGAAGCACGGCTTCAGATGCGAGTTCAAAATGTAACAGAAATCGACTCCAGGTCAGGAACTCAGGATCCTAGATCATTCAAACTTTTTCAGTATTATGATTAGTTCCCCAGACAGTCAAAACAAATTCATGATTTGCTCTTATGTCAGCTAGAACTCTTGAAACTGTGCCCCTTCTAGATGCCTCTAAAAACAGCAGTGTGTTGTCCTTCAGTCTCTCGAGTTACTTCTTTCTAAATTACATTGTCAATCTTTCGGAGGTGGAACTTCTGCTGAAAGAGCATCCAAAGACAACAATCGGGACAAGCAGCAATGATGCATTGCAGAAAGATGGTCAGGTAGACTATATTGATTTGAACTGGACCAAGATAGGGCCAATGTCATGTTTCTGGTATGCAATGATCTGAAAGGCCTAATATTTTCATTTGATTGAAGTATTGGACTGATGAAAGTATGATCTCCCTGAAAAGAATGGATAGTCAGTAAGTACATCTGTTCAAAAAAGATGTTAACGCCAAAATAGTGCAGCATGAAATGGAAAGCAAAAAATATAAGATTGTGAATCCAGTTATAATATGCTCAAATCCTAGAAAATAAGTCCTCTGTCATGCAAAGACAGTCAAACCACTACAAGAAAAGCAGTCAAAAATTGTGATAGGTTCTGACCTTGTATCATGAAGTGCAATCCTATATCTGACTGTCTAGCAACCATGCACTCCAAAAAGGTTCGTGATGGTAAACTCAAATTAAGCCAATTCTTACAGCTTGAAGCATCAATCAACTATTCATAACAATTGATATTAAAGAGGCCCTTTGTAAACATTGGAGGCAAAACATTACAAGGAAAAAAAACAGGGTAGCTGGTGCACATAAGCCCACTAAAAATGAGCTTTGAAATAAAGACAGGCTTTAGCATCTAGCAATGTTTTGAACGTAGTTGAAACTGTAGAGCATAGATGTACAAGTGCATTTATTGTGCATAGATGGGAAGATTGCAAACAGAGCATGCTTCACACAGTTTAGAAACAGGTAACTTCCACAGGCAAACCAGTGGAACATGCACAAAGAAAATAAGCATATAAAATAAAACAAGGTAGATGAAGATGAGAAGGACACTTTCATCAGGTAAGTTGAAATTCTTTTTGAGTTTATTGGTTTGCAATCGATGACACCATATGCTTCGCCAGAAAGAAAGTTGCCTTTTTTTTTCTTTTGTAAAGTTAATGACAGACTATCAGTTTCATAACATTTCCTCAGCACAATAGCATTGTGAATTCTCGACATTTGCTTCCGCATCCAATTAGATAACAAACACTCAAGCAACGAATTGTCCTAGCCTGTTAATGAGAAGATCAGCAATGAAAGTTTCATCCTCAAGCACATGCTAGAGATTTGCATCGTAGTAGAGTGGAAGTACCATGACATTCTCCTTTAGTATTTTTAATCTCAAATATCTCTTAGCAACGCACGCAATCAAGAAGAACAACAAACAGAAATGTTATTATCCAAGCAACCAACACAAAAATGGGATGAAAGAAAAAAAAAAAAAAAATGTAAGACGATGCAGATATTATGCCTCTCCTCCCAGCAAATAGAAAAAATTACAGAAATAAACGTTTACACCCAGGAAGAACATGGAACCTGATTCAAGCCGGTTACTGGCTCAGTACAATCCTAGTATGCTCCTGGTGAACAAATGAGAACTCATGTGCCTTCCCTTTCCCGACCCTCCTCCATTCCTCCTGCTGCTCCGCATCGGTGTCAAGTAGAACCTTAGCAGCCCATTATCAAAGTGGCTTGGAGAATATCTGGCACTCCTGTTCCTCTCCAATGGAAACTCCTCTCTCCTCTTCTTTCCATGCCCATTGGTCTCCACACTGCTCCTCCTCATGCTCCCAAGCCCACCATTGCCATTGAATGAACTCCTCGAACTCACACTGCTGTTGCTCCGCAAAATCTTGCCATTATACCCCCAAGCCCGCAGCTCGGGCCACGACTCCGAGAAGGACCTCTCAACCACACGGGCTCTTCCTCTTCTGTTGCTTCTCCGGTGTATGAACCCCCAAATATTCCATGCCTTGCTCCACCTCCTCGACTTCTTGGTACAACTCCCTTTACAAGAGTCTCTGTAAGACGACTCGAAGCTCTCGGACCGATCGTCCCTCATAGAGTTGGAGCTCAAATCTTTTAAATCCCTATCAAGCAAGCTCCCGGGGTGGAACGGGAAGAACTCGGCGCCGCCGGCAGGGGACACCTTGGCATTGGAGGCTGGCTTCGGCTCGTTGATGTCGACCGCCGGTTTCCGGACGGAATTTGACCGCTCGAAGCTTCGCCGACGCCGGCTAGATGGGTTCGAGTAGTAGTCCCGGGTCTGGGTGGAGTCGCCCGGGGTCACGGCGTCCTCCTCGACGGGGATCTGGCCGTCCGACCGCTGGACGGCGGAGGCATCTTCCACGACGGAGAGCATGGGAAGGAGGCGAGGGAGCGAAGATCGGCCTCCGATGAGGTAGCCGTCCCACGAGGCTCTTGGTTCGTCCCACGAGAACCGGGGATCTTCGAAGGAGATCCGGCCGGCGTCGAGGGAGAACCGCGGATCAGTGTCGCAGGACCGTCGGCCGAAGGCGTCGACGGCAATCTCCGACTGGGTGTCGCGGAACCGGCGGGACGACTTGGGAGGTTTACCCGGCGGCATCGCCGCATCCTTGCCGCCACCCTGCTTCTTGAGCTTCTGCTTCCTCCGCCAGTTCTGAAGCTTCTTGCTGAAGACGGAGGCGGCAAGCCAGAAGCTGCCGGCGATATCCTTGAGGTCCTTGGGAGGGGCCTTCTTGGCCTGGGCGGAGTCGAGATCTATGTGGTCTTTCATCGGCTTCAACTCCGCCGCCTCCTCTTCCTGCCCTCCTCCTTCAATCTCCCCCGACGTTCCGACCACCAGGACAGGATTAACGACGCTGATTTCCTCCACATTGTTTCTCCTCCTCCTCCTCCTCCTCCTCCTCCTCTTCGCGGGTCTCTAGGACCGGAGCGGCGACAGACGACGTGGGAGGGAACCCTAGATTCCGGCAGTCGGACTCGATCTCCCCGGCAACGGCAGCGGCAGCGGCAGCGGCGGCGGAGGAGGAGGAGGGTAGGGAGGGATCCCGGACTCCGTGCTTGTCTCTCTCGTTGTCGTCCTGGTGGAAGAGGGACCAGAGGGTGTTGCGGACGCGTACGTCGCAGGACTTGCGTTGGGGCTCGAAGGCGGCGGAGGCGCGGGGCCCGGAGATGCCGTCGCCGCGAGCGCAGGAAAAGGACTTGCAGCGGCGGAGCTCCGGCCGCAAGAATGAAGAGGAGGTGGAGTTGGACGAAGAGGGCTGTGCTCCTCCTCCTCCTCCTCCTGCTGCTCCTCCTCCTCCTCCTCCTCCAGCGGCGGCCTTAAAGAAGAAGGATTTGAAGGCCGAGGAAGTAGACTTACGGGCGGGAGTGGAGAAGGTGTCGAGGCCAGCGAGGCGCTCGCGGAGACAGGAGGCGCAGAAGCCGGTGACGTGCTCGTCGGGGTGGATGGGGCAGGAGGAGGCCGGGAGGCGGTGAGGTGGCGGTGGGAGTTGGTGGTGAGTCGTTTGGGCTTGGAGACTCATGGGTGCGTCCGCACAATGACGACGATGATGATGCCCGACTCCTCGCCGTTGGTAATGGTGGTGGTGATTGATGCGGTGGCGGCGGGTTGGCTTCCTCTTTTGCTTCCACTAGTTCTGCTAGTTATTGCCGCTGTACTACTAGATATTATTATTCCTGGCATGGTGACATTTCGGTGCTTCTGCTTGGCCTCAGGCCCAGGCTCAGGCCCAGGCTCAGCCTCAGGCTCAGGCTCAGGCTCAGGCTTAGGCTTAGCTATTGGGATGTGTCTCACCCCTGTTCTGATGAAGCTCTCTATCTGGTCTTCTTCTTCTTCGCGTGTTCGTCACTCAAAGCGAGCGCAGTTTAATGGATAGAGAGTGCAGTTTGTGTGAAAGAGAGATTCCTCGTTGGACTTTTGAGAATGGGGAAGGGAGGAGGAAGGAAGGGTAGTAGAAGGGTTTGGGCCTTTGTGGGAGCGAGGGGGGAGGGGGGGATTGGGTAAAAGGGTGTGCCTCTTCTCAAAGAGAGGGGAGGGGAGGGGAGGAGAGGTGGAGGAGAGAGAGTCGCAGAGTCAGAGAAGTCTGTAAAGTGGACAAAAAAAAAAAAAAAAAAAAGGAGAGTAAATGAATAAAAATCAGGAAAAGAGAAAAAGCAAAAGTAGTCACGCTCCGTCTCCCGCAAACACCTCCCATCTACTTTTCTTTTCTTTTCTTTTCTTTTTTCACTTTTTTTCTACTTTAAAATTTTCTTCCTCCCCAGTCCCCATGTGCATTCTGGGTTTTGTCATCGTTTTCTTAAGGGCCCGCTCCTATTTATTCGATTATTCTCTAATCCGTACTTTTGTTTTCTTTTTGGAAGGATTTAGGATGTGGATTAGTGAAGCAAAGGCAAAGGGTAGCCCAAAAAATGTCGAATCAGCCGGTATTTCATCCTCACGTCAACCTATTCAAAAGAGCTCCTCCCGACAAATTTTTTTTTTAAAAAAAGTGTAATTTAGAAGAACAATAGTCGATAACACAAATTAAAAAGTTAGACAGTTTAGTTTATATAACAAAAAAGACTTAATATTCTTGCTGTACATTTTTTTATAATAATCAATAACTATATCACCGTCATTAGATAAATAAATCATAGTTCAGAACATTCACAAAACCTTTCATTCTCAGTTGCTAGTTTAAGCATTTTTTTTTTATTACAATTTTTTCTTGAATGTATATATATATATATATATATATATATTTTGTAAAAAAAATCATACAATCATGGTTTGATGTTTGAAGTTTTGTCCTTAGGACACGTGAAGCTGCACAAAAAGTAAAATATATACATGGAAGGAGGAGGAGGAGGAGGAACAAAGACTGGGCTGGTGCATGGAATTACTCTGATCACAGTCGTCCACCACCTCTCTCTCTCTCTCTCTGTCTCTGGTAAAGCGCGACTAAGCACTAGCTTTGAGCAATTATGGACCCTTCAAGAATGAATTAATGAGTGAGAAGCTCCAACGCTTGAATGGTGGAAGGTTGGGAGCACTGGCGGGGAGACGAAATATTTGTACGGTCGTCATTAGGTTGTCCATGATCCATTTATTCCATGCGATGGGGATGGGATCAGACGGCTAGGACGCGATTAAGAAGCTGGATATCAAAAACTGCATCAGTGGGCCACACGTGCCTGCCAATCCCCGAGAAAAGGAAGAGATGGCCTGGCAACAATTCCGGAAGGACGGTCGTCCGTCACGGAGATCACATGATGTTAGTAAGTGCTGTGCCTCCTGTCGCTAATTTTCGTGGGGATCGGCGAGTTGCGATCGATCGAGGATCGAGTGGCGTCACGTCCATGTTTTGTTTTAGTTTTACACTGTGGGGATTGGTGCTCTCCCTCTATTATTATTATTTTTTTCTTTTCTTTTTCTTCTGCTCCTCCTCCCCCTTCCCATTGCCTTGGGGCTTGGAGCTACAAAAGCCTCCTCCTGTCCTCCACTCTCGCCCTCGCCTTCTTTCTTTTCTGTCTACTTACTCTCTCTCTCTCTCTCTCTCTCTCTCTCTCCCACCCACACACACACACACACACGAGGTTTTGTCTCGTGTGTCGGGTGTGCTGTGTCCGGTGAGCTAACCCACCCGCAAGGACGGGACGTGCGTGAATCGTGATCCCCCACCGGTCAATCGCTTGAAGGGCCCATGAATTGGTTTCATCCACCGGGAGGTCACAGGAACTGGCATTTCTCATAACAAGACAAAAGGCAAAAGAAAGAAAAGAGAGAGAGAGAGAGAGATTCCCTCTTTATGGAAGTTATCAAAGGTTTGCAGCTTAAGCGTGAAGGGCCATTATGGATGAACAACAGAGGAGTTGGCGTGGCGCAATCTAAGATGGCCACAAGGCAGACAGGCTGGTTGAGACCGGGAATTAGCTGGATCCGTACCTGGCTCGGTCGGGATGATCTATGGGGGTCTATGGCACTTTGGAACGTGGCCCATCAATGGAGCGGAGCGGCTATGTCAACATAATATTCGTGCCTTATATGATGATGATATTAAATATATTGATTTATTTTGTGCACGGATTATATATATAAAACTATTCCATCTACAGCTCCTTCTTCGTGCTGACTAAACAAGCATTTTAGTGGAGGGCCGTGCCCGGAGAAGATGCTGTGCTAATTACTCTCTCTCTCTCTCTCTTTTAACCTTCTCTTTCTTTACTTTTTCTTTAAAAAATATCACTTTCTGACGGCAAGATACGAACGAGATCATAACCAAAGGCAGTCTTGGAGGGTCTCTCAGGGCCCTTCGCATTTTGTCATGAATCCCTCAATGTTTGGTGAAGATTCGAAGAGGGTGGTCAAAGTATTATCGGTTTGTCTCTGGAGCTTTTGGAGATAGGGCTCCAACTTTCTCTCTCTCTCTCTCTCTCTCTCTCTGCCTTTGTTTTTTTTATACCTACATCATCTTTGTTTCCTTCTCTTTTGTGATCTTCTCTCATTTCTTTATTAGAAAGTTCAACTCCATTTGCAGCTCTTGATCGATCAGCAAGAGAACAAAAAGGCATTGACAATTTTTAATGCTTTCTTAACGTCGTTTTACTTTGAAGATCACAAAGGATGATGTGTCTCCATTAAACCGAGGACTTGAGCTTAATTAACACAAGCCACATGATGGTAATTGATTGGGAGGGCACAGAATAGCTGGCCTGCACCCTTGGAGTTCCCCTTTATAATGTATATATATAATGGTTTTTTTAGGTGCAATTGAATGTAGATTAAACTTGTGCATAATTATAAATTTAAAAAAAAAAAAACCCTACGCGCTGGAGATAATATTTTATACCGGCATAAACATGCACAAATCTCATTTTGCTTTTTGGAAAGAAAAAAGGAAAAACGTTATTCCAAGTAATGATTGCATCGATCCTCTTTCTACATGTGTGGCTGGTGGGAGATAAATTTATCATTCTAATCTCCAACTATTCAAAATTCATTGCATTCAAGTTATATTTGGTTACTTTCACAAGAGATGAGATATTTTATAGCAATATAATGAAATATTACTATATTATATTTTTAAGTATGCATTAATTTTTTATTATTTGCTGCAATAATGTAGTTTATATTCAGATTTAAATATAGTAAAATAAAAAATTATGAAAGGGTATGCTTTGTTGCACAATAATAAGATTATTTTATTATTACGTTAAGATATAAATTTAAAACATGAAAATGGCCTTTGCATGAGCAAGGCTAACTCAGTTACCAAAAAAACAGAACTAAGGCTCAACAAATATTGGATCAATAACTTGATGTCATCCAAATAATATAATTCCCTGCTAAGATGCCCTTTTTTTTAACGCCAGAGTTTCAAATGATTTTTTATGAAGATAGTTGTAGAAGGAAAACGAATGATTCAAAATTAGATTATAAAAGTCTTTATCATATATATGAATAAAGTATGAGAGGAACGGAGTATATATATATATGAAGCGTTTTCTTCTTCTTCTAATTAAAGATCTTTTCGAAAGAAAATAATAGGTAGGTTGAATGTGCCCAAAGATTGATGGGGTGAAGGGGGAGAGTGGAGAATGGTTATGGCAAAGTAAAGAAGGGTAATGGAGGAGATCAAAGGAGATCAGGTTCGTTGAATGGGAGCAAAAGGCAATGAAGAGGAGTGCAGAAGGAAGTCTCTATTATATGTTTGGGGTGGTAAGAGGATAGCTCGATGCCGTATCAATAACCATATTTATTGTTAGACCAGCGTCTCTTTAAGTCCAACTCTCGTACTGATCTAATGCGTTTTAGGCTGGATTGATCGGATAACGTACGTGCATGGGTTAAGATATCTGGCCAATAGCTCTCATGCTTGGAATAATTAATAAGACAACCCACCCCGTATAGTATACTATAATCCCCAAACCAAATGTAGCCTAGTATCAGATTCTTGAGGTGATTTTTATACGAGCAAGAGATCTATGAAGAAATTAACATAAAAAAAGGATTAGTCCGTGGGAATAATCCGCCCGCTCTAGTTGTTAAACTTAAACCACCCATATACAGCAAAGCAAGCCTCATGATTCACGGGCATTTTAGGAAATTTCTAAATTCTATAGAGCTTGCTTGTGGTGGAAGTTCTCCAATAATTGTTTTTGCCCATGCTGTGTAATATTCTGCAATCAATAATAAAGACGCTTAGGATCGATCACACAGACGTCAAGTGCATTGCAAAATGATAGAAGCAAGTCGTCGAGCGATCATTTTTCCTTTCTGATGCACGAGGGGTTTGCACATCCAGCAATCCTTGTTATGGGACCTAAAAATTCAAGGGCTTATTTATTACCTCTGCCGTGCCAGCTCTTTCTTTTTGTCATGTTCGCTAAGCCCCCTCGCTCTCAATTCCATCCATCGTCAACGCAGGGATGGTAAAATAAAGTCCAATTAATTGATGATGGTTTCAAATGACACAAGACCAATCAACGAGAGTTGATTCTTCCCCCTAGTCCACAAGTCGCAGCAAGTCCACAGATCCATCGAGCCCCACATTGCTGGACTCTTTTAACTCCAACTCCAACTCCCAACTACATCCATCCATCGATCCATCGATCATCGTATAGGTAGGCATAGATAAGCTAAAAGAAGCGGGGTCCAATGATCGTTCCCGTTATGAAGCATGAAGGCGAACATATCCTTCTTCTTCCATTAATTTTTCTTGCGCAGTTGTCAACTATAGGCATCCCCCATTCACAAATTGTCCGTGTCTTTGTGAGACACAGGACCAAACATGACCCCTGAATGACCCCCACGCCACTTGTCCCTTCTTCCCCCCCTAGCCGATTTCAGTTCAAAGTTTTTAATTACGATACTGGAGGCAAACAGAGACAAACTCGTAAAGACCAGTTTTATGCGCGTGGGCTCCTCCTTGAAGCATATTGCAATATATATATATAGATATAGATAGATAGATAGATAGATAGAGAGAGAGAGAGAGAGAGAGAGAGAGAGAGGGGGATTATTTTATGATATGGGTGATGGGGTCGATGGGGGTCCTCGTTGCAACATTTTTTTGCAAGGCTTGGCATCAGCAGTTTGCCCAAGAAAGGCCGAAGTCAGAGCGACTCAGGCAGGTAGGACACAGCTTAGATGCATAAAGAGAATAATGAATGCCATCTTATGATTGCCATACCATGTGATCTTTCAGACTCTTAGATCCTGGTGATGATGCCCTGCCCCCCCCTCCCCTTCTTTTCTTTGAAACAAATTCTCTTTCGGGATGGATGCTTGCCCTCCTCGTTCACAAAGCAATCCTGTTATTGGATTAGCAACTCTCTCTCTCTAACAAAGAAACACATGATCCAGTAATACTAGTAGTGTAGTAGTAATAATGATGATCCAACTTAAATTAAAAAAAAAAAAAGGGTCCCACACACACCCTAACAACATTCTGCCCCCACAACACACTCCCTAAAACTAAATATAAACAATTGGACCATTCATGTAACACAAAATCCCTTTATAATGGAATCCCAATGAAGGGATGCGTTGGTTCGGCTGGTTACTAATTACTAGAGAGGGGACAAAGCATGGAAGCACCAATAAAAGGGACAATTCCTTCGCTAAACCTTCTTAGGGATTTACAATATTCCAAGGAGATCCTAGGCCTGGCTGGCATCATAAATTGCAGGAGAGACTGCTTTATTCAGGGCGTGCCTTGGAGTTCACAAAGGGGTCCCATGGTTTGAGAATTTTATCATAAAGTAGGATTGGATTGCATTGCAATGCATGGAAATCATCACTCCTTGGGTTCAAAGGAATTCTTCCCATTCCAAGTGGAGGAAGCAAAGAGTGCAACACCCCTGCTTTTACTGCTTTTCTCTGTGATGGTAAAGTGGCGTTGCCAAGTGAGTTGCATATATTCCCTGGCATAGGGAGAGAGCACAAGAAAGGAGCAGCTGTTCACGAGATAAAAGTGCCATCTTTTCTTTGCCACTGCCGCCCAAGCCTTGTGATTTGATCCTATGACCGACCATGGCTTTTTTACATCTAAGCATTATTATGACCACCTTTCCTAAAACTCTCTACTTCTGGCCTTGTTGGCTCATTCCCGGGTCTTGTGCAGCATTCCGGTGCAGAGCTGAACATGGCTTCAATTGTTCAGATTAGGGGTTAAATCAATACCCAATCTTTAATCAATTTTGTCTAGTTCTTTTTATCTTTGGAACCAAAATAGAATGAATCAATGTTCAAAAATTAAACAAAAACAACCAAACCAAGATTGGATTTGGTGCGGGTCAATTTTCAAATAAAAAAACAAACAAGAGTTTCATCTTATTCAAATAAACTCACATAATAAATGAATAATGATGAGTAACATAAACAAAAAAAAATATATTCAACAATATCATGCAACAACACAATTATATATAAAAAAAATGGCATATTCTCGACAAAGCATCTAACAACAACATTGCTAAACCAACCGTCCACCCCCCATGCCTGCACCAACCTGCACGGTAGAACCGAAGCAAAAAGTAGAACAGGACAGGCGAGCAGGAAAAAATTAACTCAAGAGGGAGCACGACAGAACTTGTGCTAGACCGGTTTTTGTAGGTTCTATGTTCAAGCATGGAGGACGAGTCATGCACATTTAATTGATCTAGGAACGCTGCAACAAACAATACATAACATCAAAGAGTCTGAGTAGATTTGAATGATCCTAGCCATTTATACAACTGAAGAGGTCACCGTAAGATCTCAATGATGATTAAAACGATAGTTTCATACATGTGCCCTTGAAAAAAGAAAAAAATCAAGACCAAAAAATGGGAATAGTTAGATGCTTTGCATGTGCCATCGATGATCCAAGCAACCATCCAGCTATTGAGCATGTGGTAGGCATCCGCAAGCAATCCAAGAGAGCTTCTACTCATACAGGATACAGCCATGGTATGAGAACATCAGTTGACTTGAATGATAATCTGATTGTTTGATCTAATCTTCATGCTGATTTCCAGCATGCTTGCATGTTTGGTTGATGATTTGATCAAGCTTGTGGATCTGGAATCTATTAGAATATAAGATTGATGATTTGATTTTTTTTTTTTTTTTGATGGTGATATTTAGCAGATAATAATTTATGTCACACTAACATCTGAATAGAAACGTGGCTACTCATGGTTACGCTTGGAAGGAGGCAGTTGACATCAATTTAGGGAGAATTTATCAATGCATAAACCAAGTATGTCCATAGATTATCTAATGTGGTAAGGTGCACTAGAGAAAAACAAACAGTTGCAGAAAATATCTGGCATTGGCATCATAAACGAGAAAATAATGGATCAGAATATTGTGAAGGACAGAAGTCAGGTACAAGAATACAGTTTGAATGGTGTGAGAGAGTTCAGATTGTGGTTTTCCTGCAACAAGATTGAAATCTTGATGGAATCAACCACTCGATCAGGACAGAGTTCCTTATTACATGTTCTCTGTAATTAACGTTACTCGAATGATAAACTTTTGTGATAAATAAAGAAGCTGGAGACAGTGGCTACAATCGAACGAACATGGAGTATGGTTTCAAAGTCCAACAATCTGGATAAGGTGAACTAAAGTAGAGATCTAGTACAAGGGTACCAAGCAACTGATGCAAAACATGAAGGCATAACAAAAAATTGGAGAAATTAAAGTATGAGCAAAGAAGCTGAGAAAATATCTAATTACTGTGGGAGAGTGAATTAAAATAGAGATTATTGCTACAGGACTGCATGATTGATGCAGACAGGTGGAACTTAAAGAAAATCTAACAAAATAATTGCAAAAACTAATCCAGCAATTAAACTAATCCAGCAAAAGCAATCATGACACCAAATATCCAAATTTGTGAAATGTAGAGTGTAATACCTCTTTTTACAGTTATGTTGCCATCTATCCCGTATTTTTAAAAATCAAAATATCTACTGACAGTTATCAACTCAACAAAGTTCCCATTGGTTTGTTCCAAATCTGTGCAACTGCTGAGAATAATCCACCTAAGTAACTCATCATATAAACCATACTGGCAATGAACCTTCCAAAGCCTGCAAAGTTAGACCTGTCTGGAACCTCTTAATCACCATGCTAGGGGAAAAAAAATCTGGTTTCAGATTAGCCTACGCACTGAAGCACCGCTGCTACAGTATGCTCACAGGGAAGGCAATACACCTTCAAGGCTTCTCGTTCAACAGAAAATGCACCTTCAAGGTTTCTTCTTCAACTTCTGAGACCTGAAAGAGTGCCAAAAACAACTGAATTCTTGAAAAAAAAGAAATACTCTCTTCCTGTATTCTGACAAAATTACAGCAAAATGCAGTAAAATTTTTAAGCTTGAGAAACACTTTGTCATCTCAAATTTTAACTAGAGAACATGAGGGCCAGCATCAATCATACACCAATCAGACATTTATCTCACCGACGGCCCAACATGTATCCCTCTTAAAATCCAACATATCACAGTTTAATAGTGCAAGTTGCTCTCAATATAATTGGTGTGCACATAATTAAAACAAGGAATGATTGGGTCAGGATCATATAGTGCACATAAGGAGGTAGTCTATACTATCAATACCTTTGAGAAGACCTGGAGTGTGAAACCTCAATAGATTTGCGCTTTTTCCCATCTTCCAGAGGTTGTTCATCTTTTTCATCGTCATCGTCGTCTTCTTCCTCCGAATTGACCTCTGCAGATGGCAATCTGCTCTGATTGCTCATCCGTCTTGGAATAAAGACATTGGCATAAAAGCTCACCAATTCCTGTCTGCTCTTGGAGGTGAAACAGATCTCAGCAAGTTCCCAGAAAGACTTGTATTCTGTCTCAGGATCCAGTCTTTCAAGAGGATCAAACTTCATCCGCTCCTCATGTGTCCACAGCTTGGAAATTTCTTCACCCATTCTATCAAATCCCCAACTGAAGAAAGCGTGACCCAAGTCAGACTGAAGTTGAAGTCTTGCAGTGCTTACATGAGATCTAATGCAAGCTACAGATCCTGGAGAGGCACAACCGCATAAGTCTGGCCTGCCTTTCCCAATCATTGCCTCACTAGTTTTTCTATCATCTCCTTCTGCCGGCCAGACTCTGGTACCTAACCACCTTGAATCATCCAAATCTTCATTGCCCTCATAAACATCTTTCACATCAGGAGGGCCTGTCCACTCTGGCACATCAGCCTGAAAGGAGGCACCGACTCCAATGCGTTTCCTGAGGGTAACAAGATGGCGCTCATTAACATTCAGCTTTCGAGCTATTCTTTGAGACCTTCGCTTCGGCTGATTTAGTGTTCCTCTCAGTTTCTTCTGTGCCACTGCTGTAGACTGCTCCCCATTTTCCGCTTCCTCTGAAACATGCAATTTTTCAGTTCATCATCGAACCAAAACAAAAATCATGTGAAGAGTGCAAGTGAGATATTTCAATGCACACATAGAAATTTCCACCATGAAGAGAAAGTACATGGGTCAATCAAGTAGCAGAAAGCTGAAGAAAAGACAGAGCAAAAACTTTACTACAGAAGACATTCAAATTAATGCAAAATTTGATCTGATTACCATCAAAAGATCATAACAATCATATTTGAACAGGATAGCAGGAACTTCATCACATCATTAGAAACTCAAAGAATCCCAGGAAGGAGATGATTTCTAAAACTATAATTCCTCAAATCTATGGGAACATCCTGAGAAAAGCCAACAATTGTCACAACAACTTCTCAAGCATGCAAGCATGCAATTCACAAATTTAAGCCATACAGTAAGAAATCGGTATCCAAGGCTGGAAATGAGCCGAGCCAAGTCGGACCACATCCTAGCTCTAACCTAGCACAAAATCTTTTTCAGGCTTCAGATGAGGCTCAGATCTGAATTTTTTCTCAAAATCTGGACCTGAAATGAACACGAGCTCAGGCCCAAGCTCAGCCCGACATCCAATCAAACTGACTCATAATGGCCATTTGAGCCAAAAACTAACCAACAGAGTTATTCGGTTTTTGAATGCTTGTTTAAAATAAGCAATATTTAACATAATTGCACCAAATCATTCAAGAAAGTTACTATGACATGAAAAGCTATTCCCACACAGTTGTTCAAAAATCTAGTATAAAATTTAAAAGACTCACCCACATTATATTTTAAGGTTTTGAGATTGGTTCAAGCTTAATTAAGAGCCAACCATTTGGACCTTTTCCAGGCTTGAGTTTCAGGTCAAGGTCCAGGCTAGGCCAAGTGACAGCCAAAACTTAGCCCAAAATTTGTTTGCGCTTTAACTTTAAGCCCAAACTCGACTTGAATTAGCCCAAACCTAGCCCATAGTCCAATCTGAAATTGGGCTTCCCAATGGGCCACGAGCCATCTCAAGCCCACTTCCAGCCCTATGGGCATTGACATATCATAAATCACTTCATGTACTGTTTCTACGGGCTTTATAAGCGTTTTGTCAATTTAGAACATAAATAAAAGCACAAGAATGCACTTTAATAAAGAAAAGGATTGTATTATTTCTTTTTAGAGAAAATGTAATATAAAAATAGATTCTACCACACCTCAAATAGTGGATATAACGCTTCTAAGATTTCCCATGGGTAGTCTCATGCACCCCTTATTAGTGAGAATTTCCACAGAGAATCTGGTGTGTTCTTGCTGTCATATAAGTTTGAAAAGGAGATAGAAGATCATAAAAACAATCAAATGTTATTTAAACTTCTGCATTATTAGTGGAAGACTTTTCAAAGCTTAGAATGAAAATCCTTTAAAAGTAAATTTACCATGAATGATCAGTAATCATGTATGTAAGTTTCTTTCAATATCCTTGAGTGTCAAAAGAACGCGTAGATAGGCTACTTTTAAGCATAGTTGTTAAAACCGAACCAGACCGGCCAATTGAATTGGTTGAACCGGACCCGAAGGCCAAGCCAGTCCGATTCTAACATAAAACTGGATATGTAAGAGACCGGAATAACCCGGTCAACCCATCCGGTTCACCCGTGAACCGGTCAACCCGGCCTAAACCGGGTCACGGGTTTATCAATGTCGTTTCAAATTTTCTAGCCTTTGCCGTTTCAAATTCCTAAGGTATTTGATAGCCCAAAAGCTATCCCTGGATAAATGTACGGGATAACATTTATCCAGAGGATAGCTGAGGGAATAAGCATTTTTTTTAATTACAAGTCTGCCATCAAGGGATAACTTTAGTTGTTCCTAGGTTCCCTAGGGAATAAGTTTAAAGGATAACCCATGGTTAACCATGGGTTATCCCCTCTGTTAAATTTTTTTAGACCTATCCCTTCTAACTATAGCATTTGGAAATAAAAAGGGATATCCAGGAGATATCCTTCCTTATCCCCCATATCAAACACTACCTAAGTGTTTATGGCAACCTTTTATCCATTGGGACAAGTTTTATAGAGAAAGAAAAAGAAATCATGCAAAGAAGAGCATTGATGAGAGAAGAATAAAAAAAGAAAAAGATGGAATTATAGAAATTTTATGGGAAGCAAAACAGGAAAGCAGAGACATAAAAAGAAAATGATGAAAATAAAGGAAACTCGGATAGAAGTTTTCTTTAATTTTCTTTCTTTCTTTTTTTTTTTGATAAAAAAGTTAAATACTAAATGGATACGCAGATTGAAAGTAAGCAAATTTTAGAGATTAAATAAGATACCAAAAAAGATTTTTTTTTCAAAAAGAAGAAGATTATGAAAATTAGTATTCATATGTTTATTTTATTAAAAATTAATTTGTATTAATATAAATATATTTTATATTAAAATAATTGAATCGATGGTTCAACCAGTGACCCGATGGTTGAACCAGTGACCCGGTGACCCGAGCCCTTGGCCGGGTCAATGTCCGGGCCGGGTCTGACAACTATGCTTTTAAGAGTTTAGGTTGCCTTGAAAATTCAAATTAAGTAATCTTCTGAATTATACTTCTTTTATGGAAGACCTTTCTAAGCCTTAGAATGAATATCCTTTAAAAGTGAACTTACCATGAATGAGCACTAATCACGAACGCAAACTCCTTTCAAGATCCTTGAGTGACAAAAGGATAAGTAAATAAGCTACTTTTAAGAGTTTAGGCCACCTTGAAATTTAAGCAATCTTCTGCATTATACTTGTTTTATGGCATACTTTTTTGAGCCTTAGAATGAATATCCTTTAACAGTAAACTTACCATGATTGAGCAGTAATCATGCATGTAAGTTCCTTTCAAGATCCTCAAGTGACGAAAGAATATGTAGGTAAGCTACTTTTAACAGTTTAGGATGCCTTGAAAATTAAAATATCCAACCTTCCGCATTACACTTCTTTTATGGAAGACTCTTAAGAGCCTTAGAATGAATATCCTTAAAAAGTAAATTTACCATGAATGAGCAGTAATAAATTTACCATGAAAATTAAAATATCCAACCTTCCGCATTACACTTCTTTTATGGAAGACTCTTAAGAGCCTTAGAATGAATATCCTTAAAAAGTAAATTTACCATGAATGAGCAGTAATAATGTCTGCAAGTTCCTTTCAAGATCCTGAAGCGATGAAAGAAAATGTAGGTAAACTAATTTTAAGAGTTTAGGTTGTGTTGGAAAGTTTTGGTCCAAGAAGCTTGTCATGCACAGATCAAATCCTTCAAAGGTATAAGAATGAGTGCATCCTCATTAATATTTTTATTAAAGCCATGCCCAAGAATCACCTATTTGATCCTCAACTGAAGTGGAAGAAAACTTGAACTTCTTATAGTATAAACCTACTCAAGAAGTTTGGTGGCCTTGTGCACCAAAAAAAAAAAAAGATCACCTCGCATATAATCATGCGCAGAGCAGTAACACAACATGCCACAAGGCCTTGTTCATGCATTCCATCCATATTCTGGTCGATAAAGGATTAGCATTGTGCCACCATCAATTTCTGCTATTCAGCAACTTTTGCATCTAATGGCATGTGTTGTTAGTTCATTTAAGCTAAGTTATTTATGGAAATGCACACCAGAATCAATGTGGTAATGAAAGTCACTGGATATAAAAATTAAAAAACTACCGAGTCGTCAGCAATCTATAAAAGATAAAGGACATGTCTTTTGCCAAGCTGGAATCTCAATTTTCCATAAACAAGATAGTTTTCAGTAGTTGCTGGAGCAATTTCCGGGACTGTTAAGGGCATTTACTCCTAATACACGAAAAGGAACACAAATATTTGTTATTACAAAAAATGCTAAAAAGGCTCCAGAACAACCATCCACCATTTGCAGCAAAATTGCGTTAAACTAAATATGGATGGATTTGAACAGATGAAGGAATAACACAGTTGGCACACTTATACTCCCGCTCTCAAATTTTTTTTTTTTTAATAACTACATATAAAGCAAGTATATATATGTAGATATGTACGTATATCTATATAAACACCCATCAAAAAGTATAAAACAGTAGATATATAACTATATATATAAAAGAAGGATTACCAAAAGACATATGCCAAATCTTAAGGAAGCGACCTAAATTTGCTGTTATCATTTTCCAAACTTATCATGTACAGCAAAAAGAAAACAGTAAGGCAAACAAATATCAATTAGAGTCAGGTTAAAATATGGAAACGATAGCAGAACAAGTTGAATTTTTCACAGCAAATAAAGCACGAGAACATACTCTCCTGAAAGATTAATGGAGGATGCTTTATCTAAAAGAAAGATTACCCGAGGATACGATGGGAAGTCCTCCATACTTGCAACTCGGCCTTGCTCAGGTATAGAGCACCCCGCAGCTTGAGCACTTGCTTCTTCCATTTCTGTCTTTGTCCTCCGCCGGCGCAGGGATCGATAGCGAAACCTTTAACCAGCAGCAGCATCTCCTCCAACTCCACCTTCCTCTTCGACGATCCCAGCGACGAACCCACACTCCCAGCCTCCTTCGACCGGGCCATTCTGTCGCTCAAGAGTTTGTGGATGAGCGTTTCGATCTTCCGCCTGAGATCCGGGGTCAGAGAGAACCTCCGATCGTACGGACCCCCATCGTCGCCCTCGCCGAAGAAACTCTGGACCCAGCGCTCGAAGAGATCGGAGCCTGGGCTCTCCGACGAGGAATCCCCAGCGATCTGGTCGAAGAGCCGCCGGAGCTCGGCCTCGGGGTCGGCGAGTTCGAGGGAAAGAGCTGGGCCGCCGCAGGGGCTCAAGAGGGGAAGATCTCGAGAGGCCCCGTCACGGTAAAGGGACAGGCCGGCCATCGGATTCCCGCGCTCCACCGGGCTATAAGAGGCCGCGGGGAAAAGAAGGGGAGGGGAGTGGGAGTGGGAGTGCGAGCGCTCGTTTGGGTTCCGGTGACCGCCGAAGGAAGGGGTAGTTTGGCGCCTATTTTTTGCGGACGATTCGTGCTCCCTGCGCTTACAGAAAACGGCAAGTTAGGTTTGCCTCGAACATTGCAATCACAAATGAAACCCCAGAGATGATGATTATTGTTATTATTATTATAATTATTAACGAATAGAATGGAATGGCATGGCATCTGATATAAAACATAAAACTCGCTGCAACCACCAATCACCGCAGCTATTTTTATCAAGAATTCGCATCGACTTTGATTTTATTTTGAAGGGACGCTAACATGTAGAACTGGTTTTCTAATTAATCGAGAGGGCTTTTTACACCCATCAAAATAAAAACACACCCACACACAATGATAAAAGAACGGCCTTCTATTATCCTTAAGATTTTCTCAATTTGTACATCAAAAGCCCAAGTGGTATAGAATATTCGAGATCGTTCCTTGCATAGGAAAGGAAAGTGCTAATGAGTCGAAAAGGTTTAGACATGATTCCTTTCATGCAGCATGACACATACATACAATAGAGAGGAGAGAGACGGAGACGGAGACGGAGACGGAGACATCGAAAGTACCTCTCCCCCATTCCATTCTAATGTCGGACAACCTGAGCCCATTCTTTCACAAAAGTATGCATGTCTAATGATGGACCATTACTCTAAGAGATCCAGGAAGCACGACTGATCCACAGCTGGAATCAGATCACATATACGACAAGGTCTGACTGTGGCCCTTCCCTTTTCCTTATCTTCGGAACCCAAACGCCTTAAAACGCTGTCAAATAGCCATGAATCATGGTAACGTTTTTCTCGAATTAGAATCCAATTTAACATCCTCTAATCGCACTTCCCGTCTCTCTGAAGGGAGGATTTCCAGGATTCCTTTGGATCGGCCAAGTGCCAGCCTAACAAACGGGTACGTGTACCCAATTTTTCCCATAAATTATCGACATGATTATCGCTATCGATCATTTTGATCGTTACAAGCAGATGGATCGCTGCAATTCAATCTAATAGAGACTTTATTTGCTGGCGAGCCATGTAACACTGGGTTCTTAACCAAGTATGACAACACATGACATGAAAAAGAAAGAGAGAGAAAATCAAAGAAAAATGCAAATATTTCTTAATTAAAACTAAGGACTCTCTGATCTTAGAAAGAATCAGTCTTGGCTGAATCAAAAGTATGATGTCAATTAAAAGACAACGATTAATCGGAGCCTACGATGGGTGGGTGTAAAGCATGCTCTCTCTCTCTCTCTTTTTAACCTTGTTCGAAGAGAACGAAAAGATTTTGACGACAGTGAAGAAGAGAAGTGCCAGGAGAAAATACTCACAGCGACCAAGAAACTACTCGCATCTCTGCCTCTCGAACCGGGCGAGTCCGACGAATGGTTAAGACGAAAAAAAAAAACCACTGCTCCAGGAAATACCCCAGGCCCCAGCCGAACCTACGATGCCTTCGTATACCAATGAGCTGGAATTATAAGGGAAGAAGAAAATATTTCAAGGTGGGGATTTGAACTTTGGACGGTCGCGAAAATCATTGGATTGTGATAAGGTCGCAAGCAAATCAATATAAATAAAGTAGGGGAAAAAAATGAAACTTTAGGGCAAGGGTTTGGTATTTGCGGTATAGAAGGACAACCATACCCTTGTATAATATATATTATTTCGTTTCCCTTCATCTCTAAGAAATCAAATGGCCAAAGTAATAACCCTTATTCATGGCATTGAGTATGCACTTGCACTTGGATAAATTTACTCGTTTAACATTTCTTTTCCAATGTAATATATGGCTATTAGGTAATTTTATGAGAGGGTCCAGTATGTTATATTTGTGATGCCATTATTTTTTTTTTTTTTGGTACAAACGGGATCACACCACTCTAGTGCGAGTCAGCCCAGATAGATCAGAGTACAATATTTGATTAAGAACAGAAGGACAGGGTCACCCTGTGACCAAATCCTATAACCACCATGATGAGCCACCGTCGACGCTACCCAATCCACCGCAGAGTTGGTTTCTCGATAGACATGACGGATTTGGACACTATCAATAATTCGTAAAGTAGCCCAGATATCAAGGATCAGGGGATTGACAGGAGCTTGAAAGCAGCTATCCTTCTGGATCCATCGGATAACTGCAAGAGAATCGCCCTCAATAATCAGGTTAACAGCGTGCAAAGTCCTAACAACATAAAGAATCCTGGCCTAAGCTGCATAAAGTTCAGCCAAAGGAACCAAAGAATCAAGACTTCCAAAGCCACAAGCCGCCAACAGATCTCCAGCCGGCCCACGAATGACAAAAGCAAACCAGCAAGCCTACATCGAACACTCCCGTCAAAGTTAAGTTTGACAAACCCTGGAGGGAGGGCTCCCAGGAGATGAAGACTGTATGCCGGTCCGCTGCCGAAGCAGCAGGGGATCCCCAGTGGCCAAGGCTACCAATCACATGAGCATTATGTGAGGAGAGAAATCGACCGATAAAAGCTTGGATTTTCGAACAACCCTAAAGGAAGGTATAGATTCATCAGTAAAGATGAGAAGATTTTGTGATAACCAGATATGGTAAGCAGTGGCAGCCCATAAGCCAGTCTTGTGCTATCTACCCTGCCGAAGAATATGCAAAAACATAGATCTCAGAAAGCCGCAGCATCAGCACGACAGTCATAACCCACACTCCTCCAGATTCCCCTAACTATGGGGCAAGTAAAGATAACATAGTCGGTGGTATCCTCCTCCTGACGACACAAGGGGAAAATAGACTGGATGTGAAGGCCCCTACCAGCGAGGAAGGAATAGGTCGGAATATAATCCCACAATAGCTTCCAAATAAAAAGTTGAACCCTGGGATGAATAAGGAGCTTCCAAACCCATCCAGCATCTATTGTTCATTGTGGAGGAGGTCTATAAATACTCATCAAGTCCCTGGAAGGAGCCCATGGCAAAGAAGATCTACACCATAATCTGATATCAGTAACATTCCCCCGAATGAGCAGAATAGCGAAGATCCGACGGGCTAAATCCTCACCAAAGAGTTGAGTAACAATAGACATATGCCAGCCGAAGGAATCCTGAGAAATCAAATCCTTGACCCTCATACCGTTGGGAATATCGATGCTGGTAAAAGTAGGCCAAAGACAGAGGGGAAGGTCAGCAATCCACTTGTCCTGGAGAACATCAACCATAGCCATCACCTAACATCCACGAGGTGTTAGTCAAAATAGTCGAAGCGTGACGACAAACCTCCTTCCAAATGGAGGAATGCCGACGAAGGGGCTGATCATCCATAGATGGGGTCCAATCACCACATAAAAGAACTTCAAAATAGTGTGGGTCAAGTAAGAACCAAGAAGCATGAGCCATCAGTGCCTCTCTCCGAACAGTCAAAGATTGAATACCCAGTCCACCTTCATGAATAGGCAAACATGCAATATCCCATGCCAGAAGATGAGTCCCATGTCCATTCTGCCCAGAGGCCCACAGAAAATCCCGAAAGCATCGCTCTATCCTCCTCAGACAAATAGACGGGATAGCAGTATTGGAGAGAAGATGCAGAGGGAGGGAAGTCAGAACCGATCGTATAAGGATAATCCTCGCCATCATAGATAACAAAGTGATGTGCCAAACATCTATGCGATCGTGGACCCGTTGCTTAATATCAGCATAATCACTACTGCGGGGCCGTCTTTCGGTGATAGGGATACCAAGGTACATAAGACGATCAGCCAACTAAATATGCCCAATGTATGGAGTACGGCTTCCCGCATATTACTTCTGATCTTCGGACTAAAACAAATCATAGACTTATGGATATTAACCTTTTGACTAGAAGCCTGACAATAGCTCTGAATAATAGAATCAAAGATGGTCGCATTTCGAACAGTAGCCTGTCCCAGTAAATACAGTCATCTGCATACAAAAGATGCAAATCGAGGGGCCAAGAGGACCTGCCATGAAGGGGGCAATTCGATGATCCTCTTGTGCCTGATATATGCATGAGAAAAATCATCAACATCTAATATGAATAAAAAAAAGATAAAAGGTATCCCTAACGAAGCCCAACGGTAGAATGGAAGAAATCGTGATGCTTTTGTTAAATAATTCTATCTTCTCTTGAATGCCTTTTTTTTTTTTTTTCCTCCTTATTTGATTGTAGGAGAGGGCTGATGGGCAAATGCAGAACCCCACTTCCTTTTTTTTTTTTTCCTGTTCAATATATGGGATGAAGACATAAATTCGGTACACCTTTCTTTAAAATACCTTTATTTAAGCTTAATTTTAATTTCAATGAAAGCTTGTCGCTGCAAAAAATAGTAAAATAGTGATAAAAATTAGTGACAAAAATTTTATAACTAAATTATGATGATTTAGTAATGAAATAGTAACTAAAATTAAAATTAGTAATGAATTATTTTATTTATCACTAAATCATTGCTAAATTAGTGATGAACAAATTAATTCATCACTAATTTGGTAACGAATTATTTTTCCATCACTAATTTAATGACAAACAAGCTCATCCATCACTAAATTAGTGATGAATTGGTTTGTTCGTCACTAAATTAGTGACGAATTACCCTTTTATTACTAATTTAATGATGGATAACCTATATCCATCACTAATTTAATGATTGATTGCTCTTTCATCACCAATTTAGTGACGAATAAGGTTATTCATTACTAATTTAGTGATAGATTGCCCTTTCGTCACTAATCCATCACTAATTTAGTAACGAACAAGGTTATCCGTCACTAAATTAGTGATGAATTACTCTTTTCATCACTAAATTAGTGATGAACAAATAATTCATCACTAATTTAGTGATGAATTATCCTTTCATTACTAATTTAGTAACGAATTATTTTTTAATTTTTTTTAAATAATATAAATTTAGTGATAAAATGTTAATCTGTATTTTTTGTTACTAAATAGTGACGAATGATCTTATCTGTTACTAATTTAGTAATAATTTATTATTTCATCATAATATTATTTTTTTAAAAAATAATCTTCACCTTGTTACGAGGCGGGTTTTGAGTATGAGTTAAATTTAGTCCTATATCGACTCTCATTCAAAAAAAATGGGCAACCGGAAAGCTAGCGCTCTGAAACCGAACCAATTGGATGGAGGGTGGCATAGCTAAAAATCCATTCCATTCCTCTTACTGGTTCCACGGAAAACACGAACACGCGATGTTGCATGGTGGATAAAACTGTTCGAGCGCAAGGCTCTCACATGAACAGCAGCTTTGCAGGTGTTTGAAGCTAGAAAGCATGACAACAGCCTAGCATGGGGTATCCATCCTAGGTAGAGCAATTTGTTCAGTAGCGTGTGGGGTATTAAACTATTAATTATTAGGGGTGTGTGGCCTGGGCTCTCACATGCCCTTTGTAAGCACAACCGGACAAGCTGAGCCAATAAATCTCTACCAAATCCCAACACGCAAAGGAAAAGGCTTAGGCCCTTGGGAAAAGTTTTTTTTTTTTTTTTAACACCGCCTTCAATACAAATTCTTTATGGATCAAAAATATATATAATATTAATATTATTAATATATATAAATATTATTTTATTTTATAAAATATTTTTTTTATTTTTAAATTTAAATTTTTATCTATAAATTTTATTAGAATGCATTAAATATATTATAATTTAAAAATAATTTTTAATTTATAAAATAAAAATTTGATAAATTTTATTAGGTTAACGATGAATTAGTGATAGATTTTTGCTAGAAATAATAGTGACGATTAGTGACGAAAATATTAGTAATTGATTAGTGATATAACAATGACGAATGATTGATGAATTCTTTCGTCATTAATTCATTAGCAAATTATGATGGCATAGTGATGGAACTATTAGTAACACGCATTCCGTCAATAATCTATCACTAAATATTTGTGAGGACTAGTGACGAAAATTTTAGTGACTAAATTTTCATCACAATCCGTTACTAAATTGTGATGGAATAGAGATAAAAATATTTGTAATAATAGTGACGAAATAATGAGTGTCGGATAGTTCATCACTAATCCATCATAATTTAATGACAAACATAACATTTTTTTGCAACTATTATTTAGTGACAAAAATATGTTCTGTCATAAATTTTTGATGGAATATTTCATCATAAATCCATTGCTATTATTTTGTGACGAACGTTCTTTCCATTACTAAAATTAGCGACGACAAAAATAATGACGACAAGATTTTCATCACTAAACATAGTTTGTGATAGAATAGTGATGAAATTTTTTGTCACTATTATGTTATTTTCTTATAATGATCTCAAGCTTGAATTGAGCTCAATTCAAACCTCTTTCAGGCTCACCTTTCGCTTTGATTTAAACTTGATTTGGTGGAATATTATGAGTTAATTAAACCAAAAACAGTTGTTGGATTAGATTTAATTATTAATTACATGTTAATTAAACTATATTGTGATAATTATGCTAATTCATATGTTATCAAGTTGGTTTCATCAGGCTAAGTTATTTTAGATATAAATTAAAATTATATTTAAACTTTCACTTAATCTATGCTTGTTTTTATTTGTGTTGATCATGTTTCGATGGAGATCAACCTACCATGATCAATTGATGGTTCCCAATTTTGGTTTCAGAACGAGGATTGCCAAGAACTAGATGAAATTTAAACAAATTTTGCACATAAAACCTTGTATAACGTTGAGTTTTTAGTTTTTTCTAGCACATAATGCTTTTTTTTTTGTCAATAATATAAAATTGCGTGTTATCACAATTTGTAAATCAATCTAAGAAAGTTTGCTGATATTATATTAACCTTGGGTTAAGGTTGCATTGTTAAAGTTATGTGAATAGATTTTCATAAAAAAATTATTATCCTAACTATTTGAGGGAGACTTTTGTATGCTTATAATTGAACTATTTCTTTTTTGTTATTTTTTTCTCTATTTTGACTTGATGGAGGGTAAAATAGTTATCGCATCAATAAGTAGGCGACGAGACCCACTTCTGGGCTCTGACTCGCTAACCTCTGCATTCAAAAGAGATCCACTCCTTGTTACAAAAAAGAACAAGCTGCGTTATCGGCTATCTCCGAACCTCAGTAGGACCGAGTCATCTTTATACCTCGGCATGGCTGAGCTATCTTCAAACTTCGGCAGGGCTGAGCTATCTTTTCAACATGATCGAGTCCTGACTCCTCAAGATTAACATCACTCTTGCCCGAATTACGGACGTTTTGGAGAATAAATCGCACCGATTGCCAAGATCTCGAAGCGAACCTCCTTAAACGGAATAGAGGCCACATACAACACTCTCTCCATGATCAATAGGATTTTAGCCTTATCAGTTGCCAACTTCTTAAAACGCGTGCAAAAAATTAGGTAACAACTTACTATCTCGGAAGCGCTCAAATATTCAGTCCCAAGACCCCCCAAGTATGATCTAATGCTCTCAAGCTCTTAGAAACCCTAACAGACGCTATTGCTTTTCAGAGACATCCTCTGGGGCATCCTTCTACAACAACCTTCTCCTCTCATCTGCTTGCTCTGGGTTTTCACTAACTTGAGTATCAAAGGGTTTTCCACATGAACCACCCATCACGATTCCTACGTGAGGATTGTCTTGCAGGTCCACCAGGACAGGATAGAACTTCCCAAATTCCAACGTACACCGCTCCTAAGCCGAAGAATTGAAATCCACAGCAACAGATTGACGCTAGAGGAAGGGTCTCAAGTCCCTCTAAACTTGAAATCAAGAAGAAAAGGTTCAATTTAGAAGGACATATCTTCAATGGTGCATCGTAAGAAAGCAATCACTGATGCTCCTGATCAAGCCGCATCTCAAAGGCCTAACCCCACACTCAATACGATGTCTTCTCAATCATCACAGCCCGAGGCTCTCGTGGCCCCTATCTCCTAGGATTAGTTTGGCATGCAGGTCCAACAGGTCCAAGCCTTAACGCAGTTGGTGCAGGGGCTCTATGAAGTCTTTCCCCGGCCGTGCCCACTCAGCAACTTCCTGATATACTAGCTACATCGGTCCAACCAATAGCTCCTTCACCCGACCCACTTGAGGCCACGAGCCTCCCATGATGGCATGGCCACGGGTGAAAGCAGAGTCCACTCTGCAGAAAGGCAGAGATAGGAGTTTACCTCAGCCTCGTCGGTCCACTCCTTGTCTCCAATCTTCTCACGCCATAATTCAATGCCACACCACAATCTCCTCGCTTTGCCTCTTTGACTGTTCGGGATGAGGTGATGGTGCAGAGAATACGAAAGATATGCCTGGAGTTGAACGTTGTCAAGCACGAATTCCATTAGGAGTCACGAGTGGAGCGGGTCCATCCTTTACTGACAAAATTATGAGAGAGGCGGTCCCGTCTCACATCAAACTCCCTGCCATCGAGCCATACAACGAGACTACTGATCCAAATGACCATCTGAGTAGCTTCCGATCTATCATGATGTTCCACGGAGCCTTAGATGTAATCTTGTGCAGGGTCTTCTCCTCTACTCTTAGGGGACCTGCCCGAATATGGTTCGATAATTTGAAGCCGAACTCCATTAACTCAATCGACAAACTAGGTCATTCGTTCACCAGCCAGTTCATCAGTAGTCGGCACCACCGATGGAGGTCAAACTCCCTCTCTAAAATAAAGCAAAGAGAGGGGTGTCTTTGAGAAGTTTCTTAGGCCATTTCAACGCGGCCATGCGGAGGTCGACTACCTCAACCATGAGATGGCTATGTTTACCTTAGCAGGCAATGGAAGTAAACTATCCCAAGAGTTTTTTCGATATGATGACCCCGATGGATAAATATGCTAGGGTCGACGAATCAATAAGGTCAACTCAGGCTGAGCAATCGAAGAAGAAGGACAAGAAAAGCTCAGACAAAAATTGACCAACACGCCCTGTAAGCCCGCCTCATCACCAAAGGGCTCCATCATCGAGGCAGTGCATCAGAAGCTCAGCATGGAGGTTCAACCAGTTTACCCCGCTCACTGCGCTTTGAGAATAAATCTTGATGGAGATTGAGCGCCAACTTCCTCGGTCGAAGCCCCTTCGAGGAAACATGGCTCAAGGGATATGACAAAGTGCTGCCAATATCATAGGGACTACGGCCATGATACCGAGGAATGCTGGTAACTTCGGCATGAGATTGAATAGCTCATCCATCGAGGGAGACTAGAGCGATACCAAGGGGGCTCATAAGCAAAAAACATAGCCATTTCCGATGTCATCTTATTTATGGCCCGGTGTGACTATACAAAATCGCTTTTCAGCATCTCCGACACAGTCTGCTCGGCTTCCTCTCCTTTGAGCCACTTCTTTGAGAGTCTCTGTTGATGAAGGAAGTAACTCAGAGCCGTCTTTAATGTCATCTTATTTATGGCTAGGTGAGACCCAACAGAGTCACTCTTCAGTGCTTCCTGCATGGTTTGCTTCTCAGCAACTTCCCATTCTTCGGATTTCAACCTGGATGATGAGGAAGATTACAAGCTCTTCGGCTTCCAACATCAATGTGGGCAAAGCCCCGTTAGGCTTCTTAAAGCTGGTTCCTCCTTTAACCAACGAAAACATCACCCCCGGGCAAAGAAGCGTGACACCTTGAGCTCACTCCATTAACAAAGGGTGAAGGGAAGGTAGAGAAAATATAGAGACAAAATACTAAAGGTTCGCATGACCGTAGACGGTGCCTGACCTCCCCCTTTTAAAGCCACTAAGCGGGGGGAGCAGGATGGAGGGCGATAAGGCATTAATAGAAAGAATTTCAAGGAATCAAGGCTTATCGGCCCATGTGCCCTAAACATTGACTCGACCATGTGTTGCCCGATTAGGCACCCTCATATGGAATTTGAAGGGACCCCTCTCGCCCGATGAAATAGAGTAATGGTGCACTATGTTGAAAATAGTGTTCCCCCTTGATCTTAAGCTTCATGGAATAGGAGCCCAAACTTGGGCCTAATTTCTCAGGTACAAATAAAGGCAGCGGATTGAGGATGGGGGGCATGTGATGCGGAGGAAAGAAATCTTTCACACAAGTAACTAGCATGTGCGGGCGGCAAAACCCATCTTAGGGGCACAATTCCTCCTATCTCGAGTGCGAACCTCAGTAGGGTCAAGCTATCTTTGTGCCTCGGCATGGCCGAGTGGAGTTCTTCGAACCTCGATAGGGCTAAGCCATCTCCATACTTTGGTAGGGCCGAGCTATCTCCATGCCTCGGTATAGCGAGTGGAGTTCTTCGTACCTTGGCAAGGCCGAGCTATCTTCGCTCTTCGGCACGCCCGAGCGGAGTTCTCCGAACCTTGACAGGGCCAAACTACCTTCGGACCTTGATGAGTCTGGGTTATCCTATCTCTCCGAACTCTCAGCCAGGTGAGATGTTTCTAAGTCCGCCCTCAGATCTTCCGATTGAGGCTTTCCTACTCCATCTTCAAGAAGCCTAATGGTAAATTCATCAATTGCAAAGTGTGCTAAGGAAGCAGTCAAACTCTACTACTTGGACCGTCAAAAAGACAAAGCAATTGAAAGAAAGTGGAATATTTTTTATGAAGCTCCATATTGCTGAAAGACTACAAGTACCCAAGACATAAAGAGTCTTTCTATTACAAAAAAGAAATAAGGAGAGAAGTTCTATAGTTCTCCAAGCCCGGCCGTATATTCCTCAAGGGGGCTTCTAAAGGATGGGTGGCCAAAGCAGGCTGGTTCGATTGATCCACCTCCTCAACAGTTGAAGGGAGAACCTCGGCTTCCTTGGTGACTAACGAAAGCTCCCCAGCCTCCTCAACAACCATGAGGGCCCCTCGGTTTCCTGGGCAAATAATGATGAAGCTTCAGTTGGATCCACCTCCGAGACTATTTCATAGTCTATCTCCAAAGCGCCCCCTTCATACTCTGCATTGGCCGACCAGTGAGAGGCAACCGAGGGTTCAACCGGTGACGGAACGCAGTAACTTTCATTTTCGAGGAACGATAGGTCCATGTCTGAATATTCTTGGGTGACCCTTTGCCGCATCTCCCTCACCCCAAATCTATAGGCACCCATGGAAAGCTGAACCTTCTCCTCCTTAAATGTGGCCAAGCTCTTATATTGTTCGATGGCTAGGGCGACCTGATTGGCAGGTTTGGTCACCTAGCCCGAAGCCCATGATATTCCTCGATCAACATTTTGATCATCTCGGCCGCCCTAGATTCTTCAAGCTTCATCTAGGAACTAGAACAGACAAAATAGGCTTCATTAGAAAGAGGACAAAGTCTGCCAGTACCTGATAAGAAGGTGCATACCTCTATCATTGCTTTGGCATGCCGAGCACCTGCCTTCGTAGCCTGCTCCTGGAGCTTTTATTTTCCTCTTCATTCTGGCGAAGCCTCTTCTCAACATCGTCCAACTTCACTCGGTTATTCTCCATCTCATGCTTAGCTATCACAAGGTCAGCCATAGCCATCGCCATCCACTTCTGGCTATGCTCAAACTTGCAATGCTTATCTTCAAGTTTTCTACTTAAAAATTAATTTTTTCTGTGGCCTCTACCCAAAACCTCGACAATTTCGCCCGGGCTTCCTCAACCGATTTATGGGCCATCTCAGCCGACCTACTAGCCTCCTCGAGCTTAGCTCGAACCTTGGCCAGCTCCTCCGACAACTAGCTAACCAAGCCCTCTTTGCTCCGAAGCTCGGCATTCTCCTGCACAGCTTGGGCATGAACCTTTGACAGTAGGATTAAGCAGTTGGACATCTCCCTCATAAGAATCACATTTTGCAACATAATACAACAAATAATCTTGGAGACAACCTGACAAATTGATAAAGTGAAAAAAATATTCGCTTTGTTTACCGAAAAGCATAAGCACTTATGGTCTGCACAAGCTCGGCGCTACCAATTTATGGTATAAATTCTAGATCCTCGGGGACAATGGACCCGTCCACCTTAAAGAAAATGTTGCCCTTGCCACATTCCTCTGAGTCCCTCCTAGAAGAACCCTCTCCCTCACGAAAGAGAGAGCGAAGCTTATCGGCCAGCCAACCTTCCTTGGAGCTGGGGTGGGACAAGCTGGAGGTACCGACCCGACCGGCTTCTTCAGCCGAAGGCCCCTCCTAACTTTCAGCATTCTGCTCAGCCTCCCTCGACTCTTCATGAAGATGTTCTTCAGCCGAAGGCACCTCCTGACCCTCAACAGCTTGCTCCGTTTCCCTCGGCTCTTTGGGAAGAGATTATCCAGTGGAAGAAGGGGGAACATCATGATTAACAGCTGGTGCCTCTGTCGGCTCCTCCAATGGTTCTTTCCCCTTTCAGCTCGGGGCCCCTCCAATCTATGCTGCCAGCTCCCTCTTTTCCGAAACTGGCACTGACACATCTTATCTCTCTCCGTTGGCATTTCTTCGCTCCTCTCCCTCAATAAGGGAGATTGATGGATAATCTTGACCTTCTTCTTTCTGAGGCTCAGTGAGGGTGGATGAGGCCTCTTCTCATCTTTCTTCTTCCTGGGCTTGATGAAGCTAAACGGGGCCACTCACTTGTCTCGCTTCCATACGCCTCCCAGTCTTTTTGTCTCCTTTCAGCATCATGTCTTTGAGTGTTCTTCTTCAGCTCTTCCCTCAATCGAGCCTCGAAATTTGCTCTGACGCAACTAACAGAATGAATAAATGATCGGTCAGGCACAAACAAGTATATCTGAAGCTCAATAAGCAAGACAAAAAGTTAGAGCCTACCTTGGGATCGATGTTGCTAAGCCTTGCATTAAAGAGGGTGTCCTCGACTAGAATGTCCCCAACTAACAGTGCGGGGCCATGTTTTAGAAGGTCCAAGTCTCTGTACTCCTGCTTTGATAGCCCCGAACGTCTATTGAAATCATTAAGAAAGTTTCTCCACAATCGAGGGATGTGACATTCACCGCTCCACTAAACAATAAAGAACAGGACTTCTAACCTTTTATGGAAGAGGGCCTCCAGCGATTCTTTTGAAGGCCTTCGAGGGCTGATGTATGGCCAAGAGGAGGTTTGAGGGAAAACAATGGTATGACTGGTTCGAAATAGAGGCACTGTGGTAGTCGCTCCCATGAGTTTGCACAAGAAGACGAAGCCCACGATGTGCCTCCAGCTATTTGGCGCCACCGCTGAAGGGCTTATCCCGTAGAACTTCATTATGCCCTTGATAGGGTGGAGAGGAAGACGGAGGTCGGCCTTGAAACACTCTTCATAGAAAATAACTCCGGATGCCAATGCTCCCAATGCCCTCTGCTCGGGACTCGGAATTTGTAAGACGAAATCGCGGGAATCCAATATTCTCAACGAATCCTCTCCAGATCCACCGCAGTTATGGTCAAAGCAATATGAGTTGAATGCTCCAGGTCTTCAGCACAAACAAGGATGAACTGGAGGGGGGCATGTGAGCTGAGGATGAACTGGCCATGACGTCCTTCTTCGTAAAGACACTTGGTTTCAGATAAGAAAAAAAGCCAAAGATCGAGGAAGCTTAGGAAAGAAATGCTAGCTACCTCCTTTAAAACTGTCTCAACAAAAGGGCGGAATATCGTCATTATAGAACCCTAATGATCACGTGTCTTTAATTCAGGCACCACGTGTCATTCCACCAACCATCCGTGGATGGAAATCAAATAGGCTCTCCTCGTTCACGAGAAGAAATGATAGGACGACGGCTTGGCATTAATGAGGCCATCATGACGCGCCTCTATGACTTCAAATTCTGCCAGTGAATTGAGCCATTATGAACTCTACTCCTTATGCTCGAACCTACGCTTCGGACTAGGGAGTTGGGGGGCATGTGATGCGGGATAAAATTGTTACCACATCGATCGGTGGTAGGCAGCGGGACCCACTTCTGGGCTCTGACTCGCAACCACCATGTTCAGAAGAGGTTCACTCCCCATTACAGAAAAGGATAAGTTGCGTTATCGGCTGTCTTCATACCTCGGCAAAGCCGAGCTATCTCCAAACCTTGGCAGAGCCGAGCTATCTTCGTACCTCGGCAGGGCCGAGTTATCTTTCGAACATGATCGAGTCTGACTCCTCAAGATTAACATCACTCTTGCTCGAATTATGCCAGATGTTTCGAAGGACAAATCGCACCGGTCATCAAGATCTCGGAGTGAACCTTCCTAGACAAAAATAGGGGCCAAATAAAGTACTCCCTCCATGGTCAATGAGATTTCAGCCTTATCGATCGCCTTCCTAAAATGCATCCAAAAAATTAGGTAACGACTTATCATCTTAGCAACGCTCAAATATTAAGTCCAAGACCCTCCAAATATGATCTAATGCTCTCAAGCTCTCAGAAACCCTAACAGACACCATTGCTTTTCCAGAACATCCTCTGGGGTATTTTTTCTGCAACAACCTTTTGCTTTCATCTGCTTGCTCTGGGTTTCCATTGATTTGAGCATCGAAAGGTCTTTTGCAGGGATCATCCATCACGATCCCTGCATTAGGACTGTTTTGCAGGTTCATTAGAATGAGAGAGAACCGCTCGATTCAACATGCACCGCTCAAGCCGAAGAACCAAAATCCACAGTAACATGACCATAGCCCTGACCTATTCTCTATCTCAATTTAATCCCACCTCCATCTTCCAAAACTTCGTTACTTTTCTAACCTCATCTCTAAACTTTTAATTGTCATAAGCCAACCGAACTTCTATTTTCAACAGCACTAGGATAATCCTTAATCAAGTTTCTTTGAGTCTAAGAAGGCTGATTTTACTGCTCGTTCTCTTCCTGATCAACTCATTTTCTTTAAAGGATTATTTTTTATTTTTTTATTAACATTAGATGTTTGCATGCAAAGGATCGAAATTAGAGAGGGTAATCATTGACAATGAAAAAAAAAAAGAATAATAATGAAAAGGAGAAGCAAATAAGAAACAAGAGTTAGTCATGGAATTACTCTGATGCCCTTGTCAACGAAAAGATTGGTACGAGAGAATAAAAATTATATAAATAGTTCGATGAAGTTAATTTTTTTCTTAAAAATTATTTTTAAAATAATTAAAGTAAAAATTCTTTATCATTATTTTTTTTATGAATTTTAATCGTCACTTCTCAAAATAAAAAATATTTTTCTCACATTAAATTTTATTTTTTATTTATAAAATAAAAAATTGCGGAAAAAAATCCAGGTTTTTTTTTAAAAAAATAAAATACAAAATCATTTAGTTAAAACGCCCACAGCGAACGCCGCAGCATCACGCGAACGCTTCCGCGTTTAATTATCGACGCAAAGATGTGGCAGGAGCAGAAAGAATGGCCGAGGGGCAGCGGATGACGGGCGAAGAGCCTTCCGCCGACGCTCCTCAGCTCCACCGCCTCCTCGACCTCCTCAAAGACGAGAAGCATCCCGTCACCGCCCTCTCCCACCTCGACGCCCTCGCCGCTCACCACCGCTCCTACTCTCCCTCCCCTTCCCTCCTCTTCCTCCTCTTGCGTCGCCTCTCCTCCTCCGCCCCCGCCCTTCTTCCCCGCCTCCTCCGCTTCATCAGCTCCCGCCCCCGCCGCCACCGCTTCTCCGAGGCCGCCGCCCTCGTCGCCCTCAAGGCCTTCTCCCGCGCCATGATGCCGGATCACGCCCTCGCCACCTTCCAGTCCCTTCCCGCCATCTTCCGCTGCAAGCCCGGCGTCCGTTCCCACAATGCTCTCCTGGACGCCTTCGTCCGCGCCCGCCGCTGGGACCAGGCCGAGTCCTTCTTCGCGTTCTTCCATACCAGCGCCCGCGTCTCCCCCAACCTCCAGAGCTACAACATTCTCATCCGGGGTCTCTGCGACCGGGGACAGCTCGGCCGAGCGCTCCGACTTCTGGAAACCGTCCAAAGTCGCGGCCTTGAGCCTGACCGCGTAACCTACAGTACCGTGATCGGTGGGTTGATTAAAAACGGCGACTTGGTCAACGCTCTCAAACTATTCGACGAAATGTGCGATAAAAATGTGACGCCCGATGTTGTGTGCTACAATGTCCTGCTTGATGGTTTTTTGAAAAAAGGCGAGTTCTTGAGGGGAATGGAGATCTGGGAGAGGCTGGTCAGGGATAGCGCAGTCGGCCCAAATGTCGCAACGTATAGCGTTATGCTGAATGGCTTGTGCAAGCTTGGGAAGTTTGAAGAGGCGATGGGGTTGTGGACTCGGATGGTGAGGAATGGCCATCAGCCGGATCCGTTCACTTATGGGACTTTGATTCATGGGCTTTGTGAATCGGGGAATGTGGATGGGGCCTTAGGTGTCTATGCGGGGATTATCAAGACGGGCATTGTCATTGATGCTGTCACATGCAATTCGCTGCTTAACGGGCTCTGCAAAGCTGGGAGGCTGGAGGAATCCTTGAATCTGTGGGAGTCGATGGGAAGGGCTGGGAATCGCAACATTGTTAGTTACAACATATTGATCAGGGTCTGTTTGAGAACAGCAAGGCAGATGAAGCAGTTTCGCTTTGGGAAAGCTTGCAGGGGGATGATACATGCCATCCAGACTCGGTGACTCTTGGTGTTTTGATTCATGGGTTGTGTGAAGAGGGGTATATCAACAAGGCTTTATTGGTTTTGAAGGAGGCACAAGAAGATGGAGAGAATAATCTAGACGTCTTTGCGTATTCCTCGATGATAAATGGCTTGTGCAAAGATGGGAGATTGGATGAAGCTATTTGCATTTATGATGAAATGGCTAAACGTGGCTGTGCACCAAATTCACACACATACAACGCACTGATAAGTGGCTTCTGTCGAGCATCTAAGATCGCTGACGCCATCCTTGTTTTCAAGGAGATGATCAGCAATGGTTGCTCTCCTACTATTGTAACATACAACACTCTTATAGATAGTTTTTGTAAAGTGGAAAGGTTCCAGGAGGCTTCTAGCTTTGCAAAAGAAATGATGGAAAAAGGTTTCAAACCTGACATGGTGACATACAGCTCTTTGATTGACGGTCTCTGTCGTGATAATAAGATCGATGCTGCTCTTGAAATTTGGAACAGGGTTCTTGATGGGGGCTTCGGAGCTGATGTCATCATGCACAACATTCTTATCAAAGTCCTTTGCTCTGCTGGAAAAGTGGAAGAAGCCCTGCATGTTCGCTTGGAGATGAAACATAAGAATTGCACTCCAAATCTTGTGACGTACAACACGCTTATGGATGGACTCTATCAAGTTGGTGACCATGAAAGGGCATCAGATGTATGGGTTCTGATGTTGGAGGCTGGATTCAAACCGGATATCATTTCTTACAACATAATGTTTAAAGGTCTTTGTTCTTATAATAGGACATCCGAGGCAGTCAAGTTATTAGATGATGCCTTGGGTTGTGGTATTATTCCAACCACAATTACCTGGAGTATACTAGTTAGGGCAGTCATCTGCAGCTGAACCGTTCCAACACGATCTCTATGAAGATCTATTGCAAGTTGGGGTCTCTCTCTCTCTCTCTCTCTCTCTCTCCCCATCAACTTTGTACTATGCTTATTGGATTAGTCACATTCCTCTATGTGCATTTAACATGCAGAAACACTATAACATGCTCCCAAATTCTGGCATTATGTAACTTATGTTCTTTATATGTATGTCATGCCAGAATACTCTGAAACTCCTTGATAGAAAATTGTTGATAATGCAAACCAGACGGATCACTGAATATCTGAAGGGCATTCATATATCCTTTTAAGCACTTAAGGTATGTCTACTTGGAAATCTTATGTGGCATTTTTTGAAGTTATTTTGCAAAATCCCTTATCAAAATGAACTCATGTTAAAGGCTTTGCTTGGTCTTAACTTTTGTCCATTTTATGTGGAACATAAAAAATTTCTTATATTATGAGTTTTCTACACATATCAATATTCATCCTTTAGTTTGTTAATGCTACTTGGTCATATTGCTTTGGGCAGTATTTTCTTCTATTTGGTTCCTTAGGGTGTGTTATATAGACTTGTGAGATGAGTATTGTTGTGCAATGTGTGGGAAGGAGCATAGAGGTGCTAGTATATGTTTTGTGCTTGTGGGCATGTGCATGCACGCATGCATGCATCCTTGCTGGCTGCAGCACAATAATAGTCTTGAAAAAGCTAGATTAAAATGAAAGGACAAGCTAAGTAATTTTATGCCCCTCTCTCTAGTACATGGTATTTTCATTTGTTTTTCTAGGATTTTAATGGCCACAATCAAGGTTTGTTATTTCGGCTTTGGTACCACGCTAGTCTAGTACCAATGCGTACGGTACTAAGCTAAACCATAGTGACACTCAGTACGCAGATGCATGCCAGTTCTATACCAGTTTCACTATTTTTTGCCCTTTTTAATTTTTTTCATCCTTTGATTTTTAAAGCTATTCTAAGATTTATAGGTCCTTAAATTACGGTTTATGATGTCAAGGGTGTTTTCATGATTAGGCTCTAATTTTTTCATCTACATCTTTCTTTTAACTGATCTTTTCTTGAACTCTTGGTTTTGACTTTTGGCATCTTTTCCTTACTTTTAACTCCACTGTTTTTGTCGTCATTTCATCAATTTGCATTGGTTACGTTATCCTGATATATAGATAGACATGACACTCAAAAGACCTAATTATTGTCTTTTTCCTAGTCTTATGTTGCACATCTCTATATCCCTTTCTAGCTTTTTTTTGTCTGATTTACATCAACATCTACCATAGAGGCATTGGTTTTACCAAATAGTCTTGGGATTCTCTTAAATTTTCATTTTATATATGTAACCATAGTTCTCATTAAGAATCAAACATTATTGGAGGATTCTAAGGTTCCTAAATGATAACAAGATATGATTAATATGCATTTTATTCTTTGACGTACTATTGTGCAAGAGCTTGCCTTATTCAATTACTATTCATGAAAGATAAAATTAAGCAAAATAAAGCTCAGATGATGACAGTTTTTTTTTCTTTTTGTTTTAACTTGAGGGTATGGCATAGGTTATGAAAAAAGCTAATGATAGGCAAGATTTTTATTCAATATTAAATGTTGTGGTTGTATATATTCAGTCCCTCTTCTAGATGGAACTAAAGAGAGCCTTTTTCATGGGATTTAGATGAGATCTACATGTCATAGTTTTTTTTTTTCTCTCTAGATTTCGAAACTGAATATATCGGGGTTCACCATATTGAGAACCAGCAGGGTTTGGTGTGGGGGATATCAGATTGGTACAATTTAGTATGGGCATACCATACCAAACCGGTGTTATATCAGTCAGGTAGACCGGGGTTCTAACCCATGAATTGTTCTGAATCTAGCTGAACCGGATGGTTCAGTTCAGTACAGTATATTGATAGTCGGTTCTTTGCAATGCCTTTGATTAGGGTGGAAATTTTAAATTTTTTTTTATGAACTTAATTTTGTAGCAGAATATATGAGCTTTTTCTCACAAAATCCATCATTTCCTTTACATTTTTTTTGAAGAAAAGAGAGGAGAATGGCCTCCCATGGCCTTCGTTTCTCTCTTTGGTCATAGGATGGCTTGAACCAACCTGGAATACTCTGAACTGAGGGGAACTAGGTGGTTCTGTTCAGTTCAGAGCAATTTGGGCTGGTTTGCATCAGTCCCTGAACAGAGAGGCCAATCTGTTTCACTTCCACACTGTTTTGGATCAGTTTGGCATACCATGGCCACAATATCCAATCTATCATGGATGGTTGTAGAGAATTTTTTTGCTAATGGCCCCTGTGGGGAATTTGACCTGCTCAGAATGTCAGAGGTGGTCTCAAGTCCTCAGAAACCAGTGACTAAATGATTGTCTCTAGTCTTTTGGTGGGGATACCTTTTCTACTCACCACCTCCTCATCAGCTAATGACACAGTAGACAAGCTAGTTAGAATTGAGATGTGAAGACAGTTCTTTGTGGAATTTCTTGTCAAATCTGTTACTCTTATATCAATTTTTTTCACTAAGTATCATCCTTATCATTGTCAAAAATAAACAATCAGCCATCATAAACCAAGGGCCATAAAACACAAGCAGTGGAGCTAAGCCATAATATGCTTCTCAAATCATACCTCTGTTTGAAAAATGTAGCATGCAACATCTAAAACCAGAACCTTAACAAGTCGTATCTTATTTGATGCTGCAAGTAACTCTTAAGAATTCCCTGCTCCTTCTGAGCATTTGTTGGCTTGGACTGTTATGCTGCTCACTGAGTCCTCCAATAAACAATGTCTTTGAAGAATTTAGTAATGGGTTTATTATCTCTGGTTGTCAGTGGCCTTCGAGCACCCTGATAAACAATTTTATTTTCCTTGTTCCATATCTGCCACTTCTATGAATCTTTATGTTTTTTACTTTGATGCTAGGGATGACAATTTTTTTTGTTTTACCGTTTATCTGGTTGGTACTGTTTCTAATGGGTCGGGGAATCTCTAGTCTAAATAGCTTAACGGATAAACGGGTAAATGGCCGTTAATGGCTAAATGGGTAAACGGCATGAGACGGTATCCTTCGCCCCATCCCCATTTATCTGTCCACGTCCTTTAGCTTTAATATAATATATTTAAATTATATTAATATATTAATATATTAAATATTAAAATTTAAAATAAATAAAATATATATACTAAAAAATATAGTAAAACACGTTTGAATCACCATATCTATTCTCTTCTTTCATGCAATCGACTGAACATCAAAACCAAGCTTTTTATTAGTATTTTTTAAGCTTTCAATAAATTATAAATTTAATGAAATAATTTTATTTTTTTATGTAAAGCCAAACGGGTATTGGATACCCATTTATCCAGCGAGTATTCCGTCCCTGCCCCATTAACTATAACGCTTAACGGCACGGGGATCAGTAGAGGCCGCCCTGGCCATCCCCAGGCCGTTGCCATCCCTACTTGATACTATGTTGGTTATGTCATTATGACTTTTATGAGGTGAAGATGAGAATAAGCTAATTTATACTAAGCAGCATCAGGATTGTGTATCACAATTTTGGCAGTGGGAGAATATTGCTAAAATGATATCTTGATGCAAAAGCAAGGTTAGCTTGTGTGTATCAAACCACAGTTGCAAGGATTGACTGTGGTTTATTTTACCATGCAATATTTGTCTTTGTCCTTCTTAGAACTGTTTGATTATATAATTTAGTGGATTTTGCAAAAACAACCAGCTTTATTTTTTCTATTTGCTGTTTAGGATAATTTTATTCTTTCTTGCTTTCTTTCTTTTATGTTTTTTTACGTTTTGATTTTTTAGAAAGGACCCAATTCTAAAATTTTGGATGCTTTTTACCCTGGACCAGTGGATACAGTCAGGTTGCATGTTTAAGCAGAGCTGAATGCACACTTTTTTTATAGTGAGATCTGTGGGTCAGGGGTGAATGCATCTGAAAGTTTTAAAGCTGGTCCATCAATTGTGTTAGGAAAGAAAGAAAAAAGAAAAAGTGATCCAAATTCACTAAAGCCGAAAGAAAGTGGATTACTTCTGCAAAATTTCTGAGAATTTGGAACATACACCACTCATTTAGACCTTTATTTGCTAAAAAGGTAGAGGATTTTTTACTATTATATGTATTGTACTTGTTTTTCCTATCTGTTTTCTCAGTTGTTGATGACAGGCTTTGCTCATAAATGTACTGAGCAAGCAGGCCAAAAAATATCAAACACAATGCTGCAACTTTTCTCCATTCCACCTCAGAGGCAGCGACAGCAGCATTTCCAATTGCGACAAGGAGTAATGACATGAACACGAGGTAAATATTTCTCCGGATCTTTGATCCTGTACTCTCCTCTGTAACTTCCCTGCTCTTTTGCATCTCCAACTTAGGTTCTGCCTTCCCTTGAGGTTCCTTTTTCTGCAGCTTCTTGAAGAACAGGCCTTCATTTTGGTCCCTCTCAATCTGATCATGAAATTCTTCCAACAACCCTCATTCTTTTCAATCTCCTGTCTGTTAATTTCTGTAGTCTCCTCAAAAGCCTGCATCCAGTTCTCCATGATCTGCTGCATCGGAGGAACTCATGTATTTGGAGGAGAGATTTTGCTATAGCAGATGCTATCATGAATTGAGAAAGTAAAAGCTTCATTTAAATTATAAGCAGACCCTGGCGCTGGCTTCATCGAGCTCTTTGAGTGCATTCTCTCTGATTTTGTCGAACTCAGCATTGGCAGCCTCTGTGAACTGAGTCAGATATGCGGAGTGCTTATCAAGGAAGTCCATAAGGCAAACCTTTTGTGCTTGAAGCATAGCAATTCTTGCTAGCAGTTCCTGCTTTCGCTTATCTCGAAGTCCGACGCTGTTTCTTCAGAATTTCAGAAACAGAGGATTAATCTCCTCTTGCTGGAAAATTTTCCTTCCATGAGCAAATGATTGGCTCGGGAGAGGGAAGGATGCTTGAATGGCCTCAAGAGCATCCATCTCCTCCATATGCTGCAGCAGGGGAGGAAATTCGTTTACTCTCTTTATAACAGTGGAATGTTTATGAGGAGAAAGCAGGAGTGGAGAGCAGTGGATGTAACACATATTATGTTGAAATGATTGTCTCTTTTATTTTCTTTTGATGAATTGTAACACATATTAATTATGTTGGCTATCAAGGAGACAGACAGTCCAAATCGAGAGAGTTGCACACTTCACTTGAAGCATCCCATCTTTCTTGACAAAATTACAAGCACATAGATAGAACGAACATCCATTCCAAAGCATCAAAAGCAAGTACTGCTAGAGGGGCAAATGTGCAGCATCTTTTAGAATTACTGCAATTCGATGTCATCATCATCTGCTGTCTTCTTATAGGTGTACCAGTTGGCGATCAAAAGGTAGACCAGAAAGTTTACCACGCTGAGTATGGCCAGCAGCCAAAAGAAGTAATCGAGGTGGCCCTGGTTAATATTATCAGGAATCCACCCAAGCTTCCCTCTCTTGGTAGTAATGGCTGTGACGATGGTAACGAGCAGGCTGCACAAGTAGTTACCAAGAGCCACCGTGGTCAGCGAGAGCGCTGAAAGCATGCTCCTCATGGCATCGGGCGCCTGGTCATAGAAGAACTCCAGCTGTCCGATAAAAGTGAACACTTCTGCCGTCCCGATTATGAAGTACTGGGGCACCTGCCAGAATATGGACAGAGGCACGACGCCTTTATCATCGTACAAGTTATGCCTCGCTACGACGCGGAGCCTCACCACCTCCAGAATTCCAGCAGCCAACATGGAGAAGATGGAGATGATCAGGCCGATGCCCATCCTTGTCAGGTGCGTAAAGCCCCGCTCGCGACCTGTGAACCTGCGAGCCATCGGGACAACGATGCGATCGTAGATGGGAACCCAGAAGATCACGCTGACGGTGTCGACCAGCGTGAGCGAAGCAGATGAGACCTTGAAACGGGGGCCCATCTGGGGGTCAAGAGTATCGCCCTGGAGAATAAACAAGCTGTTCATCTGGCTGTAGACGGTAGAGAAAATGATGCCAGTGGCCCATATGGGTAGAATTCGCACGATGCTCTTGAGCTCCTCCACTTGGGTGACGGTGCAGAGCCTCCATGGATCCACTAGAGTACTGTTGACCTTGTTGTCTTGATCAGTCTTCACAGCTGCCTTGTCGAGGAACCTGAGTGGAGTGGAGTGGAGAACATAGGATAGGAATTAGCAGGGATCGATGCATGTATCACAATTAGGTGCATGTCGAGCTTGCGAAAAAAGAATTTTGGGAAACAGTTCAGCCACAAACAAAACTTTTCTAAGAGGTTTCACACAAAGGGTTGTGCATGCGTCTTGCTATTCCAATTCCCCGGCCGTAGATGCTTACACAGTACTGCAGCAACTCCAGAAATATTGTTTCTTTCCATGATAAAATGCAAATTATGTCTTATTGAGCTTGTTTTGTTGTTTGTTTTAAATTATCATAGTAAAATATATATCCTAACAATTCATTAGCCCAGCCCTCTAAATGAGAAGCCATCTGATCTACCACATGGCTAGCTCGTGGAACAGGCCAACCATGCATGGAATATATGCACTTAATTGATTGATCTGATCCATATGCTCTATGCAGTAGACTAGATCCATTAAAAAATGACTCCTAATTAAGTGAAGCTTGATAGACTGAAATTTAAATATATTGATCCCTATCATATATGCGGATAAATATGGGACCAATATATTTATCCTAATTAATTAAAGAAAGATCGATAAATACTCCAGCCATTGCTGTTGATTTTCTTCTAGATGAGGGTAAGGATCTTCCACGCCTTGCGGTCTCTCTCAGCGATGGTGTAAACTTTCTCTCTCGATGAAAAATCAGGCACAGAGACCTACCCGTTTTATAAACCTGTATGCCTTATCTGTCCATCACAGAGGGCGCCGCTTTAAACGGATATGGTTGAGGGATTCTTATCTCAATCGTGAATTCAAAATTTGAATTCACGCAATCCCTCAAAATCAGAATATAGGACCACCTTAATCGTATCTAACCGATACGCCTTAATCGTATCTAACCGATACGCTTAATGGAGAAAAAACTAACATTCTCCCACTTGGTCCGTATATTCTATTACTATAGTAAGAAACAGAATACATGAATCATGGAAATAGGTCCTCTTAAAATCGAGTATTATTTACCATGTATCACTATGTATTACATTTCCCAAACATAAACCCATATAACTTAATGAATAAACCCCATGTTTATTCTAGGTCCAACTTAATGATGCTCATCACAAATAAATGTGTACACTAAATAACTGAATGTGAAAAACATCACAATCATAAAAGAGTTTCATTAATTATAAAATTCATCATTACAATGAATTAAATAAAATGACCAAGACCCATACGGTCTACATGATCCCTAAACTTCTGTAGTGGCATGCCTTTAGTCAAGGGATCAGCTATCATCAACTCAGTGCTCACGTGCTCTATAACCACTGTCTTTTCTTTAACACGTTCTCGTATGGCTAAATATTTGATGTCGATATGCTTGCTTCGACTACCACTCTTATTGTTTTTAGCCATAAACACTGCAGCTGAATTGTCACAATAAATCTTCAATGGCTTAGATATAGAATCCACAATTCTAAGCCCAGAAATGAAACTCTTCAACCATACACCATGCGAAGTAGCCTCAAAACATGATACAAACTCGGCTTCCATGGTGGAAGTAGCAGTCAAAGTCTGCTTGGCGCTCCTCCAAGATACAGCTCCACCAGCAAACATAAATATGTATCCAGATGTTGACTTCCGAGAATCAACACAGCCAGCAAAGTCAGCATCAGAGTAGCCAATTACTTCCAAATTTTCAGTCCGTCTGAACATAAGCATGTAGTCCTTGGTACCCTGAAGATACCTCATCACCTTCTTAGCAGCTCTCCAGTGGTCTAAACCTGGATTACTCTGATATCTCCCCAACATCCCAACTGCAAATGCTATGTCAGGCCTTGTACAGACCTGAGCATACATCAAGCTACCAACAGCTGAGGCATATGGAGTGTTTTTCATTTCCTCCCTCTCAAGGTCATTCCTTGGGCACTGACTCAAATTGAATCTGTCACCCTTGACTATGGGAGCTATACTCGGTGAACAATTTTTCATCCGAAATCTCTCTAAAATTTTATTGATATAGGTTTCTTGAGATAGACCTAAAACACCTCGAAGTCTGTCTCTTTGAATTTTAATGCCAATGACATAAGAGGCATCACCCATATCTTTCATGTCAAAATTCTCAGAGAGAAATTGTTTCACCTCATGTAACATACCTTTATTATTGGTTGCAAGTAAAATATCATCTACATATAGGATTAGAAAAAAATTTTGCTCCCACTGACCTTCTGGTATATACATTGATCCATGATGTTCTCTACAAATCCAAATGAAGAAATCACATCATGAAATTTTAAGTACCATTGCCGAGAGGCTTGTTTCAATCCATATATAGATCTCTTGAGCTTGCATACTAATTGCTCATTATTACTAGAGGAAAAACCTTCAGGTTGTTTCATATAAACCTCTTCCTCTAGATCTCCATTGAGAAATGCAGTTTTCACATCCATTTGTTGCAACTCTAAATCAAAATGTGCAACAAGTGCCATGATAATGCGGAAGGAATCTTTCTTAGATACAGGAGAAAATGTCTCCTTGTAATCAATTCCCTCCCTTTGAGTGAATCCCTTAGCAACGAGTCTTGCCTTATATCGCTCAATGTTGCCTAACGAGTCTTTCTTGGTCTTAAAGACCCATTTGCAGCCAATAGCTTTTACTCCATCAGGCAACTCAACAAGATCCCAGACTCCATTAACTGCCATAGAATTCATCTCATCTTTCATAGCATCATACCATAAATTAGATTCCTTACAATTCATGGCTTGTGAAAACGTTTCAGGATCATTTTCAGCTCCAATGTTATAGTCCGACTCTTGAAGATACACAATATAGTCACTAGAAATTGCTGATTTCCTTTCTCTTGTAGATCTTCTTAATGTTGTAACAACCTCCTCTGGAGGAGTTGATTGTTCAACTATCTCTGGTAACTCATGAGAGACTGGATCTACTAGTTCATTATCAGCAAATTGTGGAATTTCAACGACTGGTTGTATAATGCCCGTTTGGTCTTGAGGGGCACTATGAACGATAATCAGTTTGTCACTTGAAGTGGAAGGTTGAGCATCAGAATGTTCCCTTTCAGGAATCATGCTCTGCAATTGATCACTCCCACTGATCAAGTCATTCTCAAGAAATTTAGCATTTCTCGATTCCACAATCCTAGTTGTATGAGATGGACAATAAAATCTATATCCCTTGGACCTCTCGGCATATCCAACAAAATACCCACTAATGGTCCTAGGGTCCAGCTTTTTCTCTTGTGGATTGTATACTCTCACTTCACATGGGCATCCCCATACGCGTACATGTCGCAAACTTGGTTTCCAACCTTTAAATAACTCAAATGGCGTTTTAGAAACAGCCTTGGTTGGAACTCGATTTAATATGTACACAGCTGTCTTGAGAGCTTCTGTCCACAAGGACTTAGGTAGTTTGGAGCTGCTAATCATGCTCCTCACCATGTCCATCAATGTTCGGTTCCTTCTTTCTGCTACACCATTCTGATCAGGTGAGCCAGGTAAACTGTATTGGGCAACAATCCCATGTTCTTGAAGGAACTTCGCAAATGGACCAGGCATTTGTCCATCTTCTGTGTATCTCCCATAATACTCACCTCCTCTATCAGATCTCACAATTTTGATTTGCTTTCCACATTGTGTCTCTACTTCTGCCTTGAATACCTTAAAGGCATCTAATGCTTCGTTCTTATTATGAAGCAAGTAGAGATACATAAATCATGAGTAATCATCAATAAAGTAGATAAAGTATTTCGAACCATAAAATCCATATCCGGACAACAAATGTCCGTGTGTATAATCTCTAATAGGTCTGAACTCCTCTTGGCACCTTTCTTTGACTTATTGGTCTGCTTGCCTTTAATGCAGTCCACATAAGTATCAAAGTCAGTGAAGTCCAAAGTATTGAGTACCCCTTCATTCACTAACCTCTTGATTCTATCTATGGAGATATGTCCCAATCTCCGATGCCACAACATAGAAGAGTTATCATTTACAACACATCTTTTTATGCCAGCCCTAACATGCATTACATCATGAGTGGTATTATTTTGTAAATTAATATAGAAAAGACCATCAGACAAAGTACCATTCCCAACAAGTTCAGATTTATAATATAAACTGGAAGAAGTATCTGAAAAGTTGAAAGAATAACCCAAAGGTACAAGTCTTGAAACTGAAATTAAATTCCTAGAAAAACTAGGTACATAAAAGGTCCTTTCCAAATTTAAAATAAAACCACTACTAAGAACTAAGGTGCATGTCTCTATAGCTTCCACATGTGAGCGCATCTTATTTCCTGAAGAGATATACTGCTCACTTCCCACTGGCTTCCTTAAGTTTTGCATACCCTGCAAGGTATTGCAGATGTGGATTGTAGAACCAGAATCAATCCACCATGTGTTGTAAATAACATCAGCCATATTAGATTCATAACTGACAAGAGCTTTAACTGAAGTACTGAATTGCTCATCAATGGCCTTTAGTAGCTTCCTGACATTCTCATGCTTATCGACTGAACCACATATACCAACAGAGATTTTTGTCTTTATGAACATTGTACTCAAGCGATTAGATCGCTCCCAACGTTCATAAATCGCAATCTCATTAGGAGTGCTGGTCTGAGTTACTGAAGGTGGTTCATCCTTCCTTATAGCATAATCAATGTCCATCCAACCCAGATGAAGGAGAATTCTCTCATTCCAAACCTTATAGTTATCACCCCTTAATTCAGGTATGTCACATTTTATTTCAGAGAAATTTACAGGTTGCATAACTGCAAAATTTAAACATGCTTATTATCAAAAATTGAGGCTAATAAAATGCTTTACCAATGTAAATTATGCATTTAGAAACCAGTGAATCTACTGACATAAAACTTGCCTGTGGGCTAAAGCTCTAATTCAATTAGATTCACTTAAGTCTGTATGATAAAACTATCAAATTATGTTCCTTCTTTCTAATTCTGTGGGTAGATTAGAAAATAATTTAATATTTTATCTTAATTAATTATATAAATATAAAATAGTGAATCTACTGACATAAAACTTGCCTGTGGGCTAAAGCTTTAATTCAATTAGATTCACTTAAGTCTGTATGATAAATCTATCAAATTATGTTCCTTCTTTCTAATTCCTGTGGGTAGATTAGAAAAATATAATTTGATATTTTATCCTAATTAATTATATAATTCTAAAACAGTGAATCTACTGACATAAAACTTGCCTGTGGGCTAAAGCTTTAATTCAATTAGATTCACTTAAGTTGTATGATAAATCTATCAAATTATGTTCCTTCTTTCTAATTCCTGTGGGTAGATTAGAAAAATATAATTTGATATTTTATCCTAATTAATTATATAATTCTAAAACAGTGAATCTACTGACATAAAACTTGCCTGTGGGCTAAAGCTTTAATTCAATTAGATTCACTTAAGTCTGTATGATAAATCTATCAAATTATGTTCCTTCTTTCTAATTCCTGTGGGTAGATTAGAAAAATATAATTTGATATTTTATCCTAATTAATTATATAAATATAACAAAAATTCCTATGGAATAAATTTTATTATATTTATATAATTAATTACAATTAATGTCTATTATTTATGTGATTTACTAACTTTATTATATAATTTTATAATTAAGGATGCTGTGGCTACTCCTCAATTATTCAATTGTATTTATCACTTAGACATTATTTAATTTTTATGTTCAATTATGTCACTTAAGATGCATGCATAATTCACAAAATTTATACACACAAATTCTAAATATAATTGAACATAAATAGGCCAGACTAATGGTCCAACCACTTAATGAACGAGCCAACAGCCCGTCATCCTCACCCAATTCTAATAGTTTAATTTAACCAAAATCTCTCAATCACCTCAAAAATTTTTTTTTTTTTTTTGGATCAGATATGCTTGGACTGCTGCAATCCAGCCTGCTGCAATTCAAGCTGGGCACACAGTCCAACCTGATTGCTGGTCCAGATGGCTAAGCTAGCCAGACGGTGGGCTAGCCCTGATCACTGGGCCATACAGTGGGCCAGTCTGGCCAGGCGCTGGACCCAGGCCTGGCCAGCGGTTGGCCCATCAGCGCCTGGGCGCTGGCCCAAGCCGCTAGGCCAGCCAGCGGCTGGCCCAAGCGCTGGGCCAGCCCGCTGCTGGCCTGGCCCAAGCGCTGGGCCAGCCAGCTGCTGGCCTGGCCCAAACGCTGGGCTGGCCAGCGCTGGCTGGCTCAAGCGCTGGGCCAGCCAGCTGCTGGCCAGCGCTGGCCCAAGCGCTGGGCCAGCCAGCGCTGATTTATTTATTTTTTTTTTAATTCTCAATGCCGCTGGCCAGCCTTTTTTTTTTGTCCTGCACGTTTTTCTAAGAGGAGTTTTTTTATCCGTCCTCATTCTGTGCACATATCCAAAGTAAGAAAACCGATGCTTCCTTATCTCATGGTGATTTAATGATGAGATATTTGGATTTATCTTTTATTTAAACTATATCCAAAAGGGTGAGAAAATAGATAAGAATGGCATAAATCTTACTAATCAATCTCTTAAATAAAACTGAATTAAATAAACTGAATATTAAGAGTACATAAGATCTAATGCCCTTTCAAATGATTCTTGATGACCTATTAACTCTCCCGGTACGCAGGTAGTTGGGTCAAATGCACCAAGGTACTACAACAGCCTCCCTTATTGGTACATCCCTAATATCCCTACCGTACGCCCGTTGGGTCAAATAATCCAGGGTACTACCAGTAGCCTCCCCTTTGGACTATCCCTAAGCGAGAGAAATAGAGATCAAGAATACCTTATCCCTCTTTATCAAATAAATCATATAAAGATTGTTTCATAGGATTTATCAGATCCATATATCAACAGAAACAATCCTATCCTAATAATCAAGGCAGAGGTATTATTTTATACGCTCTGATACCAAATGATAGACTGAAATTTAAATATATTGATCCCTATCATATATGCGGATAAATATGGGACCAATATATTTATCCTAATTAATTAAAGAAAGATCGATAAATACCTCCAGCCATTGCTGTTGATTTTCTTTTAGATGAGGGTAAGGATCTTCACGCCTTGCGGTCTCTCTCAGCGATGGTGTAAACTTTCTCTCTCGATAAAAACCAGGCGCAGGGACCTACCCGTTTTATAAACCTGTATGCCTTATCTGTCCATCACAGAGGGCGCCGCTTTAAACGGATATGGTTGAGGGATTCTTATCTCAATCGTGAATTCAAAATTTGAATTCACGCAATCCCTCAAAATCAGAATATAGGACCACCTTAATCGTATCTAACCGATACGCCTTAATCGTATCTAACCGATACGCTTAATGGAGAAAAAACTAACAAAGCTTTGATGATGCATCAACACCGACAGGCATGAAGAAGTAGCAGCAATAAAATCCATCAAACTCAAAAGACTCAACGTCTGATTCTGCACCGAATAAGCCCAATTTATGCATCAGATAGAATTGCAAATAATGACTCCAAACTCATACTCAAGAAAATTAAGAGACTAATAACTGTCCTATCTCATTATTCAATCAGTCATTCAAATTGTAAATCAAGGGTCTAAGTTGAACGAGCTTTCCTCTCCAACCAACTACCTACAGAAAGAAAGAAGGAAAGATCTATTGTGCTTGCAAGGGAAGATCTGAAAACAGCCTTGACAGAGGAAGCAAGCATTAATGGGAAGAAGAGATTGGAGGGATTCTCAGTCAGGCTATCGTAAACGTCGCTAACTAACATAAAACGCAGGAAATTGACACTAACCAAAGAGTTTGAGCAAACTTACTTGAACCGGTCCGTGTGCTCAAGCTTACGGCTACCTCGTATTAAAGATTCCTTATCTGGAATCTCATAGAGTAAAGATTGTCAGCAGGTAGATTGACTCCGTATTTCCTGAACGATGCCACGATGACTTGGGCAATGCGTGTAAGGGGGCTTCCTCCAGGTTGTTGGTGTCTGTATAATGGCGTGCCCACGAGGAAGCTCGCAACTGCAATAGCCATGGCCACCGCCGGGATTCCAAAGCCCCAGTCCCATCCCACGTTGGTTTGTATCCAGACCAGCACCGAGGAAGCAACCAGGGCCCCGATGTTGATTGAAAAGTAGAACCAATTGAAGAAGGAGCTCTTCCTTTTCTTCTCCACTTCATCTGTTTCATCAAACTGGTCAGCCCCAAAAGAAGAGACACACGGCTTGATTCCTCCAGTACCCAACGCAACGAGATAAAGCGCTACAAAGACCACCGCAGTCTGAGCATTTGTTGGGTCACAGACGCCATTCTGACAAAAGACTTTCAGCCCTTTCACGGATGCCGTCAGGGTCAGTAGTGTCAAACCCTGTAATCAGGTAGAAAATTAAATTAGTTCTTGTATATATGTTTGAGGGTTGGAGCATGGAGGAGGTTCTTTGATTTTCTTACGAAGATATAAATTGACATGAAACCGGCAATCGTCCAATATCTTCCAAGGTAGGCATCAGCTATAAAAGCTCCAAGCAGAGGCATAATATAGCAAGTGCCTGACCAGTTGTTGACATTTTTTGTTGCTGTGACATTGTCTTGGTTGAGACGATCCTTCATGTAGTTTACCAGATTGGTGCTCATCCCATAATATGCCAGCCGTTCGCAGCATTCATTTGCTGCATAGAGATTAAAAAAAACCTTAGTGTGTGTGTGTGTGTAATGTATGTATATTTATATGCAGAGGATAATATGAAAGACAAGGAGCTAATATCGCAGGTTATCATCATTGCATGTACAAGGCACAAGGACTTAGAATCATACCAAGAATGTAGGGGCAAGCCCTCCAATTCCCAGTTTTCTTCTTCACAGCAGGGTTTCCACGTAAATCTGTCGTCCCATCTTTTGTGTACTTGTCCTCGGCTTCTCCCATGGTCAGATATTAATGCTTAGAGTGGTTTTTCTCACTATTTCACCTACAATTTCAGGTAACGAACCTTGTAAACTTCCATGGAAATCGCATTAAACTCGCCGGGATTGCATAACTAAAACAAAGAAAATAACTTTATAATTGCCACCAATGCAATGATACACTTGATAGATAAAACAGAAGCAACAACCATGTGCTGTTTAACAGTAGTTTCATCACTAGGCGCTTTTAAATTCTTCGAAATCCAATGAGCCATGAAGCTGACGCATGAAGGTTGGGCTGGACTCAAGCCGCGGGCCGACTCGTTTGCATGCTGCCAGAGACTAATGGGAAAAAAAATTCTTTCAAAGCTCTAGTCTGAGCCCGAACCGGAGCTCGGCCAGATGCCCGGCGTAAGAGACATAGATGAGGAGGGAGAGAGAGGGTAGGGAGCTTTAGAGGAAGATCAGGTGGAGAATGAGCAGGAGAGAGCAGAGGGAGGGAAGAGAGATCAGCTAGGATAAGGAGTGGAGAGAGAGAGAGAGAGAGAGAGAGAGAGAGAGATCAAGCTTAGAATGGGCTTTATCAAGTTCAAGCCTCGAAGAGAGAGATCACAATGGAGAAAGAGGAAAGAGGAGAAAGATGTTGGTGGATGGCAAACGGTGGCTATCTAATTGATCAGACTGAGGCTAGAGTTATACTCTATGCCCTTAAGATAATTTCATCTCGCAATGGTGCTTACGGTCAGTATGACGATTGTCTCCCAGGATACAATAGTCTCCTTTTGATGAAAGCAGCACTACAATTCATCAAAAAATCGAACCAAGAATGCTACTCTCTTTTTAATGCACTATTACTATACTACCCTTAGGAAAGTATGCAAATGCCTAAGAGAGAACTCAATTCGGAATGGAATTGGAATGAATGAAATGAGAGGGTCTAGGATCATATTTATAGGTTTTTAGGTGTCCCTTGGAAGCAACTCTATGAATTTAATTTAATTTGAATTCTTTGATCGAAGATGTGAGGGTTAAGGGCTTATCACCCTTGATATGCCCTTTAGACATTGTGATCTTCAGATCAGGCGATCGGATAAGCCTTTTCATAGCTATGATTTGAAGATCAGCCGATCAAATAAGCTTATCCTCATCCTGATATGCCTTTTCATCATCGTAATCTGATGATCACATTATCAGATAGGCGGTTGCACGTCTTTGATATGCCTTTTCATGATCGGACCGTTGACTTATCTCCAACCGTACGATCGGACGGGTAACTTATCACCAACCGACGATCGGACGAACTCCTTATCACCAACCGATGATCAGACGGGTGTCTTATCACCAACCGTCCTGTTGACTGGTCAACCGATGGGTGTCAGCCATTGGATCGCGATCGCAATTGTGATTTGATCACCGCATCTCGACCCTTCATCCGATCGATCAACGATCAATTGATCTCAGCCCCTTATCTTGATCCGATCAGTCTCCACCGTTAGATTATCATGATCTAGAAAAAATTTAAAGCCCCTCAAGCTGTGCAAAGTGCGCCTACAAAGCGCCCATTAGGGTATTCAAGGTCTATTTTGGCCCATTACCCAACAATCCCCCACATGAATGAAAATTGGACTTAGATCATAGATCATCAAAGATCAGCAAAGGCAAACCCCTACATAAAAGGATTTTAATGCAAATGAATATGCAGACATACTAAAGAGAGTATAATGAGATGAAGTTGTATCGGGATAGGTAGCTTATGGCTTTGAACCTTTCTTAGTGAGTTGTTATCGAGTTTACTTGCTAAAAGGTGAACATGATGTCTTGAACCTTTCAGCGTTTTATGAAAACTAAGACAATAGCAATCATGCAACTTCTTTCCGAACATTCTTTTGGTTCTCATGGTTGTATTCATTTTGGCCCCGAACAACTCTTGGTCTCATGAGTGCTTCAGATAATTAAACCTTAAAATTCTCATAGAATTGGCCCAGTTCACACTCATATAGATGATTCTTATTAAGAGTATCCTGCTATACCCCACATGATGTTCATGTCATAAGAATCATTAAAAGCAATGCTTATCCTAGTACCTTTAGCAGGTAGCACCAATTATCATAGGAATGAGTAGGATTGTACATCCTTAGTGCTATCAAGTCTCTTCATAATTTAGTTGTCCCTTTTAAACCTAGATCTTGGGATCTCCAGTCAGCTAGGTTGGGTATCCACTATGAAGATTTTTCAGTTATAGGTTTTAAACCCATTCCCCTCGATAAACAGTTTACTTGATCTCTTGGTAACCCCTTTATTAATGGAACTAGGTTTTTATTTGACTGAACATAGTCAATAGAAATTACACCAATTTGAGGTAACTGCTTAATGGTATTATGTCTGTGACGTATATGTCTAGACTTACCATTATACATCTTATTATGTGCTCTGCAAATTGCCGATTGACTATCACAATGTATGCATATTGTAGACACAGGTTTTGGCCAACATAGAATTTCTTCTAAAAGATTTCGAAGCCATTCTGCTTTTCAGCCGCTTTTTCTAAATCAATAAACTCAGATTCCATAGTGGATCGAGCTATACATGTTTGTTTAGAAGATTTCCATGACACAACACCTCCTCCTAAGGTGAATACATATCCACTTATGGATTTTGTATCTTTTGTGTTAGATATCCAATTTGCATCACTGTATCCTTCTAGTACAGCTGGATATCTTGAATAATGTAATCCATAAATTAGGGTATATCACAGATATCTTAATACCCTTATTAGAGCTGTCCAATGATTTGGACTTGGATTACTTGTAAATCTACTCAACTTATTGACAGCATATGCAATGTCAGGACGAGTGCAATTCATGACATACATTAAACTGCCAATTATACGTGAGTATTCCAATTGAGATATGGGTTCTCTAGTATACTTAGCCAAATATAGATTAACATCTACAGGTGTTTTACCGGGCTAGTATCATACTTTTTATACTTATTTAATATTTTTTCAATATAATGAGATTGAGATAATATTATTTCTTCAGATGTTCTAGTGATTCGAATCCCTAGTATAACATCTGCAACACCCATATTTTTCATATCAAACTGTTTGATCAATATTTTCTTTATTTGTTTAATCATTTCAGTATTACTACCAAGGATTAACATGTCATCTACATATAAGTAGATTATTACATACCCTTCAGGCAGGGTTTTGGCATATATTCATTTGTCACATTCATTTATTTTGAATCTATTTGATAACATTACATTATCAAATTTTATATGCTATTGCTTAGGTGCTTGCTTTAATCAATATAAGGATTTAACAAGTCTATACACCTTCTTTTCTTGTTCTGGAACAATAAATCCCTCAGGTTGTTCCATGTATATTTCTTCATCTAATTCACCATTCAGAAAAGCAGTTTTAACATCCATTTGATGAATTTCAAGATTGTTAATGGCTGCAAAGGCGATTAACATTCTTATAGATATTATTCTACTTATTGGTGAATAGGTATCAAAGAAGTCTATACCTTCTTTTTGTTTGAAGCCTTTAGCCACTAATCTGGCTTTATACTTGTCAATTGATCCATCAACCTTTAGATTTTTCTTAAAAATCCATTTGCACCCTAAAGGTTTCATACCAGATGGTAAGCCTACCAACTCCCAGGTATGATTATGCATGATGGACTCAATTTCATTATTGACAGCTTCTTTCCAAAAGGATGCTTCTGGATTAGACATTGCTTCCTTGAATGTCTGAGGTTCATCTTGTAACATATAAGTTGCATAATGAGGACCAAAAAACTTTGCAACTCTTGGTCTCTTACTGCGTCTGGGTTCATCTTCAGAATATTCTTCCTGACGACTACTACTAGCAGTATTATCATAAGTTCTTTTATTTGAACTTATTTCTAATTTCCTTTTACTTGAAAATATATCTTCAAAGAATGTTGCATTCCTTGATTCCATGATTGTATTTATCTGTATATCAGATATATCTGATTTATACACAAGAAAGCGATATACACTACTATTATGTGCATAACCGATAAATATACAATCAACAGTTTTAGGTCATATTTTGATCTTTTTGGGTTCCGAAACAACTACTTTAGCTAGACACCCCCACACTCTTAAGTAATTGTAAGAAGGCTTCTTTCCTTTCCATAACTCATATGGAGTAACTTCCTTTTTCTTAAGAGGTAATATGATTTGCTAAGAGAATTGCTTCTCCCCATAAATTCTATGGTGTACCAGAATTTATCAACATAGCATTCATCATTTCTTTTAATGTACGGTTTTTACATTCTGCAATTCCATTAGATTGAGGTGAGTAAGGAGCAATAGTTTGATGTAATGCCATGCTCTTGACAGAATTCGTCAAAAGGTGAATCGTATTCACCACCTCTATCACTCCTTATGGCCTTAATCTTTTTTCCAAGTTGATTTTCAACTTCATTCTTATAACATTTAAACATTTCTAAGGCATCATCATTAGACTTTAGTAGATACACATAGTAGTATCTAGTTGAATCATCAATAAATGTTATAAAATACTTTTTACCTCCTCTAGTTTGAATTGACTTTAAGTCACATAAATCACTGTGAATTAAGTCAAGAGGTTCAGTATTTCTTTCAACGGATGAAAATGGTGTTTTCGCTAATTTAGCTTCAACACACACTTCACACTTATAATGTGGATCAATTTCATGATTAGGTAATAATTCTAATTTCATTAATTTTTGTAATGAATTAAAATTCACATGTCCTAATCTATCATGCCATAAACAAGAAGAGTCAACCATATAAGCAGAAGAAGAAGCTTTATTTATTTCAAGGTTTCTGTGTACAGTCATTACATTAACCTTGAATAATCCATTATTCAAGTAACCCCTTCCAATAAATATCTCCCCCTTAGCAAGTACAAATTTATCAGACTCAAAGACCATCCTAAAGCCATGTTTGCTTAGGAGGGAGCCTGATATGAGATTCTTCCAGATGTCAGGGACATGCAGCACATCATTAAGTAGAAGCTCCTTGCCAGATGTCATCTTCATAACGATGCGGCCAAGTCCTTCTATCTTGGATGTAGTGGAGTTACCCATGACCAAATTTCTGCCATTGATAGGAGTATATGATGAGAACATACTCTTATCAGAGCATACATGTCTGGTAGCTCCAGTGTCGATGTACCACTCATTTGCTTTGTCAACCATGTTTGCTTCAAATACAACAGCTGACAGCATCATCTCGGATACCTCTTTGGATAGGGTTTCAGTAACGTTGACTTCTTTCTTTTCTTTATCCTTGAAACGACAATCCTTGGATTTGTGTCCTTCCTTTCCACAAACAAAGCACTTTCCTTTGAACTTATATTTCTTTGGATTGCCCTTCTTCTATTTAAAACCTTCGCCTGGAAACTTGCGTTTCTTCCTTCCTTCTATGAGGTTGGCCTTTGGCTCAGCAGGTTGTCCTCCTGTCTTCTTGTCTTGGCTCTTATTGTCCTCCTCGATCCTCAGGCGGACAATTAGATCTTCAAGTCCCATCTTCTTTCGCTTGTGCTTCAGGTAGTTCTTGAAGTCCTTTCATAGTGGTGGTAGCTTCTCTACGATGGCAGCTACCTGGAATGACTCACCGAGAGACATTCTCTCTGCATGTATCTCATGCAGGATGATTTGGAGCTCTTGGACTTGCTCCATAACTGTTTTATGGTCGATCATTTTGTAGTCTAAGAATCTTCCAACTACAAACTTCTTGTGTTCAGCATCCTCTGTCTTGTACTTTTTATCCAGGGATGCCCATAACTCCTTGGCAGTAGCAATACTACTGTACATATTGTACAGGGTATTGTCCAAACCATTCTGGATGTAGTTCTTGCAAAGGAAGTCGGAGTGCTTCCATGCCTCCACCGCAGCAATGACTTGCTTGTCGATCTCCCCTTCCTTCAGGACAGACGGATCTTCATTCAATACTCTGACCAGATTCAAAGCTGTGAAGTATAACAGCATCTTCTGTTGCCACCTCTTGAAGTCCGTGCCAGAAAATTTCTCTGATCTTTGGCTTGAACGGATGTCGTCATAGTAGCCATCTGCAGCAGCACTTCCGTAGTAGCAGGAAATTATCTTAAGAATTATTGGTGGGTAGAAAATGGTGGCTACCTAATTGATCAGATTGAGGCTAGAGTTATACTCTATGTCCTTAAGATAATTTCGTCCCGCAATGGTGCTTACAGTCAATATGACGATTGTCTCCCAGGATACAACAATCTCCTTTTGATGAAAGCAGCACTACAATTCACCAAAAAATCGAACCAATAATGCTACTCTCTTTTTAATACACTATTGCTATACTACCCTTAGGAAAGTATGCAAATGCCTAAGAGAGAACTCAATTCGGAATGGAATTGGAATGAATGAAATGAGAGGGTCTAGGGTCCTATTTATAGGTTTTTAGGTGTCCCTTGGAAGCAACCCTATAAATTTAATTTAATTTGAATTCTTTGATCGAAGGATGTGAGGGTTAAGGGCTTATCACCCTTGATATACCCTTTAGACATCGTGATCTTCAGATCAGGTGATCGGATAAGCCTTTTCATAGCTATGATCTGAAGATCAGCCGATCAAATAAGCATATCCTTATCATGATATGCCTTTTCATCATCGTGATCTGATGATCACGTTATTAAATAGGCGGTTGCATATCTTTGATATGCCTTTTCATGATCGGACCGTTGACTTATCTCCAACCGTACGATCGGACGGGTGCCTTATCACCAACCGATGATCAAACGGACGCCTTATCACCAACCGACGATCAGACGGGTGCTTTATCACCAACCGTCCTGTTGACTAGTCAATCAACCATCCTGTTAACTGGTCAACCGATGGGTATCAGCCGTTGGATCGCGATCACGATTGTGATTTGATCACCGCATCTCGACCCTTCATCCGATCAATCAACGATCAATTGATCTCAGCCCCTTATCTTGATCCGATCAGTCTCCACCGTCGGATCATCATGATCTAGAAAAAATTTTAAGCCCCTCAAGCTCCTCGCAACGATACGCAGGTGCAAAGTGCCCTTCGCACACGCGGTTGCGCGAGGGTGATGCGTATCACCTTCAAGCTTTCCATTTATGTGAGCATAAGGAACTTAAGCTTCAAGGAAGTGGTTTCCATATAAGTGAACCTTCCTTTCTTGATTTTTTCGATGTGGAACTAAATGTTTCCGCAATTTCTTATTTACACCCTAAAGGAAGGTTATGGGCTTTCAAGGCCCATTAGAGTATTCAAGGCCTATTTTGACCCATTACCCAATAAAAGACAAGGCTCGAACTGGTCCTCCTCATCAGGCACAGGCCTGGGTTAAGGCCGAGCATAAGCACGAAATTTATACAAGACTATATTTTTTCCGGCATAAATCTAAGTAGTATAACCTTGAGCAGCCTTCTCCAAGTCCTGACATGAAGCTGGGTTATTTCCAATCCTACTCGAAGATTTTAGAGTGACATACATGTGATATCTTAAAAAAAAGAAAAGAAAAAAATTCAGGATACATGGGGAATCGACAACAAAGCGTTGCTGACAGGAGAGTAGGCGAATTTATCCGTTGTTGATAGAACCTCTGATGGAACTTTGAATTCATCCAGAAGAATCACTGCTTGACTGATATCATGAGGAACCTATGGTGGTGCATAAGTCTACTAAAATCGCAAGCAAAAGTTCTGAAATCATGTAAAGAAGGCAACCAGTTTCCTTGACATCAGAGTCGAACTATCAAATCTCTTTTGTTCCCCAAAATAATAATAATCATATGATGATGATGATGATGATGATGTAAAGATTATATTGGAAATAATGTAAACAATTAATCAAAAATTGTCCAATAACATAAGGAAAGCAGGCCGTCGTAGGTGCTTGACAAACAATCATGGATTAGTCACAGCAAGCTTTTTAGTTTGACTTAAAACCCAGTAAAGACGGAGAAATCCTCAAGAAAAGAACTAACCTGTGAAAAACCGTTGGCCAATATTACTGGTCAAGCAATAACGCAAAAAATTTTTTAAAAAAAATCCATGGCAGCGAAGAAAATTCTTCAAGAAGGGTGGAAAAGTTGATGCCCTGTTTTGCCTCTCTAGAGAAATTAAGAAATAAATACGGGATATACCAGAGAGGAGTTGTCAGGGAGGACGCTAATATGTGGATTTTTTTTTATTTGGATCCGACCTCATGCGCATAATTCTGTCATGACTTGCGTTATGTGACCCATCCAACCACGAATGCTGGGCCTACCTGTATTTGGAATTGGGGAAGAACGAGTCCCACAAATTTATAACCTATATAGCATATGAATGTAGAGAGAGTATGGTGGCCGATGTTTTCGAGGATACATCTGCCTACATCGGCCACCTGAAGGGCATGTGATTTTGATCTAATATTATTAGATCGAAATTTTCTTGGACCATGTTATTGGACTCATTTAAAGGAGTGGAGAATCCTAATGCTAAATAATTGGAACCAACTATAAACGACACAAAACAAAACCACGTTGGCCAACCCTATGCAATCCAATCGTCAATTTCCACGAGAAAGTAAAGTTATGCACTGCAATGCTCAAGAATGGAAGCTTCTATTTGCAAAAAATTGCTCTTTACGTCCTTAATTTTTTTTAAAAAAATTAAAATTTTAAACTATCCTTAAAATTTCTCTCTCTCTCCTTCGTTCGCTTTGACGGACCCTCTTGGTTAGCTTTCCTTTTTTTCGTTCGACGGACCCCATCGGTTGCTCCGGGTTCCCTCCTTTGACTTCCCCTTCGCTTCGGCGCCTTCCTTTCTCGTTCGCTTTGGCAACGGCAAAGCAATCGAAAAGAAGGGGAAGTTGAGGAAGGGTTTGCCAGAGCAAACCGAAAAAAAAGTAAGGATTTTAAGAATAATTTAAAAATTATTTTTTTAAAAAAATAGAGAGGTATAAAAGGTAATTTGTTGTGCAAATAGAAGCTTCCCTCAACCAGCACCACTCACTTGAGGTGGTGGCTGTAATTGAAAACCCTAGCCCAAACCGACTTTATTTAAGTTGGATACTAAGTTGGGTTAGACTAGAAAGATTCCAACTTTGATCATGATCTTATTTGGGTTTGGATTTTACTCCCAACTCTAACCAAATAGCTTAAATTATAGCTCCAAAATGTTTGCCACTAGTATCACTTAATAAAACTAGAATGGTAAATTGGGAAGCAATATGAAATAAATGAATTCATATTAATTCTAAAAATAATTCATTTATATCGGTGATAATACGAAATAATTGTATTATATCACATGTTATTTTGTCAATCAAAAATAGCACGGATCAATACCAAAAACGATATAATTATGTTCAATACTAATTTAAAGTTTGTTAATTTTTTTTCATTTATACAATTAAGTTTATTATATATCATGTATCTTAAATTATTTAGTTTAAATGATTTGATGCTAGTATTAAGTGCATTGATATTAGTTAGCGTTAAGTGAGTTGTCAAATAAATTATATTTATTCATGTCTATTTAAAGCATAAGAGTTTTATTATGCTGCAAAGTAAGAGGATTTCATTAGTGTACCATGGCTGCTTACCTTCCAAAAGAGCCAACGAGGATGTTGAGAATTAACGAGTGCTACTTCTCCAAATGAACGTAGAGAGTGGGGAGAGGGATCGAGAGCATCTTAAAGGAGTCAGTAGAGCGAAGAAATCGAAATTACCAGCTGCACAGTTGCTAGATTTATACAAAATCCCTATCAACAACAGAGCCTTCGACGGACGTTGCGATTCGAAGAGGAACGGCTAATAAATTGAATTGGAGAAAAATAAAAATAAAAACAACCAGATGATGTTGCTATAGAAGCAAGGAAGAAAGCAAATTTAAACTTATGAATATTCTTCAAGTATCGATCAGACTCAGAGTCTCCTCCGTATCTTCAACCGGAAGCTCGGAAGCCTTCTCATCACCTGGAGTCCCCTCCCACTCTCCCCATATTTATATATAGATAAAAATTCTGGTTCCCAAGTGATCCACCAATAAAAAACATAGATGATATAAAAAAATATAATCATAAAATACGGAACGGCAGCTAATGCTTTATTTTAGTATTTTGACGGCCGGCAGTTGGGCCCGATTGAAAAGAAATAATTATATGGAAATTAAAGAATCTTTTAACAAGGAATTGGGGTTGGATGCCGGTCATCGCAGAAGACGTCGGCTTAATATCACGTCGTGTCGGCGGCCACGGCACGCTCTCTCTGGTCGTCGTCGACGGTGGTGGTGATTGAAAGGAAAGAATAAAGAATGCTGCTGTTTTCCAACTGAATAATACGGAAAGGGAGATTAAATTTAAAATTTTACGATGCTTTTCGTTTTTTATAAATAATATCATCGATAATTTTTATTCTAAAGACAAAGTATAAGACATAAGATGGTGGGATTAGATGATTGGGATTGATGTTCTATTTTTGAAACATGAACTCGGTGAGTTTGCTTGGTAGATTGGAAGTTGTTTCTTGCCGTAAGAGAAGGCTGCAATTAATTCTTTGATAGCTGGAAACCGTATGAGAAAACTGGAATTCTTCGGCAGTCCTCATCTTTTAAATTTCTCAAGTTTAATTTTGATGGCAGTATTATGCAGAGAGGTATAAATTCTTGTGCTGGCTTTGTACCAAAGGCTCTAACTCGGCCTTTATGGTGGTAAGCACTTCTCGCCTTTAACGTCTCAGTTCTGTTGCAACTGCTGAGACTAGAGTTTGATCAGGGCATCATTGTCTTCATACAAATCAAGCATATAAATTTGTGTTATGATTTCAATGCCGTTTTTATTAAAATGTATATTTGATAGAACTTATTGACTGAAAATTCCCCAAGGAATGGTAAACAATCCATACTTACGATTGATGACGTCAAGTCACCTTCTTCGAACGTCGAAGAAGACGGACGTCCTTCTCCTCGGACCCCTGCAAGAAAAGTCCCCGGAGACCGGTGGTTCCGGTAGGGACCCTCCGACGCTCAAGTCAGTCACTTGGGATCAGACAAAGAACCGCTCAGCGGAAAGGAGCTGAGGCAGTTAGGGTTTTGCTAGGAGGAAGAAAGCTAGAAAACCAGAGTTCGGATCCCTACTTACAGTGCAGCACGTGCTTTTATACCTGTCCGAATATCCCATCTTACTGTTTCGAAAGATCGCCGTCGTACCATCGCTGTGCGTGCCGGAGGCATCCCGTGCTACCTGTCAACGTGATATCACACGTGTCTAACAGCTGCGATGGCATTCGGTGCGCGCCGTTGTTTGATATGACCGCGCACAGTCGCAAGTGGTAGCGAATCGTACGCCGTAACGGAGCACGGCCACGCACAGGAACATGCAGTGCGCCATACGCCGTTATGAGGCATGGCCCTCCGTAACGGGGTGCAATCACGGGCGTACGGAGAATCACGTGGGCGCGCCATGTGGCCCGGAGCTGTCATTCCTTTCGATGGTTGAACTGCATGCTAATCGTTGATGATACCCACGTACCCCGAGACCGGAGGAGGATCTCGGGGTAGAGATATGGTGGTCCCATCCCGAGACCGGAAGGGGTCCCGGGGGTGGGATGATGCTGGTGCACCCCGAGACCGGAGGGGGTCTCGGGGTCAAGATGATGATCCCACCCCGAGACCGGAAGGGGTCCCGGGGGTGGGGTGATGCTGGTGCACCCCGAGACCGGAGGGGGTCTCGGGGTCAAGAGATGATGATCCCACCCCGAGACCGGAAGGGTCCCGGGGGTGGGATGATGCTGGTGCACCCCGAGACCGAAGGGGGTCTCGGGGTCAAGAGATGATGATCCCACCCCGAGACCGGAAGGGGTCCCGGGGGTGGGGTGATGCTGGTGCACCCCGAGACCGGAGGGGGTCTCGGGGAGAGATGATGATCCCACCCCGAGACCGGAAGGGGTCCCGGGGTGGGATGATGCTGGTGCACCCCGAGACCGGAGGGGGTCTCGGGGTCAAGAGATGACGATCCCACCCGAGACCGGAAGGGGTCCCGGGGGTGGGATGATGCTGGTGCACCCCGAGACCGGAGGGGGTCTCGGGGTCAAGAGATGATGATCCCACCCCGAGACCGGAAGGGGTCCCGGGGTGGGATGATGCTGGTGCACCCCGAGACCGGAGGGGTCTCGGGTCAAGAGATGGTGATCTCCGTTAGCTGCTGTTACCTTTTATTCTGACGATGCGGGATCAGTCATATCAGATGCCCCCTCACCCCTGAGGCGAAGCGGGTCCCACGTTGAGGCGCAAGGGGTGTTCTCCACGTGGCTGATCCCCGTCCACATCTTTTATGCGGACGGCCTGGGGAATGTAAGAAGGCGGCCCTCCGTACACTGTGCCCGCCACGATCGACCTCGAGAGAAAACTGGCCCTTCGAAGTCTGCGCGAAAAGCCGCATCATCATTACCTCTCATTACGGCGACGTCAGCAGGGTCCCATCATTGGCCGGAGGCGTGCCGCACCACGCGCTGGGCATCCCTCGAGGCGAGCCAGCCTATGGTAGGGGGCCATGTGGCTGGCGAGACGAGGCGGGACGATTTGAAAACCCAATAAAGCCAAACGAGGGATTGAATCTGGCCATATCGCTTCCGTTGTCATCGTCTTCCTTTGTGCCTGTGCTCTGATCTCCCCTGCAACCTGAGAGCTCGTGCTTGGTTTTCTTTCTTCCAGGTCAGTTCTTTACCCATTCCAGACTTCTCTATTCCTTTGCTCATGAGCTCGCCATCTTGGACCTCGGAGGACGGTTCGGAGAACCGTCCTCCTTCTGAGAGGTACTGTACCTCTCCGCACCTTCTCCTTCTCCCCACTTGAGTGGTCCACTGATTCAGAGGACCGCATCCCCCTGGCCCGGCGACGGGTCGCCGGTGGAGCCCCATCGAGGGGCCGCCGGTCGGAGGCCGGCACCTCCTCGATGGTGGAGGGGTCCCCGGAGGGGATTGCCTCCACGGTGACACGTCTGGATTTGGCAAAAATCCGGGCCCGTTACCAGATTCCCCGGGACGTTGAGCTTTTTCTGCCAACTCCCGATGATAGGGTCATCTCCTCCCGACCCGGTCGGGTGGCCCTTTATGAGATTTGCCTAAAGGCAGGTCTCCGTCCACCTTTTCCCCCTTTTTCATCAACCTTCTCAACTACTACTCCTTGACCCCATCTCAACTGGTCCCGAACTCCTACCGCGTTGTCAGCGCCTTTGTCATTCTTTGCCATCGTCTGGGTATCACCCCCCGAATCACTCTTTTCCGATCCTTCTACATCCTTCGGGCCCAGAAGGGTTGGTGGCTATTCCAGCCCCGACCCAATCGGGTCCTCAAACTTTTCTTCCCTCTTCAATCAAGGGATGGAAATCCCGATTCTTTTTTGCAAACATTGACCAAGTTAGGCCCCGGTGGGGAGATCCCGACCTCCGAGGGAACGCGATCGCCATTCATCCTGGGGATCGGGAGGCGTTGGGTCAATTGCTGGCCGCCGAGATCCCTCGGTACACCCTGCTATTGACGGAGGATAATCTCGAGTCGGCGGGTCTTATCTCCCACCGGGGTAAGCCATCTCCACCCTTAGCTAAAAATTTTGCTTCTCTTTTTTTTTTTTTTTTTTACTCAGACTGATATTGCGCAGCTATGAAGATACCGGCAGCGAAACTCCTGAGGGCCGCCTCTAAAAAGAGGGCCCAGGAAGGGCCACCTGGAGGTCAACAAGCTCCAGCTCCAAAGCGCCCGACGGCTCGGGCCTCCCCACCACCGGCACCGCAAGATTTCCCGGCTGCTCCAGAAGTCGATCTCACGGTCGACACTCCGCCAGAGATGGCGGCGACCGCGAGAGTCCCAGTTGAGGAGCCAGTCGCGGAGGGGCCCACAGTGGCTGAAGAGCTTCCTGCTCCTGGAGAACCGACCCCGCCGGAGGCTGCCATGGATTGGGGCGAGGGGCCATCAGGTGCCGTGAGTCCACCCCCCGAGAGGTCGCCTAGGAGCAGCCCGCGCACCGAGCCAGGGACTGCCGAGACGGCCGAGCGGAGTGGGGTCAAGCCCGGGCCACCCCGAGACTCCTTAAACGATGGTCGCTGGGCTGAGCGGGTCCTTGCCCCGGTCTTTGTGCCCGAGATCCTGGAGGACCTTAGCCACCAAAAGGCGAGCGCATTCTTCCAGGATTCCTACGCGGCTGTCATCAGGGTAAGCGGTCTTTTTGCCCTTTGCCTTTATCTTTTTCTTTTGCTAACCTGGAGCTTACGCATGCAGCTCGCACACTCCCTGAGGGCCGCCAGGGATGCAATTCATGGTGGGAAGGCCCTCCTGCGGGAGGCGCAGAAGGAGGCTGAGGACGCTCAGCGCCGCGCGGAGGCGGCCGAAGAGGCGCTGGAGTTGGCCAGAAGCGCCTGGGCAAGTGAAATAAAGGCCGCTGAGAACCGGGCGGAGGTCGACGCCAACCGTGCGCGCGCGGCACTCCTCCAAATGACGGAGGCCGAGAATGCTGTGATGGCCAGAGATCTACACATCTCTGAGCTAACCTTAGCCCTCCAGGAGGCCGAAGGTCGAGCGGTTGCGGCGGAAGAAGAGGCGCGGGCGGCGAAGGAGGAAGCCAGCCAATCCGGAGAGGAGGCGAGCCGCGCCGGGAGGCCGAGAGGGTTGCAGCGGCAGCCCTCGCCACGGAGAAGGCTCGGGCCGCTGGGATCATAGAAGAGTACAAGGCGTCCGAGCGCTTTACAGATGATTTGGCAGAAGCCTCGGCGGCAGTGTTCCTCGAAGGGTTCCAGCATGGGAAGGAGAAAGTGGCCAGGGATTTGAACATCCCCCAGGCCCTGGAAGTTGAGCTAGAGCGTTTATCAGATTTGGCCCCCTCCGATGATGAGCCCGCGCCAGCAGAGCCGTGAGCTCGTACTTTTGTTTGTTTTTTTTTTTTTTTTTTTGCAAGTCCGACGATGTCGGCATTTTGTAATCCCTTCCAATCAATGAGAATATTCTTCAAAATGCAGTCTATTTGTGACTTACCATGAATTCGTTGATTGACAACACGCGGCACCGTGGTCCCATTAGTCCCGATAGCGCCAGGGGATAACTCTCAACTCGAGCTATTCCGCCTTAGCCGTCTAGGACCGAAAGTTGGGGCCAGGGAGGATAGGTTTCTTGGAGTTGAAACGCCGGTAGTTGGAGGTTAGGTAGGCGGGTTCCTCAAGACCATCGGCGCAACGCTTTGCCAGGAGTGTGTCGGGCCTTGTGCTAAGTAGGCCTGTGGCTTTTGGCACGGGGGTTGGTCTTTATCTGACCGGCGGACTTTGTGTCGGGTGTCGGCTCGCTGACGGGTGTCGGGCTTTAAGTCTAGCGAGCCCGGGGCTTCTTGTGCCGACCGGGGTCGGGCTTTATGCCTGGCTGGCCCAGGGCTTTTTGTGCCGACGGGTGTCGGGCTTTATGCCTGGCTGGCCCAGGGCCGACCGGGGTCGGGCTTATGCCTGGGGCCCAGGGCCCGAGGCTTTATGCCTGGCTGGCCCAGGGCTTTGTGCCGACCGGGGTCGGGCTTTATGCCTGGCTGGCCCAGGGCTTTTGTGCCGACGGGGTCGGGCTTTATGCCTGGCTGGCCCAGGGCTTTGTGCCGACCGGGGTCGGGCTTTATGCCTGGCTGGCCCAGGGCTTTGTGCCGACCGGGGTCGGGCTTCATGCCTGGCTGGCCCAGGGCTTTGTGCCGACCGGGTCGGGCTTTATGCCTGGCTGGCCAGGGCTTTAGGTGCCGACGGGTGTCGGGCTTCATGCCTGGCTGGCCCAGGGCTTTGGTGCCGACGGGTGTCGGGCTTCATGCCTGGCTGGTGCAGGGCTTTAGGTGCCGACGGTGTCGGGCTTCACCAGGGCTTTGGTGCCGACGGGCTTCATGCCTGGCTGGCCCAGGGCTTTTTGTGGAGGCTTTATGCCTGGCTGGGGCTTTTGTGCCGACCGGGGTCGGGCTTTATGCCTGGCTGGCCCAGGGTGCCGACCGGGGTCGGGCTTTATGCCTGGCTGGCCAGGGCTTTAGGTGCCGACGGGTGTCGGGCTTCATGCCTGGCTGGCCCAGGGCTTTAGGTGCCGGGTGTCGGGCTTTATGCCTGGCTGGCCCAGGGCTTTAGGTGCCGACGGGTGTCGGGCTTCATGCCTGGCTGGCCCAGGGCTTTTTGTGCCGACCGGGGTCGGGCTTCATGCCTGGCTGGCCCAGGGCTTTAGGTGCCGACGGGTGTCGGGCTTCATGCCTGGCTGGCAGGGCTTTAGGTGCCGACGGGTGTCGGGCTTCATGCCTGGCTGGCAGGGCTTTAGGTGCCGACGGGTGTCGGGCTTCATGCCTGCTGGCCAGGGCTTTTTGTGAAAAGATCTCAGGAGCTAAAATCGAATCTTGTTAATATAGAATGAGGGGTGAAAACCCAAGTGAATACAGGCATGATACTTGACATGAGAGGAGGAATACATTACTGATATACCGGCGAAGGTTATCTGCATTCCATGTCCTAGGGAGTGGCTTCCCATCGAGTTCCTCAATCTTGTAAGCTCCGTGGCGGAGTGTCTCGGCGATCCGATAAGGTCCTTCCCAATTTGGAGCTAGCTTGCCTCCCTCTGCTGGCTTCGAGACCTCAGCCCGTCGAAGGACCAGGTCTCCTGGCAGGAACGTCCTGGGGCGCACACGGGCGTTGTAATATTTAGCGGCCCGTTGCCGGTAGACCGCCATCCGAAGTCGCGCCCGGTCTCGTACTTCCTCCACCAGGTCGAGGTTGGCTCGCAGCTGGTCAGGGTTACCTTCCTCGCTGTATGATTCCACCCGAGGGCTCGGTGCGCCAACCTCCACGGGATAACGGCTTCGGATCCAAAGACTAAGCTGAATGGCGTCTCGCCGGTGGGGGCTCGCGGCGTTGTGTGGTAGGCCCATAGCACGTTGGGGAGCTCCTCCACCCATCGCCCCTTGCAGTCATCTAGCCGAGATCTCAGCCCCTGGAGAATGATTCGATTAGTCACCTCGGCCGCCCCGTTGGTCTGAGGGTGCCCGACGGAAGTGAACCTCTGATGGATACCCAGCTCGGAGCAGAACTCCCGGAAGGGCGCATTGTCAAATTGCCGGCCGTTATCAGTGACTAAGGTGTGCGGTAGCCCAAACCGACATATGATGGACTTCCAAAAGAAGGATCTCACTTTGCTTTCGGTAATCTTGGCAAGGGCCTCGGCTTCAACCCACTTGGTGAAGTGATCCACCGCCACCAAGAGGAACTTTCGCTGCCCGGAGGCCGGGGGAATGGTCCCAGGATATCCATGCCCCACTGGGCGAAGGGCCAGGTGCTACCAAGGGGGTTAGGTGAGACGTCGGCTGTCGCTGGATATTAGCGTGACGCTGACAGCTATCACATCTCTTAACAAGCTCGGCCGCGTCTTCCTTCATTGTCAGCCAGAAGTACCCCTGCCGCAAGGCCTTGTAGGCTAGGGCTCTGCCCCCCAGGTGACTCCCACAGATGCCTTCATGGATCTCCCTGAGGATGTAATCTGATTCAGCCGGCCCCACGCACCTGAGGACTGGGTATGAGAAGGATCTCCGATAAAGCTTCCCGTCCATCATCAAGAATCTCGGGGCCCTCCGCCTGAGTAGCCTGGCCTCAGCGGGGTTCTCTGGGAGAGTGCCGTCGGTCAAATATCGATGTAGGCGTCCATCCAGGAGGGCTCTTGCTCCACTGGCAATGCTTCATCCGCAACTTCGATGCTCGGGCTTGTAGATGCTCCACATATGTTCTTCCCAGCGTCCCGTCGGCCGAAGTGGCTAAGCGGGATAATGCATCGGCCCTGGCATTCTCCGCTCTGGGGATATAGCTGACGCGGAAGTAAGAGAAATGAGACGCTTGGGACTGCACCTTGCTCAAATATCGGGACATGGTTGGGTCCCTAGCCTCGTACTCCCCGGTGATCTGCCCAGAAACAAGCTGAGAGTCCGTGAAGGCCCTCAAACGCCCAGCGCCTAACTCCTCAGCTAACCTCATCCCCGCTAACAAGGCTTCATACTCCGCCTGGTTATTAGTTGCTGGGAACTGGAATCTGAGAGCATACTCCACTGCGTCTCCCTCCGGGCTCGCGAGAATGAGTCCGGCTCCGCTTCCTTGAGAGTTTGCGGCTCCATCCACATGCAAGATCCAGTCCTCCGCCTCCTCAGTTGAGGGAGGGTCCACACACTCCTCCGGTCGCACCCCCTCCATATCTCTCTCGGTCCAGGAACACTCGACCAAGAAATCAGCCAACACCTGAGACTTCATGGCTGACCTTGGCCGGATGGACAGATCAAACTCACTTAGTTTAATGGCCCATTTGGCCAACCGACCGGAGGTGTCGGGGCGAGATAAGATGGTTCGAAGAGGCTGGTCCGTGAGCACCACGATGGGATGAGCTTGGAAGTAAGGTCGGAAGCGTTGAGCAGAGACCACCAAGGCAAAAATAATCTTCTCGGTTCTCGAGTACCTGGTCTCGGCGTCATGGAGTACTTTGCTGGTGTAATAGATTGGCTTCTGAACCCCATCGGCATCCATGCGCACGAGCACAGAGCTGACAGCCTCGGGGGAGGCTGCAAGATATAGGAAGAGCTCTTCTCCATTCTTAGGCTTGGACAACAGCGGGGAGTGGATAGAAACTGCTTCAACTCCTCAAAGGCACCCTGACACTCCTTTGTCCATTCGAAGCCGTTGACCTTGCGCAGCGCCTTAAAGAAGGGCAGGCACCTTTCTGCCGACCTTGACATGAAACGACTCAAGGCCGCCACCCTCCCCGTCAGGCGTTGCACCTCCTTCTTGTTGGCTGGGGGCCTCATCTCCAAGATAGCCCTGATCTTGTCAGGGTTGGCTTCGATCCCTCGCTGAGTCACCATAAAACCCAGGAACTTGCCTGCTGCCACTCCAAAGGCGCATTTGTGGGGGTTAAGCTTCATCCGATACCGGCGCAAGTTGTTGAAAGTCTCCTCGAGGTCAGCGACATGGTCGCTGCACTGGTGCTCTTGGTCAGCATGTCATCCACATACACCTCCATGTTGCGCCCTAGCTGATCCTCAAAGACCTTATTCATCAATCTTTGATAAGTGGCCCCGGCATTTTTCAACCCAAAAGGCATCACCCTGTAACAATAAATCCCCTTTTCTGTGATAAAGGAAGTTGCTTCTTCATCCGCCGGGTTCATCTTGATTTGATTATACCCCGAGAACGCATCCATGAAACTAAGAGTCTCATGCCCGGACGTGGCGTCCACCAGCTGGTCGATTCGGGGCAGCGGGAAGCTGTCTTTAGGGCACGCCTTGTTGAGGTCGGTGAAGTCCACGCACATCCTCCAACTCCCGCTGGCCTTGCGAACCATTACGACATTCGCTAGCCAGTCCGGGTAATGCACCTCGCGGATGTGACCGGCCGCCAGCAGCTTCCGCACCTCCTCATCCACGGCCTTTTGTCGGTCAGGGGCAAAACTCCTTTTCTTCTGCCGGATAGGCCGACACCCCGGCCGAATGTTAAGCTGATGCGTAATCACCTCCTCTGGAATCCCCGGCATGTCGGACGCCGACCATGCGAAGACGTCCGCGTTGGCCCGCAGAAAGGTGAGGAGTCGGTCACGAGCCTCCTCCGGAAGTAAGGCTCCAATCCGGACCGTTCGCGCGGAGTCCTCCCCGAGGGGAAAAGCAAGCAGCCGCTCGGCTGGCTCACCCCTTTTCTCCAAGTCTCGCGGTCAAGCGTCTCAGGTGTCGGTGCAGGTGCCGTCCCCTGCGGACTAGGGGCCAAGTGATAGCAAAGTGTTGGCGGATTCTGCTCTCCCCGCATCTCCCGACTCCTCTGCTGGTGGGAACCTCACGAGGAGCCTCTTAGTGGATATGACAGCATCCAAGAGGTTGAGCCCGGGCCTCCCGAGGATCGCGTTGTATGCGAGGGGCACGCGAACCACCAAGAACTTCATGAGAACAGTGCTCTGGCACGGGGCTGTACCAGCCATCACAGGGAGAGTGACCTCCCCCTCAACTTTTACAGAATCTCCTGTGAATCCCATCAGAGGCGTGGCGACAGGTCGAAGCAGATCAGGTGACAAGTTCATACGAACAAAGGCATCGTAGTTCAAAACATCTACGGAACTCCCACTGTCAACTAAAATTCTTTTTACAGGATGCTTAGCGATCGTCATAGACACGACGACGCTATCATCATTTTTATTCACTACCCCATCTAAGTCCTTTTCGAAGAAAGGAATTACAGACTCCGACTCCCCCCTCCCTCTTGGTCTCTTCGACGGGCCTCCTGCCCCCCAGGAAATCATCGCTACCGTCTTCTCCGTCGGGGCATTGTCGATCACCGGTGGCGGGGGCGCTGACGGGCCAGGAGCTCCCGGGTTGTTCCTCTGAACGAATTTTCCCAGGTGGCCCCGCTGGATAAGGTCTTCAATAGCCTTCTTCAGCTGACGGCAGTCGTCGGTGTCGTGGCCGTGGTCCCGGTGGTAGCGGCAGTAGAGGTTCTTGTTCCGGGGGATCTTCGGGTTGATGGGAGGAGGGCGCTGCAGATAAGACTCCCCTTCAATCTCGAGCAGGATCTGAGATATCGGGGCGAGCAATGGGGTGTAGGGTCCGTCTCTTGGTGCAGGGGCTCGGGGGCGGTTGTCTGGCCGGCGAGGAGGCTCAGGCCTCCTGGGGCGAACTTCTGCAGGCTCCGGCCGGGCCGGCTTCTTGGGGACACTCCCACCAGCCTCGCGCCGGGAAAAGTCGGCCTCGTCCCCGGATGTACTTCTGGGCCCGGATCAGAAGCTCAGAGTAAGAGCCCGGCGGCTTTTTGTCAAGAGAGTACGCGAAGCGAGAAGGGCGGAGCCCCCGCTTCAAGGCCAAGGTAGCCACCGAGTCTTCCAGGTTGTAGACCTCCAGAGCTGCTTCTTTAAACCGGCGACATAGTCCCGCAGGGACTCGCCGTTCTTCTGCTGGACGGCAAAGAGACTGTCCGCCACCCTTGGAATCTTTCGGCAGGCGTCAAAATGGGCCAAGAAAGCCCTCTCCAACTGGCGGAAGGAGTCGATGCTTCGTGGCGGCAGACGAGAGTACCAAGCTCGAGCAGCCTTCTTCAGGGTGGCCGGGAAGGCAATGCACATAAGTGAATCAGTGGCCCCCTGGACTTGCATGAGTACCTTATAGCTCTCCAAATGGTCCAGGGGGTCTGTGGTCCCATCGTATGGATCTAGCTGAGGAAGGCGGAATCTGGTGGAGATGGGCTCCTCCATGATGCGGCGAGACAAGGGAGGCCGGCTGTCGTAGTCTGTTTCTGGCAGGTGGGTGATCCGACGGCTAAGCTCCTCCAGCTTCTGATTACACTCCTCGAGTCGACGCTCGGCTCGACGAGGCATCCGGCCATCAAAGGAGCCCTCCCCCGAAGATTCAGAAGAAGGAGAACGGGGGCGGCGATGCCGGCGTGGGCGCTCCGCCTCCTTCCCATGCCGCCGCTTAGGAGAGACACTAGCGTGGCGGGAAGGAGACCGATGTCTCTTAGAAGCTTCGCGGTGATGAGGCTTGGCCGGAGATCGATGGTGACGATCCACAGGAACCGGCGATCTCCGGCGGGAGGAATGCTGGCTGGGCTGCACCACCCCCGGGACAGATGGATTCGGCTCCGGCTGCTGCACGGCCGCCTGCTGGTGCTGTAGGCCCTGAACCATCGCCGCCAAAGACTGGACTTGCGTGGCCAGGGCAGCAAATCGATCCTCCTGGAGCTATTGCGGAGCAGGCACGGAGCATCGTCCTGAGGAACAGAAGGCCCTGCCCCCCGGGGTGCAGCGGCTCCGGAATACTGGCTGCGAGAGCCGGGGGGGCCTCCGCGGGTGGACCGGCCCCGCGGCGCTGCCCCCCAGCGCGACCGGCTGAAACTCCCTTCGTCGGGTCGTCACCATGGCTTCAAGAGCTTGAAGAGAGGGAAAAGTAAGCTGCTGGTTCGATGTCTTTCTTTTCTTCCCCCCTACCTGGCGCGCCAATCTGATGACGCCAAGTCACCTTCTTCAAACGTCGGGGAAGACGGACGTCCTTCTCCTCGGACCCCTGCAAGAAAAGTCCCTGGAGACCGGTGGTTCCGGTAGGGACCCTCCGACGCTCAAGTCAGTCACTTGGGATCAGACAAAGAACCGCTCAGCGAAAGGAGCTGAGGCAGTTAGGGTTTTGCTAGGAGGAAGAAAAACTAGAAAACCAGAGTTCGGATCCCTACTTACAGTGCGGGCACGTGCTTTTATACCTGTCGAATATCCCATCTTATTGTTCCGAAAGATCGCTGTCGTACCATCGCTGTGCGTGCCGGAGGCATCCCGTGCTACCTGTCAACGTGATATCACACGTGTCTAACAGCTGCGATGGCATTCGGTGCGCGCCGTTGTTTGATATGATTGCGCACAGTCGCAAGTGGTAGCGAATCATACGCCGTAACGGAGCACGGCCACGCACAGGAACATGCAGTGTGCCATACGCCATTATGAGGCATGGCCCTCCGTAACGGAGTGCAATCATGGGCGTACGGAGAATCACGTGGGCGCGCCATATGGCCCGGAACTATCATTCCTTTCGACGGTTGGACTGCGTGCTAATCGTTGATGATACCCACGTACCCCAAGACCGGAGGAGGATCTCGGGGTAGAGATATGGTGGTCCCATCCCGAGACCGGAAGGGGTCCCGGGGGTGGGATGACTCCGAGACCGGAGGGGGTCTCGGGGTCAAGAGATGATGATCCCACCCCGAGACCGGAAGGGGTCCCGGGGGTGGGTGATGCTGGTGCACCCGAGACCGGAGGGGGTCTCGGGGTCAAGAGGTGATGATCCCACCCCGAGACCGGAAGGGGTCCCGGGGGTGGGATGATGCTGGTGCCCCAAGACCGAAGGGGCTCTCGGGTCAAGAGATGATGATCCCACCCCGAGACCGGAAGGGGTCCCGGGGGTGGGGTGATGCTGGTGCGCCCAAGACCGGAGGGGGTCTCGGGGTCAAGAGATGACGATCCCACCCCGAGACCGGAAGGGGTCCCGGGGGTGGGATGATGCTGGTGCACCCCGAGACTGAAGGGGGTCTCGGGGTCAAGAGATGATGATCCCACCCCGAGACCGGAACGGGTCCCAGGGGTGGGATGATGCTGGTGCACCCCGAGACCGGAGGGGGTCTCGGGGTCAAGAGGTGACGATCCCACCCCAAGACCGAAAGGGGTCCCGGGGGTGGGATGATGTTGGTGCACCCGAGACCGGAGGGGGTCTCGGGGTCAAGAGATGGTGATCTCCGTTAGCTGCTGTTACCTTTTATTCTGACAATGCGGGATCAGTCATATCAACGATGTTGCTTGAAGACCTCAGCTATAAGTGCCAGTGAGTGCCTGCTTTAAGATTCATGCTCTGCACTCTTCTTCCTTGATTTTTAGTGTTTGTTGCCGCTGGGCTTGATCCGCTCCACCTCCGGTGGGGCCTGATATCCCAAAGAATGCCGGAATGTCATGGAACCGTGCCCGCATTGACCATTTTGAGTGAGTTTCTCCATTGCCCTTTCCGGTAGTGGTGGCTGAGTTGGAACGCCTATTTCTTGATATCATCCAAGTCCCTATGTAGTCCCTCGAGGAGGAGGTCTGCAGGTGGAGGAATCAAGCAATCCTAGCTCGTAGCCTTGCTCGATGGGTTCCGCCTGAGGTTCTGGTGCGAGAATTCCATCGTGCAGGTGTTTCAGGGAAAATCGAAGCAGTTGCTCTGGCGCATTGGCACTATATGTTTTGGTTCGCTGATGCTCATGCCATGGAACTTGTCCTAGGGAGACCCTGTGTGGTTAATGGCCAACCTATTGCAGTCTTTGTGTGGCAGCCGGAGTTCGTTCCGTCGGAGAGCTCCATTCTCCAAGCTCTACTTTGGGTTCGATTGCCGTTGCTCCTTATTAAATTTTGGTCTGATGAGATCCTCTCTTCGATTCTTTCGATGACTGGGAAGTATCAGTTCTCGGATGACTCTACCAAGAATCGGAAACGGGGAGGCTTCGCTCATGCCTATGTCTGCATCGACTTGAGCAAGCCTCTCCGGCCGGGAGCTAGGATCAGAGGGATTGGTGTTCCATTTTGGCAACAATTTTATTACGAGCACCTAGAGGGAATTTGCTGCTCGTGTGGTTCCTTGAATATCTTTGGGGGCTGCGTTTAGGTGCCGGAATCCTCCTCTCTCTCTTCTAGACTTCGGTTCGGTCCTTGGATGGCTGCGTTAAGGCAAAGGAAGCCCCCTGTTCCGGTGCTGCAGTCAAATCCCTTGAAGCCCCTTGTTTCGGGTAAGATTGCTCCCCATTCCCCTATTTTGAGGGACGAATGGCAAATCCCAAAGAAGCTGGCACATAGGTAGGCTGGTCGGGGGTCATCTGGACTCCAGGCCTCCTCTTCTTCTATGGTTTCTTCGGATCTGTCCATTTCCTCACTGAGGCCTGATCCTTTGATCGGAGGTACTGCGTGCCGGTTGGAGCTGGTGTGGAGCCTCTGTTGCCTGGAGCTATGCCTAAGGCGAGTTTAGTGTAGATTCCAGTGGCGAATGGCTCTTCTGTCCCCATGCTTTCATCTTCTAAGCCGGGGGGCTCAGCTTGCCGGTTTGAGGACTGTGTGCTGGCTGGATTGGAAGGAGGGTCTCAGGAGGTTGAGACTGGGTCCTTGGTCTCAGTTCCTGTGTTGTCTGAGAACTCAGGAAGTTTACTTATTAACCCTTTTGTGAGTGGGGGCTCAAATAAGCGGGCTGGGCGCTCGAAGTCTCGTGTAGATGCCCATTCTGGCCCGTCGAAGAGGGCTCAGCCTGTGGAGCCTCTGTCGCAGCGGGTTGTGTCTAAGGCTTCTAAAGCAAGAGGAAAAACCCCCCTTAAGGGGAAAGGTAGTGAGAATGCTTCCTTCACTTTCTCGGCATCGCTGGAGTCCCCTAGGGGTTCTGATGCCCTTACTGGGTTGAGGTGTAGAAGTCCCGTCGTAGAGACGGTCTGGCCCCGGGGTCTGCCTTAGGGTTATCCCAATCGGATCAGTTGGGCGGACCGGTCCATGAGGTGGTGGTTGTCCTGCTCAAGGAGGCCATTCAAAGGGATGGTACAGCCGAGGCTATGGATTCATCCCGGGTGGATGATTGTAGTGGTCAGGGACCTGTGGGCCCCCCGCTGATTACTGAACACCTTGATGAGCAGTTGACTGGGGACACTGCTGGGGTCCACCCCTCTCTACTCTCTGAATGAAGATTCTTGCTTGGAACGTGCAAAGGGCCCAAAAACCCTCGTTTCGCTCCTCTTTTGGGAGGCTTCAGCAACTTCATGCCTTTGACATCTGTATCTTGATGGAAAACTCGTCTGTCTGGGGATAGTCTGGTTCGGCTTCAGAGACAGATCTCTAAATTGTGGGATTCTTATGTAGTTGAGTCAGTTGGTCTTTCTGGAGGCATCTTGGTGCTTTGGAGATCGGATAAAATTAGAGTGGATGCCTTCCACGACTGTGGCCAGCAAGTGGCTTTAGTTATGTCAGAGGGGACCTCTGCTCCTTAGCTTCTTTTAGGTATCTATGCCAGCACTGACTTTAGGGCTCGCCGTGTGCTTTGGGATGAGATTCTCTCGCTTCTTGTCCAGGGTTTTCCCTCCCTCATTGCAGGTGATTTTAACTGTATCGTGGGGCCTCTGAGAAAAAAGAGGGTAGGCAGTTTATTAGATCTACGGACATTGCTGAGTTCAGGGATTTTATTTCTTCAGTGGGTCTTTTGGATTTGGGGTTTGCAGGATCACAGTTTACCTGGTGTAATAACCACCAGGGTTCTGCTAGAGTCTTGGAGAGACTGAACAAGGCCTTGGCTTCCGCTTTTTCCTTCAGCCACTATCACTCATTTGTCCAAAATTGGTTCTGATCATTGTCCTATTCTCATTTCTACTAATGCGACTCTTCAGCGATCTAGACAGTTTAAATTGAGAAGTTCTAAACATTTTATTCTTTAGCTAGGCACATCATTTCTCAGGTTTGGCGGATGCCTGTCAGAGGGAGTGCCACCTACAGACTTTCTAGTCGTCTGCTTCTTACTAGCCGCAGGCTCTCTAGTTGGAACAGAAGGGAGGTGGGGGATATTATAAGGCAAGTGGAGCAGGCGGAGTCTATTATCTCTTCTTTGCAAACCAAAGAGGATCAGGAGGGATTCCTTCTCGATTCTGATCTCTCCACCCTCAGGTCCACTTTGGCTATCCACCATTCTCTTATGCTGCAGCAGGAGACTTATTGGAGGCAAAGGTCTCGTATTCAGTGGATTAAGGAAGGGGATCGTAATACGAGATTCTTTCATCAGGCTACCTTAAATCAGTGTTCGGCGAACCGCATTAGGTGTTTAGTTGATGACAAGGGTCTTTTTGAGGAAGATCCTTAGGTGATCAGGGATAAGCTTCTTAATTTCTTTCGGTCTAGGTGGACTGAGATGTCTGGGGATGGGTCCCTGTTTGTCCTGTTCTGCCCTCCTGCAAGGTCTCTGATATGGAGAATGATATTCTTACCAGGCCTTTCTCTATGGAGGATATTCGCCTGGCTTTATGGGATCTTGGCCTTGACAAGGTCCCTGGTCCTGATGGGTATCCGTTTTTATTTTTTTGCCATTATTAGGATATTGTTGGTCCAGATGTGGTCTTGGCGATCCAGTCTATATTTCAGTCTAATCATATGCCTTCTGATTGAAAGTAGACTCTTATTTCTCTGGTGCTCAAACGTCCTAACGTCTCCTCTCCCCAGCACTTTCAGCCTATCAGTCTGTGCACTACATTATATAAAATTTGCGCTCATCTTTTGGTTACCCGGATGGCTTAAGTTATCCCTCATCTCATTTCTCTGGAGCAAGGGGCTTTTCTTAGGGGGCGTAGTATCACGGACAATGCTCTGTTGGCTCAGGAGTTATGCATGACCTTCAGAGAGCTTCTAGACGTTAGTGCCTCATGGCTATTAAGCTCAATATGGAGAGAGCTTATGACAGACTGAGATGGGATTTTCTGTGCCGTACTCTTCATGAGTTTGGTTTCCATGAGCTTTTTGTCGATTGGGTGATGGAGTGTGTCTATAGGCCATCATTCTCTCTCCTTATTAATGGGGTCAGACGGATTTCTTTCACTTGAAGGTTGGCCTGAGATAGGGATGTCTTCTTTCTCCTTTTCTATTTATCCTCTTTGCTGATGCTTTGTCCTGGGCTCTTTCTCTGGCTCAGCGGAGTTGGCTCTGGACCCATATTCTCGAGTCCCCTTGGCCCCTCACTGTCCCACTTGCTATTCGCTGATGACTATCTCCTTCTAGGAAAGGCTTCTACCTGTAATGCTACCACCTTTGCGACCATTCTTCAGTCCTATTGTCGTGCCTCGGGTCATAGAGTTAATCTTAGCAAATATTTGATCTGCTTCAGCTCGAGGACGTCCCCTACTTTGAAGAGGTCTATTTCTCACATTATGGGCATTCCTGTTCAGTCCGATCGACTGTCCTATTTGGGGATTCCGATTATCGGAAGACGGCCACGGTGTTCGGATTTCAGTGATCTTTTGAGGCGTATCCATATCGTCTGGATGGCTGGCAGGTCTATGGGCTTTCTATGATGTGAGGATTACTCTTATTCGCTCAGTGCTATCTTCTATGCCGAGCTATCTCTTATCTAACACAGCCATTCCTCTGGGAGGAAGATTGAGAGATACGTTCGGGACTTCCTCTGAGCCTCGATGCTGAAGGGTCACGGTGTTCATCTCTTGGCTTGGGACATAGTCTGCTTGCCGACTTCTGAGGGTGGGCTTGGGATCCAGTCACTTTCTGTCAGGAGGGAGGCGTTGACTGCTAGGTATGCCTCTCAGTTCTTGCTTGATCCGCATTGTTTGTGGAGTTACTTTTTGTGGGCCAAGTACGGTGACTGAAAATCTTCCACTCCTTCTCAATCTACCCATGGGCACTCCTTTTTTTGGAAAGAGGTATGTTGGTATGCTTTGGCAATTCTAAACTGTACCTCATGGATGATTGGAGACGGAGCATCAGTGGATGCTACTCAGGAGTTAGGACACGTGGATTGTTGTCCTCCCCCTATCTGGCTAGCCGACCTTTGTTTGCTCGGACATTCCTTATGGTATGCGAGTCAGTGATTTTATTTCCCTGGATCGTTCTGCTTGGTCGTCATCTCGGGTGTCTAGTTTTTTCGGGGATGAGCTCTGCCGGCGTATTCTCTCTATTCCACTCTTTTCGGGTGCTACTACTGACACTAGGGTGTGGAGGAGATCTTGCTTGTCTCGTGCTCCTATGAGGGACCTCTTGTCTATTTACAGACCTCACCCTCAGCAATCGATGGATCTGGATTGGATTTGGCACTTTCCCGTTCACCCTAGAGTGAAGCTTTTTATTTGGAAGCTGGCTTGAGATGTTCTTCCTACCTGCTCCCTTCTCTCACGGAGAGGTTTGAGTATCCTGCCTACGTGCCCGTTATGTGGTATTGAGGTGGAGACGACTGACCATACTATCTTCTATTGTGTTAGGGCAAGACAGATTTGACAGATCTCTAGTGCTTGTCCCTGGATGCATGGTACTGTTTCCCACCGTATCTCTTTTTTGAGACTGCTGAAGTAGGGTATGGGGAGGGGTATCCACTAGCGGGGTCCTTTGTGGGCTTACATAGCGTATCAGATCTGGTTATCCCAGAATCGGATCTGTTCTCAAACGTGATGGCTCCTTCCGGCAAGGTTGTTAGGACGGCTATTTCGCTTTATGCTGAGTATACTTCCCATCATGGCTTTCTTGATTCTGCGAACCCTGGCCACTGGGTCTCCCTTGCTGCTTCGGCAGTGAACCGGCATATGATTTTTATTTTTATTTCTTGGGAGCCCCCACCTATAGAGTTTGTCAAAATCAACTTTGATGGGAGTGTCCACGGTAGATGTGCTGGATCGGCTTTTGTTATTCGATGTTGGCGGCGGGGGGTTCGTTTATTTGACTCCTCGGTTTCTCTTGCCGAACTGTATACGGCATGGGCGGGTATTTCCTATGCCGTTCGGATCCTCAGCGCCCACAGTCTTATCATAGAAGGCGATTCCATTACTATTATTCGCTAGATCCGGCAGGAGTCCAGCTCCCACTTGCCTACTATCCCCTTATTGTGCGACATCCGCTCTATTCTTCTGGAAGCTCGTAATGTCCAAATTTGGCATGTCTACCGTGAAGCCAATACTGTTGCTGACTGGATTGCTGCCAGGGTGGTCTCTCACTCTGGTATTTGAAGTTGGAAGCAGGGCGACCCTTGCCCTATTATACTTTCTCAGTTATTGTACTCTGATATATCGGGTCCGACTCATCCTAAAGTGGTGTAATCCCATCTGTATCAAAAAAAAAAAATTCCACCAAGGAAACTATATTGCATTACCATTTTATAAGTTTATTGTATTTTTGCATTGTTATTTTGTCACCCAAGGTTATCTAACATTATAATCAATGAACTGAAGAAAGACATGCACGTCCCCCATACAGACCGTAGAATGGTTCTATAATAACTATATGGAAACGCTAAGTGTAGGACTTGTTATAATTAAAACACTGAGTCGCGCAATCAAATATTATTTTCCATGTTTCTAAAATTATTTCAAGGTCAATAAAACTAGATTTGATCATTAGCTAGCTAGGAGGCCCGCCCATACCAGTCAAAAATTTTATGGATTCAAAGACCAAAAAAGGCTTGTGAGACGAAGGTGACAAAAAAAAAAAAAAAATCTCGTCTAGAATTAGGCCACATCTAAAAATTAAACAAAAGCAATCCATACTGAAGTAGACTATCTACTCACATTGAAAAAATCTTTATTAAATCATGAAGCTCTGGCGTCAAATATCCAAAATATTGAATGTAGTCAATCATGTTTAAAATATCTAAACATGGAAAAATATACGATTTGATTCTTCTTGCCCATGCATTAATTAATTAGATCAAAAATTTGATAGCTTACATAATAAAAAATTATATATATATATATCACTTAATGCATAATTTAGAAGTTTTTAAATTATATGATTTTTGATATTTAAAAATTTTAGATGTGATAAATTATATCTAATAGCTCAAAACATTGATATGAAATTAATATCAATAAAAATTCTTTTAAATACAGTCAAATTAAGCTTTATATACATACATACATGTACACACATATATATTAACTTAATATTATAAATATAATTTGTATAACATCAATATAACTTATAATTTTTTCAAAAAAAAAAATTAGAGTTATTTTTTATTTTCACTATCAAATTATGTTATTAGCATGTGGGGAAATTAATTTTTCATAAGCCAGGAGGAAATTCGTTTGCTCTCTCTATAACATTGGAATGTTTATGTGCTTAGGATAAGGGAGAATTGGAGAGCGGTGCATGTTTCTTTCACTCATGTCTGCACATCAAACATTATCCATTGCCTTTTAGTTTTATTTGAAAAGAATGGTGTGTAACTTCTCGTGACCATTTTGCCTAGATGCTTAAAATAAATCTTTCGTTTGTGTTGTGCAAACAGGAGAAGGAGACTACAGACCATATCATCTTCACCTGCTCCAGAGTGAGCTGGATCTGATTGAGAATGGGTTATTACTGCAGAGTGGATGATACGGGCTCTTCGCAGTCTCTTTTCCTAGATGATCTTCGAAGAACCACCCAACAGAAGGCACCCTTTGGATAGTTACAGTCTATCAGATCTGATTATCGCAGAACCTGCTTATCTTCATTGATTATGCTATATCTTTCCACAGGATTATGCGAAAGGTTAGATATCTTTCTGCGGAATTTGCACTTTATCACAATGGTTTTGATTTTGACACCTCTAGCCACTGGGGTTCCCCTGTTGCTTCGACAGAGAACCAGCATACGATTTTTATCTCTTGGGAGCCTCCCTCCAGGGTTTGTCAAAATCAACTTTGATGAAAGCGTTCAAAAAGATTAGCAGGTTTAGCTTTTATCATTCGAGGGATCGATGGAGCTTTGCTGTAGACGGGCGGTTTTAGCATCCTAAACTCTTCTGTCTCTATAGCTGAGCTTTATGCATCTTGGGCTAGTATTATCTATGATTCTTTATGCTCACAGCCTTTTCATTGAGGGGGATTCTCTATCTGTCATCTGATGGCTTAGGATGGGTAGCTGCAATCAAGTCCTCATCAATCCTCTACTCCTCGACATTTGGTCTATTCTTTGGGAATGTTCATAAAGTCCACATCCTGCATATCTATCAAAAAGCTAATTCTATGGCGGATTGGGTGGTAGCCTCTGTGGCCCATCATGCGGGATTTTGGATATGGAACTAGAGTAATCCCTGTCCCCTTCTTCTTAAGCAAATTTTATATTCTGATTATCTGGGCTGACTCATACTAGGATAGTGTGATTACCCATATATAACAAAAAAAAGGGCATATTTTGCCAAGTAGGGCGAGTCGTTTCAGCAGCTTGGTGCGTGGAGCTTTACATGTAATGAAAAAATCATTTGAAGTACTGACTTTCGGTTGCGCCGGGTGCTCTGGGATAAGATCCTGTCTTTGCTTTCTAAGGATATTCCTGCCCTGTGTGCTGGTGACTTCAATTGTATTGTGCGGGCCAATGAGAAGAGATGGGGCAGGCAGTTTGTGGAGACTAAGGACATTTCTGAGTTTCGGTCTTTCATTACTACAGCTAATCTTCTGGATTTGGGGTTTCAGGGAGCCCAATTCACTTGGTGCAATAACCTTCATGGCTCTGCTAGAGTTTGGGAACGGTTGGATAGGGTTTTGGCCACGGCCAACTGGATTCAGTCTTTTCATGCTACCACTGTTACTCACCTATCTAGGATTGCCTCGGATTACTGTTCTATCCTCATCTCCACTGATATGCTGCTCAGTATAGGGGTCAGTTTAAATTTGAGAAGTTTTGCACTTCTTACTCTGCGGCCAGGTCCTTAATTGCCCAGGTTTGGCGTACTCCGGTCAGAGGGAGTGCTACTTACAGATTATCTCGGCGGCTAGAGCTTGCGAGGCATAGACTATCCAGATGGAATAGAGAGGCGGTGGGAGACCTGGTCAGGCAAGTTGAGCATGTTGAGAGTATTATTGCTGACCTCCAGAGTAAGGAAGATCAGTTTGGCTGTCTTCATGATTCTGACCTTACTTCCCTTCGGTCGAACCTCACTCTCCATCACTCCCTTCTCCGGCAGCAGGAGATTTATTGGAAGCAAAGGTCCCGAATCCAGTGGATTAAGGAGGGTAATCAGAATACTAGATTTTTCCATCAGGCCACCATAAAATGCCATGCGGCGAATCGAATTCGGCGGCTTGTTGATGAAGCAGGAAATGTCCAGGATAATATAGAGGTTATTGGGGACTAGCTTCTTCATTTCTTCCACTCTCGTTGGTCTGAGCTTTCAGGGGACAGGCTCCCTGTGTATCCCGTGGCAATCCCCTTCAAGGTCACTGAGGCGGAGAATGACCTTCTTATCAGGCCAATTACTTCGGAGGAGATCCGACCGTCTTTATGGAACCTTGGCCCTGATAAGGCCTCGAGACCTGACGGGTTTCCTCCTTTCTTCTTTTGCCACTATTGGACTATTGTGAGACAGGATGTGGTACATACCATCCAGTTAGTTTTTCAGGCCAAATCTCTCCCTCCTGACTGGAATCAGACCTTTATTTCTCTGGTACTGAAACAGCCTGATGCTTCCATGCCACAGCACTTTCGTCCGATTAGTCTCTGCACTACCTTATACAAGGTTTGTGCTCATCTTTTGGTTTCTCGCCTGAGACTGGTGATTCCTCGCATTATCTCTCCTGAGCAGGGAGCTTTCCTCAGAGGACAGTGTATCTCCGATAATGTCCTGTTAGCCCAAGAGGTTATGCATGATCTCCACAGAGCTCCTACTCATCACTGTTTGATGGCTGTTAAGTTGGACATGGAGAGAGCTTATGATAGAGTGAGTTGGGAGTTTCTATACAGATCTCTTCAGGAGTTTGGGTTTGATGAGCTATTTGTAGCTTGGATCAAGACCTGCATTCATCGGCCGTCTTTCTCTATTATTATTAATGGCGGCCAGACGGACTACTTCCATTCAGCTGTGGGGCTCAGGCAGGGATGTCCCCTTCAGGCTCAGCAGGCCTCCACTTTAGTGCCTTATACTATGGGTCCCCAAGGGCCCTTGTTATCTCACTTGATATTGCTGACGATTGTATCCTTCTAGGGAAGGCCACCATTAGTAATGCTACAGCATTTGCTTCAGTTATTCAGTCGTACTGCTGGGCTTCTGAACAGAAAGTTAATTTAGACAAATCCATGATCAGCTTCAGTCTGAAGACTAAACTTTCTTTGAGAGAGACTATAATGCAAATGTTGGGTATCTCTGCTCAGGCTGATCGGCTATCCTATCTGGGTATTCCCATTACAGGGAGACGGTCACGGAATTCTGATTTTACTGATCTTGAGCGCCATGTCCGTGATCGTTTGGATGGATGGCAGGTCACTGGGTTATCTATGATGGCTAGGCTTACCCTTATTCGCTCTGTGCTCACCTCTCTTTCCCTCTATATTCTCTCTAATGCTGCTATTCCGGTGACTTTCTTGAGGCGTTTGGAGAGATGGTTCAGAGACTTCCTCTGGGGTTTAATGCAGGATGGCCATGGGATCCACCTTCTGGCGTGGGACTCAGTTTGCATGCCGATCTCGGAGGGAGGGCTTGGGATTCAGCCTCTGACTGTGAGAAGGGAGGCGTTGATTTCTAGGCACGCGACGAGATTCTTGCTTGACCCTGATTGTCTTTGGAGCTCGTTCATGCGTGCGAAATACGGAGATTGGGCCCCGCACACACCTCCTCAGTCTACTCGTGGCTATTCTTTCTTCTGGAAAGAGGTGTGTCGTCATGCTCTGGCTATGCTGTTTCATACCTCGTGGATGATTGGTGATGGAGCTTCTATTGATGTGCTCAGGGATACGTGACTGGCTGATCTTCCTTTGTTCCGATGGCCTACCTTTGTCAGCAGTGATATTGCTATGGGTACGAGAGTCTCTGATTTAATTGCTCAAGATCACACTGCCTAGCATACCTCCCGTGTCACTACTCTTTTTGGTGTGGAGCTTTCTCGCTGTATTCTCTCCATTCCTCTTACTTCGGATACGCCTTAGACGTCAAACTGTGGAGGAGATTCTCTATGACCCATGCTCCGATCAGGGATCTTATGCAGGAGTACAGGCCTCATATAAGGTGGATGTTGGATGGGTCTTGGATTTGGAAGCTTTTCATTCATCCGAGAGTCCGGCTATTTATTTGGAAGATGGCTTGGGATTTCCTTCCTACTTGTTCCCTGCTCTCGGGTAGGGGCATGGCGATCCAGCCAATGTGCCCTATTTACGGGCTTGAGGAGGAGACTGTTGATCATGCTATATTCACTTGCACCAGAGTGAGATTAGTCTGGCAGATAGTAGGATACCACTTCTGGGATGATGCAGTATTCCATCTCGCAGTTCCTTCTTGTGCTAGATTCGGCAGGATATGGGTAGGGGCACCCGTCGGTTCCGTTCCACTGGTGCTTACATTGCTTATCAGGTTTGGCTGTCTCAGAATCAGCATTTTTTGCAGAAGTGGTTGACCCTTCCTACAGGATTGTTAGGACAGCTCTGTCCCTCTCTACTGAGTATGTGCTCCACCAGTCAGGCCATGATTCTGATAGTCATAGCATCTGGGGATCCCCTGCTGCTTCTGCAGTGAACCGGTGTACGGTTTTTGTTTCTTGGGAACCCCCCACTAGGGTTTGTCAAAGTCAACTTTGATGGTAGTGTTCAAGGTCGATTGGCTGGTCCGGCTTTTGTGATCCGTGGCCCGGATGGTTCGTTGCTTATGGCTGGTGGATTTAGTTCTCTAGACCTTTCTATGCCACTTGCTGAGTTATATGCTGCATGGGCTGGCATATCCTATGCTATCTGCAGTATGGGCATCCGCAGCCTTATTGTTGAGGGAGACTCTAGTACTATTGTCCGCTGGCTCCGGTAGGACGCATGCGATCCTATGCCGACCAACCCTTTGTTATGCGACATCAGGGCTATGCTCCATCAGGCTTATAGTGTCCAGATTCGGCATGTATATCGGAAAGCAAACTCAGCGGCTGACTGGGTTGCTGCTTGGGTTGCTCACCATTATGGTCTCTGGTTTTGGAGGTCAGAAGATCCTTGTCCAATGGTTCTTACCCAGATTTTGTATTCTGATATATCGAGCTTGACTCAACCTAGACTGGTATGATCGTCGCCTGTAACAAAAAAAAAATCATTTGATGAGCTGGGAGTACTAAATAGAAGTACTCTCTCATCCATCGAAAGGGGTGCAAAAAGTAAAATTTTCTAACTAAAATGAATGAATAATTGTTGTCCCTTTCTCTTGGGAAAAAATAAAATAAAATCATAATCTCTGATTAAGTTTTAATAAATGGATGAGTTTTACTCTGTCATCATCATCATTACCATCATATGCAAATATGTGTGTGAGAGAAAGATGCAACTCATCCTTAGCTCCTTTCTCTTTAGACATCTGATTTACCTCTATTAATTAATATTTTTTTCATCGATAAAATTAAGATTTGTAACTTAAAAATGATGAACTCTTATGTATTGATGGTAAAATTGCGGCTGTTCCTTTCTACTACATATTTATTTTTAAATTATTAAATTAAATAGTTTAAAAAAATAGATTAAGAAGAGTTTTCTTATAAAAGGTAAAGATAAGCTGTATAGTTTCTATTGCTTAATAAATCAAGATAGCATTATTTGTAAAGAGCAAAATGAAGAAGATTTAAGAATAAAAAATCTTAAGGTTCTCGACTCTTTCCTTCTCTCTAAATGAGCCTAGAAACTAATGCATGGTTCTAAGACTTTTTGGAAATATCAAATTGAAGGACTTAATTTGCTATGCTAGAACAAAGATGGGGATAAAAAATTGATAATATATGAGCAAACTATCTTCAATATGGAAGGATATATGCAGAAATCAAGATACATTTTGGTCTTATTTTTCATTTAGACTTGGAAATGGATGAAATAACTATACTAGATAGTAGTCAAAAGATGGCTTTTCAATGAAGCTGGCATTCTTTTTCATGAAAACTTCAGTTTTGCGATGCTATTTAAATGGAAGAAGATGCTTAACTCTAATTTTTTTAAGGGTTGAACACCAATTTTAAGCCTTTAAGGATTGCTAATACTTTATGAAACTCACCAAGAATGGTGCGTTTGCTGTCACTTCACTTTATAAATTTTGGTGGCTTAATATAAACTTTCTACAAAATTATTTGGAAGGCGGCTATTCTACTAAAATTCAAAGTATTCTTGTAACTAGTTTTAAGAAACCAATTCCACGTAGAGGAGATATTAGCAAAAAAAGGTTGGTATATATGTGAGTTATGAATTGTTGCCTAGAAGGGCTAACTTATATTGAGCTGAGTATGGATCAAGGGTTGAGATTAAATCAAATCACGGGTGTACACGGGCTTGGGGATTGTATTGACCCAATTATTAATTTTAATGATAAACAAAACTATTTGAGTATAACTCATGAAATTACTAATAATTTTGATTAAATGTTTTAGTTTATAACTTGTTTAAATGATCAAAATCTCAAGAGAAATCAAGTTCGGAGCTCAATTCTAATGTCGAGGTAAGATTGCAGACATTAGAGTCGACACCTAGAATCACAGAGTCGACTCCGAAAAATGGCACGGACTAGAGTCGACACCTGGAACCTATAGAGTCGACTCCAACAGAAAAACAGAAAGATAGTTTTTCGGGTTTCAAATTAGAGTCGACTCCAGAAAAGTTAGAGTCGACTCCAGAAGCAAAATGTGTCGACTCCAGAAAAGTTAGAGCAGACTCCAAATTAGGCTGTTTGGGGATTTCAAGTTAGAGTCGACCCCAGGAAAGTCAGAGCCGACTCTAGATTGTCAGAATTGACTTTCAGATGTGTCAGAACGTCTCTAAACCTATTTTTTACTTTAAATCTCAATGGCTATTACCTTATTTGTTCCTAACTTTTCTTCCACTTTGATTCTAATGGATAGTTTTCATCTATTCTTATATTGGAAGTATCTATAAAAGGATGATGAATATGACCGTTTAAAAAGAGAGAAAAACAAGAAAAATAGAGAAGAAAAAGAAGAGAAAAATCAGAGAGAAAATCAAAGGGAAAAATCAAAGGAAAGATCGTATTAATTCCTTGAAAGAAAAGAGAGAAATTCCAAATATTCACACTTTCATTTTGAGGAGATTTCCAAGTTTGAAGAAGCAAACGAGCAAGCCCTAGTTCCTGTTCTTCAACTGTTCTTCCGAGCTTCAAGAGAATACTAAGGAAGATCCATCCAAAAGCAAGAAAGAGGAGAAGAATCAAGCCATAGAAATTGCAAATCATGCTTTTATTTCTATCTCTTTGTTTGATTAGTTAACTTATCTTATTTGCTCATTTAAGGAGCAGTTATTGTATCAAACATTCTTATTCTTCTTGTGAACTGAGTCAATTAGGTGATTGAATCAGTTGAGGCAGTTTGCCTTGTGCAAGCAGTTGCTTGTGTGTAAGGTTTTGTGCTGGTGAACCTTGGAAACCAGCTGGGTTCGTTGTGCACCTGGGAAAACAATAAGTTTGAGTTGTGATCTTGTAAAACAACTCTGTTGTAATCAAGGTTGATTATAGTGTGGACCCAAGAGGTACTTGGGAGTGGACGTAGGTGTAGGTACAATGAACCACTATAAAATTTTAGTGTTTGCCGTGCTTGTCTCTTTGTCTCTTTCTCTTCATCTTCTCCTTGCATATTTTGTCTTAACTATTGCATATCTGTGATTTATTTTAAGTTGGAGGTTTTACTTCAAAAGTGTTTAAAATTTTTAAAAGACCAATTCACCCCCCTCTTGGGTTGCTATCTGGGACAACAATTGGTATCAAAGCTAGTGCTCATTCTTCCTTGATCTAACAATCAAGAGTTAAAGATCCAAATGGCAGCTCAAGTTGGCTCAACCTTTTCTGAAGGACAATCTACAAATCGTCCTCCTTTATTTAATGGTTCTAATTATTCTTATTGGAAAGTTAGAATGAAAATCTTCATTCAAGCACTTGACTATGATCTATGGAGTATTATAGTCAATGGACCTCATACACCCACTACAAGACTTAATGGCATGGAAATTCCTAAATCGGAAACGGAATGGGATGAACATGATAAGAAATTGGCACAACTAAATGCCAAGGCTATGAATATTTTGTACTGTTCTTTAGATGCAAATGAATTTAATCGTATATCTATTTGCATGTCTACTAAAGAAATTTGGGATAAATTAGAGGTTACCCATAAGGAAAAAATCAGGTAAAGGAATCCAAGATTAACATGCTTGTTCATAAATATGAATTGTTCAAAATGGATGCATGTGAATCTATTTTTGATATGTTTGCAAGATTTACAGACATTGTTAATGGTTTAAAAAATCTTGATAAATCTTATGATAACTCTGATCTTGTGAGAAAGGTGTTACGTTCTTTGCCTAGGACATGGGAAGCTAAAGTCACTGCAATACAAGAGGCAAAAGATTCGAGCACTTTACCTCTAGAAGAACTTTTGGGATCTTGATGACTCATGAGCTTCAAGTCAAGCAACATGTTAATGAGAATGAGTCAAAGAAGAAAAGGACTATGGCTCTCAAAATTTTAGAATGTAAGGAAGAATCTGATGAATCTGAAGATGACAGTGATGATGAGGATATGACACTCATCACAAGGAAATTCAAGAGATTCACGAAGAAGAAGAAATTTGAAAAGAAAAAGCTCTTTGTTAGGAAAGATGAGGACAAAGGAAAAGAAAAGGAAATAATTTTCTTTGAATGCAAGAAACCGGGACATTTCAAATCTGAATGTCCATAACTCAAAAAGGCCCCCAGAGATTCAAAAAGAAGGCTATGATGGCTACCTGGAGTGATTCGGAAAGCTCAAGTTTCGAAGAAGATGAAAAGAAAGAAATAGCCAATCTTTGATTCATGGAAGACAATGATGAGGTGAGTCCAAGTTTCCTAGATGATTTTACATTTGAAGAATTGCATAGTGCTTTTGATGAATTAATTGATGATTATGCAAATCTGAGCTCAAAAAATAAAGATTTGAAGAATCAAATGCAAAATCTATCTTTAGAAAATGAAAAGCATATTGTAGAAAATGAATTTCTAAAGAAAGAAAATGAAATTTGAAAAATGAAGTTGATAGGCTTAAACCCATTGTTGACAAATTTACCTTAAGTTCTATCAAACTAAATATGATTTTGGATAATCAAAAGGCTATTTTTGATAAAGCCAGATTAGGATATAATCCACTTAAAAAGCAAAAATCTTTGAAAAATATTTTTGTACATGCTGAAAAATCATCAAATATTACTTGTTTTAAATGTGGAAGCAAAGGACATAAATCGTATATGTGTAAAACTCCACATGATAAAAGAAAGATGATTTGGGTTCCTAAAGGAACAATATTTATTGCTTCTAACCATGAAGGACCCAAGAAAGCTTGGGTACCCAAAATTAAGAGATGAATATTTTGCAGGAGTGTCTTGCAGCCATTGAACTGAAAAGAAAATGGTATCTTGATAGTGGTTACTCAAGACATATGATGGGTGACAAAGATCAATTCATCACCCTTGAGACGAAAAAAGTGGAGTAGTTACTTTTGGTGATAATGGTTAAGGCCATATCATGGGCATTGGTAAGATTCAAATTACTTCATCTATCTATGTTGATAATGTATTATATGTTAATGGATTAAAGCATAACTTGATTAGTATTAGCCAGCTGTGTGATAAAGGTTTCAAAGTTTCTTTTGAAGCTTCCATTTACACTGTCACTAATCCCATTGATAGTAGCATTATTCTTGTTGGAAAACGTTATGGCAATGTATACTTAATTGATTTGAATAACCTATCCTCAAGTAATCATTGCTTAGTTGTTGATAATGCTAAGATGAATGAGATTGGATGGCTATGACATCGTAGATTAGGTCATGCTAGCACACACTTAATTTCAAAATTGCTGAAAATGAATTTAGTTAAAGGTATTCCTAGCTTAGATTTTGATAATAATCGAATTTGTGATGCATGTCAATTTGGTAAACAAACAAGAAGTTCTTTCAAATCTAAGAATGTTGTTTCAACTACTAGACCCCTAGAGCTACTGCACATGGACCTCTTTGGACCTACTAGAACCACTAGTTTAGGAGGAAAGAAGTATGGTCTTGTAATAGTAGATGATTACTCTAGATTCACTTGGGTAATGTTTCTGGCTCATAAAGATGAGACTTTCTCAATATTCCTGAAATTTTTCAAGAAAGTTACAAATGAGAAAAACACTATCATAGTGTCTCTAAGAAGTGATCACGGAACTGAATTTGAAAATTACTTATTTAAAAAATTCTATTTTAAAAAAGGCATACATCATCATTTTCTGCACATAGAACACCTCAGCAAAATGGAGTTGTAGAGAGAAAAAATAGGACTCTAGAAGACATGTCCCGTACCATGCTATGTGAAAGCAAACTCCCTAAATACTTTTGGGCGGAAGCTATTAACACAGCATGTTACATCCTAAATAGAACCCTAATCAGACCTATCCTTAAGAAAACACCCTATGAACTATGGCATGATAGGAAACCCAACTTAGGCTACTTTCATGCATTTGGTTGTAGATGCTTCATCCATAACAATGGTAAAGATAATCTTGGAAAGTTTGATGCTAAATCTGATGAAGGCATTTTCTTAGGATATTCAACATCTAGTAAAGCTTATAGAGTATTCAATAAGAAGAGTCTAGTTGTAGAAGAATCATTCATGTAGTCTTTGATGAATCTTTAGCATCAAGTTCGGGGAAGATTGATGATGAGGAAGATACAAGTTTACCTAAAAAAGGTATTGAAAAATTGGATGTATCTTCAGATCATGATCAAGAAACTAAAGAAGAGGATTTACCTTTGGCTGATGTTATTGATACTGCTCATAATGATGTAGATCTGCCTAGAGATTGGAGATATGCTCATGATCATCCAAGGGATTTGATCATAGATGATCCATCTCAAGGAGTAAGAATTAGATCATCCATGAGAAATATTAATAATCATCTTGCGTTTGTATCTCAAATAGAACCTGAAACCATAGAAGAAGCTGAAAAAGATAGCAATTGGATGTTAGCTATGCAAGAAGAGTTAAACCAATTCACTAGGAATAAGGTATGGACCCTGGTAGACATACCTAAAGACCACCCTATAATAGGAACTAAATGGGTTTTTAGAAATAAATTAGATGAAATGGCATAGTCATTAGGAATAAAGCTAGGCTAGTTGCAAAAGGATATAATCAGGAAGAAGGAATAGATTTTGATGAAACTTTTGCTCCTGTAGCTAGATTAGAAGCTATTAGACTATTACTTGCATTTGCATGTCATATGAATTTCAACTTATTTCAAATGGATGTTAAAAGTGCGTTTTTAAATGGTTTATAAATGAGGAAGTTTATGTTGAACAACCTCCTGGTTTTGAAGATCATGAATTTCCAAACCATGTTTTTAAATTACATAAAGCACTTTATGATTTAAAACAAGCATCTAGAGCTTGGTATGATAGATTAAGTAAATTTTGATTGAAAATGAATTTACAAGAGGAAATGTTGACAAAACCTTGTTTTTAAAAGAAAAGAAATGTATTTATTGGTTGTACAGATTTACGTTGATGATATTGTCTTTGGTGCTACTAACATTCATCTTTGCCAAGAATTCACTAAGTTAATGCAGGGAGAATTCGAGATGAGCATGATGGAAGAACTTCACTTCTTCCTTGGACTTCAAATTAGATAAGAAAAAGCTAGATCTTCATTAACCAAGCAAAGTACACGAAGGAAATACTTAAGAAGTTTGATATGGAATCTGCTAAACCTCTTGGCACGTCGATGAGTCCTTCATGCAAGCTGGATAAAGATGAAGATGGTAAGAAAATAGATCAAAAACATTACCGAGGTATGATCGGATCTCTACTTTACTTAACTGCAAGTAGACCTGATATCATGTTTGCTATTTGTTTATGTGCAAGATATCAATCTGAACCTAAAGAATCACATTTTATTGCTGTTAAAAGAATCTTTAGATATCTAAATGGAACTAAAAATGTAGGAATATGGTATTCTAGAGACTCAACACTTAATTTGATTGCTTATTCTGACTCTGATTATGCTGCATGTAAGTTAGATAGAAAAAGTACAAGTGGTGCATGCCAATTTTTAGGAGGTAACTTAATCTCTTGGTTTAGCAAGAAGCAAAATTCGGTTGCACTATCCACTGCTGAGGCAGAGTATGTTGCGGCTGGAAGCTGCTGTGCTCAAATCCTTTGGATTAAGCGACAACTTGAAGATTATGGCATCACACTTGATAAAATTCCTATTAGATGTGATAATACTAGTGCAATCTGTTGGGAATTGTATCCTAAAGCCAATCATTGATGATTGTGCTAATATAAATTGTATATAAATTGATATATTAATAAAAGTTATTTGGCAGTTTATTCATTACAAGAACATCTTCTTAATACTCCTGATTGTAATGAAGCCTTCAGGATCTTCCTTCACGATAAAGGAGGATTTATCTTTGAAGGTCCTTAAAAGAGTTCGCGACCAAATGATATACTATGACAGGGCCATAGTACTATCAGTTATAGGATGTTGTATATCATATTTGTTGATTGTCCTCTTAACCAAGGAGTGTAGAGACACTAGTATGACATACAGGTGGAAGTGTAGGAGTACATTTTACCGAACGTGACTCATTTCCGGATACTCTACTGTCAAGAGTTAATCCGAGAAATATAGGTATAAGTATCCTTCAGACCTGAAGATCACAACCAGTGGCTTACAAGCAACTCATTGTACTTAGGTGCCGGACCACCTGAATTTCTAATCCAGCTACGAAAGGTTACTGGGTGCAGTCAAGTACTTGTGGTAGTCAGTTGTGGATCAAGATGGAATTTGACCTATCCCGTTAAAAGGAGAAATGCTTGTGTTTCAATTTAGCAAGACCTTGGCCAAGGCACTTCATGTGAAAGTCACATGATCACTAAAGTTGAAATCACTTTATGGATTTGCTATTTAGAGTTGACAGGCTCTTAAGCCATCCTTAGCATTTGTGGTCAAGAGGATGAATTATACGGTAACTGTTTCTTAGGGTTCTTGGAGTTTGCTCGGCAACTCTTCGACCTATCCGGACGTCGGGTTCCATTGCTAGATGGGCACATCGATTAGTATAGAAAGTTATTTCTATGCTACCGGCTTAGGTTCGAACCTAGAGAGTCACATGCATAGAAGTTTCCTAGGATGATCTGTTTGCTGATCAACGATTGAGAATCGTATATGATTTAATTAATCAATTTGATTGATTGAATTATCTCAATGGGTTAAGTACAAGTGAATAAGATTCAATTTGGTTTAAGTCCATTAGAAAGACTAGTCAATTTCAAATATTGATTTGAAATTAGACTTGATTTGGATTTAAATAAATTCAGGACTAGCCAAATTTGATTTGGGCTTGGACCATGATCTATATGGGTTCAGTCAAATAAATTCAGATCAGATTAAACCATCACCTGAACCCAAACCTCTCGCATAAGGATCTCATATGATGAGATGGCTAAAGTCTCATCTCATGAGAGATTAAATTCTCATGTAGAATTTAATGCCTAACATTAATTTCACCGAACGTCGGATTTAGCCACGACTCTTTGGTTTTCACCGAAGTCAGATTTAGCCACATCTCTTTGGTTTTCACCGAACGTCGAAATTAAACCAAGCGCCGCGCCTTCAGTGTCTCTTCGCTTTTACCAAACGACGGAATTCTTAATGTCAGAATTCAATGTTAAGGCTAAATTGAGACAATAAATAGAGCGCATTCCCTCACCAAAATAGACAGAACAACAATACACAATATGTCGTGGATTATAATTCTAAAAAGGTTAGAATAAAATATTCTGGTGATTCTGGTGTTAGCGGAAGCATGGTGGATCTTAGAGGAAGATTCAAGTGGGAGGATTCAAGATCAGCAAAGCTGTTTTTCCGCGAGCTAGCACTCCCAGAAATCTGATCATTCAAGGCTTCACGTGGATGATACTATAGGCCGGACGATTGAACGACTGCAGAGCAATAAGGATTTACCTACTGTTCTTAAGGTAAGCGATTTGATCCCTAGATCTTAAGGCAGGCTTCAAGATAAGTAGTATGACTAGTCATCTTGAAGATCAAGATATGATCTTGATATTTTATTTATATGCATATTTTGGATCAATCGATCCTATATACAAGGCAAGATATGATCTTGATGCATATTAGATAGATTAGTATGTAATCTTTAAAATTTCGCATTGATAATTGTTATCAAAATTTTAAAATATGCGGGGATTGTTTCCCCTTACAAATGGTATCAGAGCGATGGTTTCGTATTGATCTAATTTATTGCATGTAAATTAATGCTCCTATTAATTGTGTAATCAAGGCTAAAATAAATCTCAGGTCTATTCGGTCACAGATGGATTGAAAATCCAAATTACCCATTCAACGAGGTATTCATATTGCCTTGATAATTTAAATTGATCTTTGGCTTCAAACATTGATTACACACACTCTCAAAATATGTTTTAT